>OZ010796.1:380923897-381523897 GCA_963932465.1 Maratus speciosus
TGTCTGCTTTACCAGAAAGGTAAGAAAATAAATTTCTATCTTTCATTATTAATGAAAAAACTTTTGGTATAACTATTTATATTTATACTGGGTCCTTTAGCTTCACGCTAATCGCGAACTCACCCCTTCTAGATATTTTAATAGATTATGAGACTGAATTGAAGGGGAAAGTAAATAAATAAAAAAAAAAAATAAAAAAAAACCCAGTAATAAAAATTTGTTTATCTGATTGTGATAAAATGATGAACAAGATGCACATATGAGATATGAAATATTGAACTATATACATGAAAATAAAAATAAATGTGCATGAATAAATAACGATATATATAATATCGCAAAAAGAGTATTATTGTGAACGAATATTGATTGATTATTGTGAATAACTGATCATTTTATTTATATTTATGAATATATTCTAAGAAATTATTTTAAGAAAGTCACAAACTTCTTATAGTAAATATATTTGTTATCAAAGAATTTATAAAACTTGAATAACACGCTATGTCAGCCACAAAAGAAATTACGGCAGTGGAGAAACTAAATGATAATAATTACAATCATTGGTGTTTCAAATTAGAAAATCTGTTAATTAAAGACGATTTATTTAAATATATAACAGAATCTCCACCTGCCACACCCGATGATACATATACTAAAAACGCGGCTAAGGCGAAAGCCATAATTTGTTTGTGCATTGAAAACACACAAATCGTGCATATTAGACATTTGACATCTCCCAAAGAAATTTGGGAAAGATTAAAAAGTGTTCACCAAAGGGCGAATTTATCATCCAAATTATTCCTTTTGAGGAAACTATATTCGCAAAGGCTCAATGAGGGCGGAGACTTAAATCTACATATCAACAATATTTTAACTATCCGCGACAAACTCGCTGCCATTGGAGAGCTCATAAATGATTCGCACATCGTGGCTCTTATGCTTTGCAGCTTGCCTCAGTCATATGCTCCTCTTATAACGAGCATGGAGGCTAGAGACGAAAAGGATCTAGACCTCGAGTTTGTGAAAAACAAACTCATCGACGAGTACTCTCATCGAACCGAATACAAAAACACCAGCACACGACCAAGGGACACAGCATACAAAATAATAAATAAAGGAAACAAAAAATATTGCAGCTACTGTCAACGAGATGGGCACGCTCGTTCAGAGTGTTACAAATTGAAAAACAAACAGAAAAACAATTACCAAAGAAGTGAAAATTATAACAGTAATAAATTTAACAACCATGCCAACTTTAAAGCCAATTCGGTAAACCCCAAAAATCAGCACAATGGTAGTAAAACAGACTCCTCGAATTTTTGCTTTAACAGCAAATCAAATATAGAGGATGAGGTCAACCAATCGATCATTCCTCTCTTCCCAGTGGAAAACAATTTTGAAATTGAGTCAGTAAAAATTAACCAAACACAAACAACAGATCCAAACACATATATCATTGACTCGGGTTGCACCAGGCACGTTGCATCAGCAAAAACAAATTTTGCTACATTCACAGCCGGGAATTTTGGGAATATAACAATCGCTAATGGAAAAAGGCTTAATTCGGAAGGTATGGGCGACGTAAAAATAAAAACAGACAAAAACCACTACATTACACTAAGAAACGTCTTGTACTGTCCAGAACTAAAGGGCAATTTATTGTCAGTTAAGAAAGCCACTGAAAATAATATAAAGGTAATTTTCGAGAAAAACGCATGTTTATTTGTCAAAGATGATAATATAATCTTGACAGCTAAATTAAATGATAATCTCTACGTATTAAACCCTGAAGATGATTACGGCTATACTATAAGTACTCAAACTTTCTGTAACAATACAAATTGTATTTCATTGTGGCACCGAAGACTCGGACACAAAAATTTTGATGATATTAAATACCTTGTTAATCATGAATTAGCCAATGGGATAACAATTAACAAATGTAAACATGACACGCGATGCACCAAGTGCATT
Source organism: Maratus speciosus (assembly GCA_963932465.1). Taxonomy (NCBI): domain Eukaryota; kingdom Metazoa; phylum Arthropoda; class Arachnida; order Araneae; family Salticidae; genus Maratus; species Maratus speciosus. The sequence continues at coordinate 380,925,875 of OZ010796.1, forward strand.
GAAGGGAAACTTTCCGCTCTGCCCTACCCTAAAGTAGCCACAAACAGAAGCAAAGACATCGGTACCCCTCGCACATTCCGATATATGTGGCCCCATGAATACTGAAACGATAGGAGGGAAAAGGTACTTTATAACATTCACGGATGATTATAGCAGGTACACAATAACATACTTAATCGCGCATAAATCGGAAGCCGTTATCAAACTGAAAGAATACATAGCGCTAACAAAAAATAAATTTGGCAAGTTGATAAAGGCAATCAGGTCCGATAACGCAAAAGAGTATATCAGTGACGAATTTGAAAACTGCCTGATAGAAAACGGGATAGAGCGTCAATTGAGTGTTCCCTATTCTAGCCCACAGAACGGTGTTTCAGAAAGAAAGAATAGAACGATAGTGGAAATGGCTAGAACCATGTTGTCGGACGCCAAGTTACCTAAGCAATTCTGGGGGGAAGCTGTCATGTCTGCCACCTACCTCATCAACCGTCTACCAACAAAGGCTAACAAAAATAACATGACACCCTATGAACTTTGGCATAAAAGAAAACCCGATCTCTCGAACATCAAAACATTCGGATGTAAGGCATTTGCCTATGTCGACAAACCTAAAAGAAATAAATTAGATGAGAAAGCCATCGAGGGAATAATGTTGGGATATGATTTCAGAAGCAAGGGCTATAGGATATATACGGGTGAAAATAAAATTATAATATCTAGAACCGTAAAATTCTTCGAAGAAGGTATAAAAGATGAGGAAATTATACCCGCCAAAGAAAATCAAAACATCGAACAAACTCCCGCAGATAATATTGAAATTGATCTAGAAGAGCGCGACGATGATCAGAATAACACCCCGACCGACACATCAATTGAGCCGAGAAGATCGCAGAGACAAAATCGTGGTGTACCACCTAACCGTTATGGAATAAGCGTAAACCTGTGTCACATTCAGGAGCCAAAGTCATGGACAGACCTACAAAATATCAATGACGCAGAAACTAAAGATAAATGGCTAAAAGCCACTAGTGAGGAAATAGATTCTCTGAAGCAAAATAATACTTGGAGATTAATAAAACCTATCCCGGGAAAACGCGTCATAGGTTGTAGGTGGACGTTTAAGGCAAAAAGGGGAGCGAACGGGTCTATAGAGCGATATAAAGCCAGATTGGTCGCTAAGGGATATGCTCAAAAATATGGAAGCGATTTCGACGAGACCTACGCACCCGTTGTAGCGCATACCACCCTACGAGCATTCTTAAACGCAGCGGTGTACAAAGATCTTAAAATAACTCACCTAGATGTCAAAACTGCTTTCTTACATGGCGATTTAGAAGAGGAAGTCTATATGCATCAGCCAGAGGGATACATAACAAAAGGGGAAGAAGATAAAGTCTGTAGTTTAAACAAAGCGATTTACGGCCTTAAGCAGGCGGCTAGGGCATGGAACCAAAAAATAAGTAAATCTCTAAAAGAACTAAATTTCGTTGAATGCGCGTCAGACAAATGTCTGTACAAAAGAGTCCAAGATGGAAAAATCGCATACATAATAGTGTATGTTGATGACATCTTAGTCGCAGGAGACAAAACAGACACACACGAAATATACACTGAATTATCAAAGCAATACGAAATCAAAAATTTGGGTCAAGTCACACAATATTTAGGCATAAACATAAAGGAAAAGGCAAACGGCAATCTAGAGTTAGACCAGGAACACAAAATAATACAAATCGCAGAAAAATTCAATTTGTTAAATGGTAAGCCCACGTATACACCCATGAATACTAACTACTTTAATCTAGATCCAAACGGGAAACTAATGGGAGATAACGTAAAATTTAGACAGGCTATAGGAGGGCTTCTATACATTGCAACTTTAACTAGACCCGACATAGCATCAGTCGTTAACATCCTGGGAAGAAGGAATGAATCCCCAAGGGAAGTCGATTGGCAAGCTATCGAGAAATTAATTAGATATCTGCTTACTACCAAAGATCTTAAATTCGTCATAGATAAAACAAAACCTCCAATCCTAACGGCATATAGCGATGCCGATTGGGGAAACGACAGAATAGACAGGAAATCAACCACTGGAAACTTGTTCAAATTAGGAAATAATATATTGGCATGGTCATCGAGGAAGCAGAGTTGCACAGCACTCTCCTCCACGGAAGCTGAATATATCGCTGCCTCTAATGCAGGTCAAGAGATTTCGTGGTTGTTAGACCTATTAAATGACCTCGAACTGTGTCAACCACTACCCGTAACGTTGTACGAAGATAACTTATCAGCCATAAGATTGACCGAAAACGAAAAGGCACAGACAAGGACTAAACACGTGGAAGTAAAGTATCACCACATCAGACATCTATGCCAGAATGGTATAATCAAAATAACTTATTGCCCATCGAAGTTAATGCTGGCAGACGTGCTCACCAAGCCGTTGCCTAAGCCTCATTTCGAGTGTTTGAGAAACAAGTTAAACATTCTACGCTCGTCGGTTTGACATAAAAAGCGGGGGTGTTGGAAAACGTAACAGTGTAAGTAATTTTATGTCAAACATCGCTTCGCTTGTGAAATGACGATTTCTTCGTGATACGTGCAACGCGTCTCTTTTAGTTGTGAAATATGTTCCAAGATGGCGACACTTCCGTGAGTCATCGCAGCGTAAGGTCACAAACTAAAGAAGGATTGTGTAAAAGACTTGTGTTTCGAAAAGGCGTCAATAGATCGCAGCACCACAGAAATTTCCTGATAAACTGATTTTAAATAGAACCTTTTTGCTTATTAAGCAGACTGTATTGTTTCAAGTTTCTTTTACTCTGTTTTAACTCTTGTGGGCCCCTATTACTCCTCACTTCTAGGCCCGATTTCGTGAGGCCAAGACGCACGGGATTTTAGTGCGTTAACTCTCAGTCCAATGGAAGATTTGCATCTCCTACTGGATTTTAATGTTATTACTTCTATAGTACCCACACTTAACTCTTTTATTTTATTCTTTTTTTTTAGTGTGTATGTGTTCGTCCGTGTAACCTAGACATCGTCGTGCATTAAATAGTTTTTCTCTACGAGTGCATTCCCATCATTCTAAGAAGATATTTTTCACACCCACTAAATAAATAAAATATATAGTTTGTTTTCACATGAAGTAAACCAGCATATGTCTGCTTTACCAGAAAGGTAAGAAAATAAATTTCTATCTTTCATTATTAATGAAAAAACTTTTGGTATAACTATTTATATTTATACTGGGTCTTTAGCTTCACGCTAATCGCGAACTCACCCCTTCTAGATATTTTAATAATTACAGTAAAACTCCCATAACCGATCACTCCCGAATAGCGGACAGCTCTATTTAGAAAAATAAAAAGAGGGGTAGTGTTTCTTCTCGAAGCAAGACCTGATTAGAGCATGGAAACTGATCCGCGGTCCCGCCCCCTCCCCTTCCCATTGACTTTTGGGCCCTCAAATTTGGTATGCAATTTTACAAATTCAATGTCTTTATGTTTGGGATTTTCAGTATTGTATCCACATACAAAATTATCACATTAGGATTATAATTTCAGGAGATATTAATAAGAATATGAAAATGAAATTTAACATTAGAAGCTCTAAATTTTGAATGCTTATGATTCAACAACTTACCATTCAAATGACTAGAAATTTCGTTTTTAGGCATAGTTTGAGACGAAGATTTAAAATATGGTGTCAAAATTCGGTGTTGCCATTGAAAAAAAAAGAGTGAATCATTTTATATAAATGGGAATAATTTGTTATCATGCAAAGATGATTGCAGCATGGACAACTGGGCTCTTTCTATGAGCCTTTTGGTTTACAGGGCCCCAAATTTGGTATGAAATTTCAATAAAGCTGATATTTTAAATTCGTTTTGATCTTATATTTATTTTAATAAATATTGTGTGCTTTTAGAACATGATATGGTTAAAGAAAAGGATATATTTATCCAAATATGTATTTGACAACATCGAATAGGGTTAATTTTTTCATTTTATTTATTTATTTATTTATTTTTCTTTTGTAACAGTATATGAAGGCGGTGGGGTGGGGGGGGGGGCGAATGAATACCAGGTCTCTGGCCTAGCATTAATTTGAAGTTGTCATTAAAAGTAATAACATTTTTGATGCCGTAGGACAAAATATGATATCATATCAATACATATTTAGGTGAATATATCTCTCTATATATGCGTATATATATATTATCCTATTCTAAAACTACAAAATACTGATTATAATCATCGCAAGGTTAAAACAAATTTAAAATATCAGCTTTATGAAAATTTCATACCCAACTTGGGGGACCCTAGAATCAGGGGGCAGAGAAATATCCCAGTTTTCCACGCTGCAACAGATCTGATTTATAGTAACAAATTATTCCCATTTATAAAAATGATTCAATGTGGTCAAATATGGCTGCATATATGGCTTAGATAGAAAAGTGGTCAAAGATGGCTTCATGTTGGTGAAAAAAAAAGGGTTCAAAGATGGACGCAATTAAGACATTTGAAATGTCTGAAATTCAGACGCAAGAAGTGTCTCAAAAATTTAAGACATTTCAAAACGTCTGAAAATCGCACACTCTCATTTCAGACACTTAAGTGTCTGAAATTCAGACGCAAGAAGTGTCTGAAAATTTTCAGACATTTTAAAACGTCTGAAAATTGAACACTGCGTTTCAGACACTTAAGTGTCTGAATTTCAGACATTTCTGTTTAGAGTGTATATATATATAATTCCTACGAAAAAGATATGTTTGAATTACTGTTACAGGCCATTCTTGTGTCCTCAGTTACGATAAAATTATATGGAATACATTCCTCCATTAGTAGCATTTGTCATCTCCTTTTAATTTCAATTATTAGCAATGGATGGGCACATTATTGTTTGTTATTTTGAAGTATTTTAACTGATCTAGAAATAGTCGTGAACTTTATGTATCCAGGGCCTGGTTACAATGGGGCAAACTACAACCAGTAAACAAGTGGGTAAGTGTGATCTCAGATCGCACAGAGGGTTTCGTTTAATATTCCTTTCAAAACACTTTATCCTTTTCGAAATCTGTTAGTTCCACATTTCGCAACCAGGGGACGCACTCTATTCTACACAAACCTCTATCTGAACGAAAGAGTGGTCAAAGTGGTGTCGGCAAAAGTTAGAAAAGTATGGGGGGGGGGGGGGGATTAGAAAATTGCTTAAAATACACAAGTTAGAGCCCGGTGGGTAAATAATATAAGACTTTTTGGAAAAATTATGATTTTCCGTGTGATAGCAAGTGTTCTGCTATACGTATGCAAAAATTTCAAGTCTTCAAATTAAATAGGGGCTCAGTTAGAAAAAAAAAGCTTAAAATACACAAGTTAGAGCCCAGAGAGTTAAATATAAGACTTTTTCAAAATTTTATGATTTGTAGTTTGATGGGAGGTGTTCAGCTATAAGTATGCAAAATTTTAAGTCTTAAACTTAATTAGGGGCTCAGTTAGAACAAAAAGATTAAAATACACAAGTTGGAGCCCAGAGGGTTAAATATAAGACTTTTTCAAAATTTTAGGATTTGTCGTTTAATGTGAGGTGTTCAGCTATAAGTATGCAAAATTTCAAGTCTCCAACATGTATAGTTTCTGAGAACGGGCTCGGTGACGGACAGACAGACAGACAGAGGAGCGAGACGAATAGGGTTTTGTCAGATGAACGAAACCCTAAAAATAAATAGAAATTTTGTCTTGCGGATGACAGAAGTTCTGGATAAGGAACACATTTAAATAAGGCGAAAATATCTATTAAAATTTACTGTTGGAAGTCTGCTCCGCCTGTAATCAGGCGCTGTATGTATCATCTGTTCTTGATGCATCCTTGAAGATGTGAGCATCATTTTCTAAATGCAAATAAGATTTTAATTCGTGTATATAAAGCTATTTTTCAGATATTTACTTTAAGTTTCATATTCTATGCTAAATAAGCCTGTTATTACGAAACAAAACATTGTGTACTTGTATCTCCCGTTTCAATATTATTTACGAAATTAACCCCTTAATCCTTATAAAATAAATTAAGCACAAAACGATGGAAAGACCATACAACCACCTACATAGATTTCAAAAGAGGAAAAAGATGGATATTGGGATAAAATTTTTGGGTTAATTTTATTTATTGAAAATTTTATGCTAAAAAAATGTGACTTTCTTTTTGTAGAAGTATCCATTTATATAATACGCATGGAAAAGTAATACTGATTCACACTGAAAGAGAGAAAAAAATGAAATTTGTTGTTATTCAACATGCAGTAAATGTTATTTCAAAATTTTTAATTTATTACATTAAAAAAAAATCAAAAACTTTCATAAAATATTGATTTGCTTTAACTTTATGTATGTTTGATTAATTAATTTATTATTTAATTTTCAGATTTTGGAAGAAACTGAAGATAAATATACAGAATGGCAGACTGGTGTGTGCCCCCCCCCCCCCCCCACACACACACACCCTACCAAATAAAAGCTAAAGACGATACTAACTACATGATATCGAACACACTATTATAAAATATATCATTCTATCCCTTGCTGAATGTGATATCTATAACATTTGTGCAGATGTACAAACATTAAAAAAGAATATAAGGCACAGAGAACTTTCCTACAGATAAATATTTAGTATCGTGTGTCGCTTGGTTCTGCACTCGTAGTGGTAGCACTTCTGTCTAATTTGCCTGAAGAAGAAAGATTAAATGCCTTGAAATCTGTTGCTTTTTCTTTTTCCATTTTTTTTTTTTTTTTCATTGTGTGTTTAAGAAGGATTTTATCATTGTATTAAGAAAACGTGAGATATGTATATTCTAAGAAAGAAATTGTTACTAAAATATAAATACGAAATTCGAATAAATATTTATGGAATTCAAGAAAGTTATAATAGTAAGAGATAATGAATTCAAGCATAAAAAAGGTTACTATAAATGGAATTTTAATTACAGTTAATAAATATAACGAGGCAAATATATGTCGAATAATTAAGCATAAGATGTGTGCATTAAATATTATACTAAATGTTACATATAACTGCGATATTTAATATTCACAAATAATTGCAATTTTAAAAGAAAGGTGTTACTAAATTATATGTTTCCTAGATTTAAAACTAGACCATACAAATTTGTTTCAAAAAGAAAGCATTAACGTTATATTTTATGCAAGTCATCGCTTAAAAAATCATTTATAATAATTTATGCTGAATGGGTGTGTTTACGTTAGGAAGGAACTGAAACTCCATTTCGGTCTCTTGAATGCAGAATGCAACAAGAAAAAACAAACGCAATTCTAATAATAAATTCACAGCTCGAATATTAAATATATGAATTTATTTCAAAACAATAATCTGGGAAATTTAAAGAAACTCAAACACTAAGAAAGGTTTATTGATATTTTAAATCATTATACATAACAAGAGGAACCGTGCGAGATTTTGGCATTGCACTCTTTGAGATTATTTGCGGGTATGTTTTCTCATCAAAAAGCTGCATCACTCACGCGAAAACACCCGCTCGCTAATGTTAATCCTATAGAAGATTTTTTTAAATACCTCGTTTGCATTGCAATATTTCTATATGATTTTTTTTTCCTTTGCATTAGATAGTTAAGATCGATCTTCACAAAGGCCGTTTTTTACCTTTTTTAAATTTGTTTGCAGTTTTTTTTTTTTTTTTATGTGGATACTTTCTCTTTAGAAATAAATTCCAAAAGTTTTTAATTAACTGTAATTTATTTTTATGAAACATATTGTTTTAACGAAGCGTGAGTGTACTATATCAAAATCCTGTTCAAAAACCCTTTTTTATGATGTCTCATTCGTAGTTATGCGCTTTGTATGTACATAGAAAAAAGGATGATGATATCAGAATTCATATACTATGACTACACTCATGTCCAAAATTAAGGTCACAAACATAAAATTTGTGAAAACTGATTGATTATTTACTGTGTTGCCACGAAATTTTGCACAGAGGTATATTACAATAGGAGAAAAAATATAACAACATGGAAAAGATTTTAATTGTGAATTAAGATACAGGGTATATCAAAAAGTGTTAAATCATGAATCAGAGAAAAAGCTTTCATCTCGGGAAAAGTCTATCTAATATGGAGTGTGAGCACCGTGCACTGCTATACAAATCTCCCAACGAGCTCTTATACTGTTTATGAGGGTGCCAATAAATGTTTGTGGCAACAAAGCGCATTCTTCCTAAAGCTCGGCTTTTAACACCTGGCGGGTCCTGCGAGCGGGGTTACGCTGTGGAATGGCTATTCTTAAACCATCCCAATCATATTCAATAGGTCTGAAGCCCGGAGACCTCGAGGGCCAATTCATACGCGAATATCTTCTTCTTCAAGAAAATTATCAACAATGTAAGCTCTGTGTGGCTTCGCATTATCGTCCATAAACATGAAGTCCGGGTCTACAGTGCCCCGGAACAACCTCACACAGGCTTCAAGGACCTCATTCCTATAGTGATGTGCGTTGACAGTACCCGCATCGAAGACCTGCAGTGGTGTGTACGACTACCCAACATTATTCCGCCCCAGACAAAGATTCCTTTGCCACCAAATCTGTCGATTTCTTTTATGTAGGACGGATGACAGCGAGCTCCACGATCTCTCCAGATGAAGATTCGACGAGAATTCCTTTGCGTGGTGAATCTCGACTCATCATTGAAAAGAACACACCCCATTCTTGTTGTGTCCAAGACTGATGTCTTCGGCTCCACAACAACCGGGCTCTCCTGTTGGATGCAGTGAAAGGAACACGCATGACTGGACTCCGGGCGTTAGGAATGAGGTCCTTGAAGCCTATGTGAGGTTGTTCTAGGGTGCTGTAGGCCTGGACTTCATGTTTATAGACGATAATGGGAAGCCATACAGAACTCTCATTGTTGATGATTTTCTTGAATAAGAGGATATTCGTCGTATGAATTGGCCCTCGAGGTCTCCGGACCTCAATCCTTCTGAACATGTTTGGGATAGTCTAGTGTGCCGTGTCCTAAGAAGAAGGTAGCGATGGTCGAGGGTGTTTACTTCAAAGGCTTAACAACTTATATTCTCTTAGAATATGACAACATGATTTTTATTTTTATAATAAAATAAAAGATATTCTGGAGCAAATAAAAGTAGTTATGTACACAACAATGTAATCTTGTTGAACAAAAAGTTTATGCATCCATCAAAACAGTGTTTATGAGAAGGTGGCAGCTAGTCGATTAAGTCCACAAGGCAATGCATTATTTAATCGGTAGACGCTTGTCTTATTTCAGAGATTAAGATCTCTTCTCCGCGACGGCACCCAGTGCCCTGTCACCGCTGATCCCAGGTATAAGTCCCCGGTCCTAGGAATTGTAAAACTCGGCTCTTTTCGGCCTTCAACTTTTCTCCGGAGAGAACCTTCTCCTCTCAAAAGTCGCTCTTCCAACTCCAGCAGAATCTAATCTCTTCTTCATCCTCCTCTCGTATATATATCTCAATTATCTCCCTCTGAAAACAATAGTGAGTTTCTCAGCCACTAACTGTCCGTTCTTTTCAAGAACCTCCCAGGGACCTTTTCCGCTATCCCCTGAATGGACACCTTGAGAACCTCCTCTTTTTTGCACACAGATCCTGCGATCATACGTTCTTGTGAGAAAGTATGTGAGTTCTTTTCCCACGCTAAAGATCAAGATAATACCGGCTGCTCCTTTACATTAGCAAACTGTCACCGATTGTCAAATGTTCAAGATCGATGGTGACTGAGTAGTTTACTTCATCTTACCGTTCGTCTTAGTGGACTTCACCATATTTTTACTCTGTTTTAGAAATGCATTAGTTCTTTCTATATGGCGAGTTTGATATAGCTCAAATCTTTACACTAGGAAGAGCCATTGCACAGCCTAACCCCCTTTCCAGGACCCGCCAGGAGTTAAAAGCCACGCTTTTAGAAGACCACACTTTGTTGCCACAAACATTTATTGAAACCCTCATAAACAGTGTGTGAGCTCGTTGTGAGGCTTGTATAGCAGTGCACGGTGCTCACACTCCATATTAGACAGACTTTTACCGAGTTAAATGCTTTATCTCTGATTCATGATTTAACACTTTTTGATATATCCTGTATCTTAATTCACAATTAAAATCTTTTCCATATCGTTATGTTGCTATATTCTTTCTCCTATTGTAATATACCTCTGTGCCAAATCTCGTGTGCAACGCAGTGAATAGTTCATCAATTTTCACAGATTTTATGTTTGTGACCTTAATTTTGGACATGAGTGTATATTGTCCCTTTTTAAATAAGAGATTTAGAATTTAAAACATCTACCAAAAAAAATCTAAAATTCTAAAAATATAAACTCAAAACATAGTAGTACGATGAATGTTTCAGGTGCAAAAACTAACGTAAAGAAAAATAAAAGCAGCCAGCACATAGTCTACTTTAATGAAGAAACGATACAGCAGTAGCTCATCACTTTAATGAGCGCGTGTTGCTGCGCGCTCTCTCTCTCTATGTATACATACATATATATATATATATATATATATATATATATATATATATATATCAGTATTTCGAGAAGGTGCTTAAAAAGACTTAAAGAGGTAAAATTGTAAATTTATTCTCTCTATGTGTACATTTCTCTAAGCAGGTTTTTGCCTGATCAAAAATGAGATCAATTTCTCTGTCTTAATTATTTCTCCTCTGCCTTTATTTTTTTTTTACTCTTAGATTATATATATATATATATATATAATAATTAATAAAAATAATATAGAAAAATAATAGGAGAAATAATTAAGACAGAGAAATTGATCTCATTTTAGAAGTAGTGTACCAGTCAGTAATTTCATTTTTTTTTTTTAATAATAACAAATAATATACTCATAGTAAAAGCTTTCATAAAAACATTGAGGCGGTGAAATGCTGAGAATGTGTGGTTTTTATTAAAGTTAATAATAATAATAATAATAATAATTATTATTATTATTACTGTTATTATTATTATTCATATTTTGCATAGCATATTTATAATTACTTATTGTAGTATGAAACCATGCAACAGTATTTGTGCGAGTTTCTTCAGATCATTTCTATTTCCTTAAGTGGATTTTTCTCGAATATTTATCGAAAAAATATGTATTTATCGGATTTATTTTAAAGAAAACAAAGGGAAAGAAAAAGAAACGGAAAAAATATAGCAGAGGACAAACAGCAACTTTTAACTTTTAACTTTTCAGGTATCCATCTTAAAACAATAATATCAATAATAACAAGTAAGAAAAAATCACGCGCCAAGCATAGATTATGAAACACTTTCCAACATATTCAGAATAATGTAACAAAACCGTTCTGTTTAAAAAATTAAAATATTACGTCTAATTCAACCATATGGAAACGCATAATACATTTCAAAACCCAATTTCAGCTGTTCCCATCCACAATCGGAAAATTATGCGAATTTTTTCAGAGCAGTCCTGTATATGATTTATAGATTTGAATCTATTAGGTACATGCAAGCCAAAATGTAGTTCACTTAAGAGATACATATACTTCAGTTGCTGATACCTTCAGCAATTTCCTCTGATAAGGAGAACGGTACGTGAATACTTTTGTGCAGCCCTGTATTTGAGGTATGGAATTTATAAATAACGAGTAAGATGCAAAAAATTAATTAAATTTAAAAGATTATACCGAGTTTTAAACCGTGCACTCCAGCAATTATTACTCAAAGACAGTACTGTACTGTAACCGATATCTTTTGTGTGTCCCTGTAAATGAATAAAAAATGCTATGAATGTCCTGTTCTAACGTGATCGTAGTGAAATTCAGTGATTTATATCAGTTTCAATACATTTGAAATATCATAATGTCATTAAAATACTCTGCAAACGATTTTTCCCCATATACCATAATGTAATGGAATTCTTTTGAGTGCCCCTGTAAATGAACGATTAATCCTACATACATCATATACAAAACCAAACATGCTTTGGTGACCCTAAATAACCTTTATCAATGTCATGAAAATCAGAGTATATTTACGGAAGTTAGAGCGTGGACAGACGGACAGACAAACCGAATGCAAAAACACTTTTCAACTTTGTTGGGAAGTGTTAAAAATCAGCAAATGTTTCATGTGTTATTTTATCTTGGTATCTTGGTTGTTTAAACTGCACATAAATTGAAATAATATTACACTACAGACGAAAATATCTAATCCATGTTTTAAAAAGGAAACCGCCTGCTCTTCATAACTAGTACTTCTACACCCCCCCCCCCCCCCCCAAAAAAAAAAAAAAAAAAAAAAATGCTAATCAATAATAATGATTAACTTGGTTAGCTCCTTTCCTGTAATCTTCTGCAAATTTCCGTTTTTTCCCCCTACCTCACAAACAAACAGTATAATATATCAAGGCCACGAGTCTAACTTAACATCAATCTAAAGCAAATTTTGTATAATTTCGTCCCAGAAAATGTAGTTCTTCTTATTAAAGGAAGCCTTATTCGCGTGATCGAACGCTTTCTTGTTATAATGATTACAAGAACGAAAATTGCAAAGAAAAGGGACCTTTGTAATTCGACTAATTCATTTCTTCTCCCGACTGGTGAGGCGCGTAAATCCAAGGCTCTGATTGGCTGCTGAATCAGCAGAGCGAACATGGCCGTTCGGTGACGGCCATATTGAATATTTAATGATTTTTCTTGAGCCAAGGTAAAGGTTCTGCAATGTTGTTTTATGGCCCAATAAAACTACCGTTTGCAAGGCTGAAAACTTGATAAACGCAAGGTCAGGGTTAAGAGTTCATTCAAAGAGACAGTCAGCTGTGTTTATTACTCATTTTAGCAGATATACAGGAGCACATTTTTTTTCTTTATTCCTTTTTCTTCAAAGAAAAAGTAATGACCAATATATCTTTCTAATAGTATAAGGTGTAAAGAAAATATTTCTTTAGTACTTTAATGGGCGATTAAATATCCGATAAGGAGTAACTTTATCTAATCATTTTGAAAGCAAACAAACGGTAATATATGTGATATTAGAAACATATTTTCTGCTCCTGTTTAAATAAAAAAGGATAATTTATGACTATGTGATAGGTTTTTATTTATTTAATTTATGCAATATGACAAAATCTCGGCATTAGAATTAATTAAAAAGTTTGTGTATCAGCCAATCTTTTTTAAATAAGTACATATTTTACTTCTAAGAAGAAAATAAAAAGAGATTTCTTTTTAATGTTAACTCTACCATATTCTGCATTTACATTACAAATAGTATAATTAATATAGCTTCTTTATTCGCAATTGCCTTTCTAAGATTCTTCTGAGATAATTAAAAAAAAAATAATAATAATAAAAAAAAAAAAAAAAAAAAAAAAAAATCCGGTATTAAAAATCAAGTTTTTTGTTTGTTTGTTTGTTTAAGAATTTTTTTTAAAGTTTGTTTGATTTTTTAACAGTTGAACAAATGTTGATTGTAACAACCAAAAAATATAATAAAATTTTTTAATATGACATATTTACTTTGAAACTTTTCTGCCAATATGATTCATTATTATATTTACAATTTCATTTATATATCAACATAGTGGTATTAAAATAGTCACAGTCATTTGTATTAGTGTTTTACAGTATTTTTCGATTAGTTATTGTAATAGCAATTTACTTTGAGCCAAGAACTGGTACCGATTTAGAAATTTGAGGGCCCGGGCACAGATGCTTACAGGGGGATTGAGTAATATATATATATATATACATACCGGGTGCCCCAAAAATGACTGATGGATTTTAAAATTCAGTAACTTGCAAACGGTGACAGATATTTCAAATGAAATTCAAATTTCAAAGTAATTGCTTAAGAGGCGCAAAAGACAACATAGTGAAAAAGATTCCATGCCGGGACTCGAACCCGGGCCATCAGTATAGCGCACTGACGCCCTACCGACTAAACCACATGGAACGACACCCGGCCTGGAAAATTTCTCATTACTATATGTTGGCAAGGCTACAAACGCAGCACAAGATGGAATATTTATCGTGAGCCATCGACCTGGGGCGAACACGAAACTTAATTAAATCCAGCATCAATAGAAACTGTTTAGATTGTTTCTCTCTGGAATAATTTCCATGTATTAATACGATGACAGATATTTAAAAAATTCTTGCAGAAGGTTTCTGTATGATGTCAGGAGTTTTTTTTTTTTTTACAGTGATTAGTGATTTTTAGTTCGAATTTCAAACAATAGATGGCGCTGAGAACAATAGGTGCTCAGTCCAGGTCCGATTATTGGTACTTCGGGATTCATTCATTACGTTTTAGTCTCTTTTTTTTGCATAGAAGAAAGAGGCCGAAAAATCGAACCTGAATTGAGCGGTTATTGCTTGCAGCGCCACCTATCGATGCTATTTCTAACTAAAACTGAGAATCACAGCATAAAAACTCCTGACATCTTACATAACACTCCTGCATGAATTTTTTTAATATCTGTCACCGTTTGCAAGTTATTGAATTTTAAAATCCATCAGTCATTTTTGGGACACCCGGTATATATATATTATATATTTAGTTAAAACATAATATATATATATATATATATATATATATATATATATATATATTTAGTTAAAACAGTAAAATACATAATTTTCAATGTGAAAAAGAAGTTAATACCTGACTTATTAAAAGATTTACATGAACATACTGGAAACGGAAATATAGGGTTTGCTTTGCTGAGATTCAGAATTGGTAAGCAGAACCTAAAAGGTTATCTCGAGTTGAAAAACAATCAAGTTAATATAGAGAATAAGATATATTTTGTATTGGATTACATGGGGCACCATTTTAGGGGTGCTAATTTTAAGGGCATTTTAAATAAGTATAATGAATACCTGCCAGACAAAAACATACAAATTATTAAAACTTATAAATACGATAAACCATTAGGCAGAGTTATATTTAATTGCAACAGTTATTCGAGGGATTTGCAGAACTGTTTCGAGAAGTGTTTGTCACTTCTCATAAAGTTGAATATAAAGACTACGTTCGGTAACTCAAATTAAGGACATATTCTTACCGGAGATCTAACTATAGTGGCAGATACACTGTAAAAATAAACACGACATTTTTACAGTACAAAGTACTGTTCATCTCGCGCACAAACTCGATCACAGTGAATGTGCTGTATCTTTCTTTGGTTTACTGACTATATTAACATGGGAAATACAGTAGTTTCGTAAAATTAACAGCACAATGTGCTGGAAATTTGGAAGCCAGCAGTTTGTGCTGTTAAAAAATGCGTCCAAATTGCCAGCACATTGTGCTGTTAATTTCACGCAACTACTGTATTTTCCATGTTAATACAGTCAGGGAACCAAAGAAAGATACAGCACATTCACTGTGATCGAGTTTGTTCTGGCAAATCTACAGTGGTTTTTTTTACAGTGTACAAATCTCAGAAATTACATGAGGTATAAAGTACAGATTGAGGAGAGTTGTGAGTAGAGATTTAGCTAAAAAACGTTTCTCAAATAATATAGACATGTTCATTCAAAAATTAATATATAAATATGATTTATCAAAAAGCGTTTTTGAGGAATGGAGATACTATATTTTAAAAGAATTTCAACGCTTTTACCATAAAGGTATTGAGGATGTCTCGGGAGATTCTTGCAAAAATTTGATTAAATCCGTAAAAAATGTAAAAAATTTTATCATTACATATGTGGATAAAGCAAACAGTAACTATGCTATAATATGCAAAAAATTGTATGGTGATATTCTAAGGGAAACCTACAATAATGAGGGAAATTATCAACTACTAAAATTTACTAAACAGGTTACTGTAAACAGAGTGAAGGCGTTCTATATAAAAATAAAATCAAAGCAAAAAAGTGCGGAATTTCCTTATCTTGATATCATTCCAAAATTCCATAAAAACCCAATTACTTTTAGAACTGTAACTTCTGGGTTTGGTACTTATCTGGAATGTGTAAATAAAAAATTGTTGAATATATTACAAACGATTTTCGATCAAGACTAAAATGAATATTCGTCGATAATAATAAAAAACAGTTATGAACTTGTTAAAAGTCTAAAAAAGCTAAAAAACATTACAGGATTGCATACATATGATTTTGAGGATCCGTAATAGCATAAATTTAGATGATTTGACGTACAAAGTTATGGATTTTTTCAAGAAATCTAAAGAAAAGGATACCAGTACTGAACAGTTCACTGATTTCTTTCAATTTGTTGTTTACGAGAATTATATGTTTGAAGGGAAACACAATTCAGGTGATAGGAAGGATAAATAGGTGAGAGGTATTCCAATGGGGGGTAGTTGCAGTTCCATCCTTGCAGATATTTATCTGTTTACATACGAAGCAGGTTTATTGTTGGAAAAAGATTTAAAGATATACAGATATGTAGATGATATTTTGGTAGTTAAGCTGAATAACAATAAAGAAATTTATCAAATTAAATGTTATCCAAATACTTTAACTTTAAAGAGTGCATCAGAAAATCAAAGCACAGTCAACTACTTGGATGTTAATTTGGAAATTATAAACGGAATTTTAGTGTATAGTATTTACGATAAAAGAAATTATTTTGATTTTGATACAATAAAAATATTAAAATTTAATAGTAACGTGCATGTTTCAATTTTTAGAAATATATATTTAAATGGCTTAAAACGTATTGTAAATTTGTGTTCAAATGTTGATGAAATGTGATGAAATGGTTGGCGAAATTTTTCACTTTTACATAAACGCCAGTAAACAAAATTACCCAATACAATTTCTGAATGATTTAACGCTCAATTTTATCAAGAAAAAAAGCTATCGAAATAAAACACTGGAATTGTTCGATGATGGTGATATATCGATACTTGACACCTGACGAAAATAGCTTAGCGGTGTGGACATTCACGGATTTCATTTGATGGTTTTGTGTTAGTTTGTGGTTTTCATTTTTTTCCAATTCTTAATTTGTTTGGTCTTGGCAAGTGAGGGGGGATGTTGTGCACGTCAAACATGTTTTACCCCGCAGCGCAAGTCATTAGCCTTGCCGCTTGTCTTCAATTTTAGTTTTTTCTTAGTTATTCTTGGATTTGTTGTTTATTGTTTTAGATATAGTTCGTTAGTTGTTTTTCCGTGTTTTATATTACATGAATTAGGATTTTTCAATATATATATATATATATATATCTATATATATATATATATATCATCATCATCATCAACAACAACAGTTTTCAATCCACTGCTGGATGTAGGTCTCCCCCAGATTTTTCCAATGTTTCGGGTCTAGTGCTTTAGTTATCCAATTTACACCGGCTACTTTTCTGATTTCATCACTCCATTTTACTTGAGCTCGTCATCTTGGCCGTTTTACATCTCTGGAATACCACTGTAGAGTGTTTGTGCTCCATCTATTGTCTTGTCTTCTTGCAATGTGCCCAGCCCATTTCCATTTTAGCCGTTTAATTCTTTCAGTGATGTCAAAAACTTTCGTCTGGCTTCTTATCCAGGTTATTCTTTTTCTGTCACTTCTAGTTATACCTAGCATACATCTTTCAATACTTCTCTGTGATGTTTGTAATCTTTCTACCATCCGTTTCGTTAGCGTCCATGTTTCAGCTCCATAAGTTAGCACAGGCAAAACATTGGTTAAATACCTTTCTTTTCAAACAAAGAGGCATATTACTCTTCAGAATAATATTGTTCTTCCCAACAGCACTCCATCCATTTCTTATTCTTCTATTGATTTCATTTATGGTACTATTATCCGATGATATTTCCTGCCCAAGGTATATATAACATTCCACTTCTTTAATTTCAATGTTGTTGTAGACGATTTTCTTTTTTGATGCAAATGAATAGAACATCGCCTTAGTCTTTTACAAGTTTATTTTTAATCCCACATTAATGCTAGCTTCTGCCAAATCTTTTAGCATATTTTCCAATTCTTCAGGATTATTACTGAAAATTAAAATGTCGTCAGCGAATCGGAGATGACTTAAATATTCCCCATTTATTCTAATCCCTCTGTTTTCCCAAACCATATATATATATACACTATATTGCCATTAATGACCGGCAACTTTCAATTTTAGACATTTTGTCGAATATTTAGAAATATACTTGACAGATTCTTCTGGAATTTCAGGATTGAAAAGAACAGGTATGACCTCATTATTATCAATGTCGATTTCATAAGTGGGGCAATTAGGGGGCCAACAAAAAATTAATACTTGGGATCACCCTGTAAAATAAAATGCACGAAAAGATCTATCGCTACCGAATATAAATATCCATTGGGGTCATCCCAAGAATTATTTTTTTCTTTGATTTTTTGTTGGCCCCCTAATTGCCCCCCTTAACAAATCGACATTTCCAAATATGAGGCCATACCTGTTCTTTTTTAATGCTGAAATTCCAGAAGAATCTGTCAAGTATATTTCTAAATATTCGACAAAATGTCTAAAATTGAAAGCTGCCGGTCATTAATGGCTATATAGTGTATATATATATATATATATATAACCATTAATTAAATATATATTTATAATAAATTGTGTAGTGCTGATTATCTTTTCCTTTGCATGTCTAATATATCTGGAATGATAAAGTATGCAACAACTAATAATAAATTTTCCTAAATACCAAGCTACAATCATTTAAAATATTAGGGGACTCTGCTGCCTACGAGCTAGAGGTCTGCACGGGCCGGAATTTCCAGGCCCGGGCCCGGCCCGGCCCGGCCCGAAGGAAAGCTATTTTGGCCCGGCCCGGTGTAAAATGGAAAGTTCGGCCCGAGCCCGGCCCAGCCCGGCCCGGTTACATTTTACCGTTCTCGGCCCTGCCCGGCCCGTACAAAAATCAGTGAAAACAGGCCCGGCCCGGCCCGACTCAATTTCAACAAAAAATTCCGTTTTTTCTCGATATACAAATAAGATTCTTTTAATGAATACTGCATGCATATTTATGGGAACATTTTACAGTATATTTTAAATTACTATGTGTTCGCAAAATAGAAAACACACAATAGTAACGATTAACGATTACTTACAGTGTTTTAGTCAACGTCTCTACAGACGTTTCAAAATTTAAATAAGGGTTCATTAAAAGATTATTGTAGTTTAGAATAAAGGGTTAGAAAACATGATAACTTTTGAAGCTTATAATAAAAAGTAGATTTGTGAAAATATTTCTGCCATTTTTAAGCCTTTTCTCAAATCCAAAGGAGCTATATTTTGATACATTTATGAATTCATTTCTTTTCGGAAACGCATGAGATTGGCAGGTATTCTTATTCAGAAACCATGTAAATGCCGTTTTTTTCTTAGATAAAAGTAATATATCTCTCAGAAAATACTGCCAAAGTTAGAGTTTTGAATCGAATTTCCGGAAGCGATATCACAGGAAAGGAGAAAAACGTACAGTCACGTGACAAGAGTCTCTGTTATCTCTGTACGTAATTTATGAAAAATGGAAACGCTATTCGATTCCAAATGCCTTCAATACTTAGACCTGTCAATTTTATGCCTTTATAGTTAAAAATGAGTCAGAAAATTTGTCTGAAAGTTTTGCATTGTTGAGCAGTAAATATGAGAACCACCTTAAGGTACATTTCCAAAGATACTGTTAACAGAAGTTCATTATTGCTATTAATACTTTTACAAAACCTAACGCCTGTCCTACACATCCTGAGAACGATTAAGACCAGTTCCGTCCCGGCACAAGTCTGCCGATAAAATTAAACCCGGGATCAGGCATCATGTAACTGTACGATGCCGATCTCTACGATGGACATGTTACATTTCTGTATTGATGTTGTTAAACTCGCATCGGCTCGTAACGCACATTTATACTTCTCGAAAAAGTCATATTCATTGAAAATGGCCTCGTATTTTATCTGCTTCTCTCAAATTCTTATATCGGGCCGATAGGCCCCATTAATTTTTTTTATCGGCCCGGCGCGGCCCTGCAGGCCCATTCAATTTTTTTGCCGGTCCGGCCCGGCCCGGCCCGTTGAAAAAATTGCTCTAATTCTGCCGGCCCGGCCCGGCCCGTTTGAAAATTCTCCTCCATTCCGCCGGCCCGCGGGCCGGGCCGGGTACGGGCCTCGGGCTAAGCCCGGGCCCGTGCAGACCTCTACTACGAGCTACCCTCACCAACCCCCAAATAATTTGAGAGATCAAGAATAGGATTAAATAAGAATTAAAAATGCAATACACTTTTGAAGTGATAAAAATAAAAGAAAATATTCACTATAATAAAATAAATAAATATGAATGTTTCAGACAAAATATTACAATGTTATAAAAAATATAATACGAACATAATAGAGGTAGAATGAAATGTAAAATTCCATTAGATGTTAAAACTATATCAGATTTTGACCAATAATTGAAAAACCTTCAGTAGCATTTGTGGGCCTCTGATGTTCGGGGGCCCTGGGCCCGTGCTCCTATTGCCCTGCCGTAAATCAGGCACTGCCAAGGAAAGTTACTGCAATGTTGTTTTACAGACCAATAAAGCAATCGTTTCCGATGCTGAAAACTTGATAAATGCAAGGTCAAAGAGGCAATCAGGTGTGAGTATTACTCCTATCAGCAGATATACAACAGGAGAACATATCTTTTCTGTTTCTTCAAATGAAAAATAATGACCAATATCACTTTCTAATAGAAGGTGTAAAGAAAATATTTCTTCAGTACTTTAATGGGCGATTAAATATCGATAAAGAGTAACTTTTCATAAAATAAATTGTCGGAGTTTCCTCTTAGTCCGCACAACTTTGAAGAAATTCCGTTCTATTTATATGCTGCCACCACCGATTTGATTACGTGATATCGGTCACGCACTGAGAGGATTGTTTAAATGAAAACCAACGCTTTCAATTAACTAATTTAACAATTTATTTACACACTAATTACACAACACAAAACACTATTTACACTTAAAACTCGGATGTAGGTGATCCGGTTCAACATTAAATTAAATACAGTAAATGCTGGCTGTGTACTGTTAAAACTACGTTATCTCATTCTCACTCTATACACGTTAAATCAGCTTTACCGGAGATCAATCTCAATCTCCCAACACATGGGCTCTAAGCCTAAGCTCTCCGAGTCTCTCTCAACCTTACGCTCTCTCTCAGAGCTAGCCAAGGAACTACTCTTGCGCTTGGCACTCCATCCTTCAACTCACTATCTCAGCAGCAGAGCCTGCCCCTAGCAAACTTCTCACTTTTCTCAACGTAACCCCTCGGGGTTTTCTACCTGGCTCACATTAAAAGCTCTATTCTTCGTTCGTGGAATGCCTTTGTCTCCCCATCTTCCACATACATCTCAAAAGGTCGTGCAAACCCCTCTGCAACCACCTTTTTTCACCTTCATTCCATCTGTACATTTTCACCGGCTTAGATCCAGTTTTAGACAATGAAAGAATGTTATTTTGAAATTGCAGTACACAGATCATACAATATATAATATATTAAGACAAAATAATATAGAACCCCAGTTCTAATAGCAGATGTTTCTCAGAACCTGACACCCCCCACCTTAGCGGAAAATATGCCATTTAGGGGATAATTTTCCCCAAACATATAGTAATTTCACAGAAGAGTTCAATAGTCTCTTTGCAGGTTTCTTCATTATTATTATTACATATATATATCAAGGTGTCTGAACATTATCTACTGACATCTCTAATGAACCGTGTACTAATATTATTATTACAGAAAAATTACACATGCTAATACACTATTTTAAACACTAAATTCAAATACAATTGCACATACATATAAAAAATTGAAACGTGATGACATCCCTTTCAGGTTTGTCCACTATTTAGTCATCGATGTCGATGGGCTAGGAACTGGCTGTTCTTCCCAGCTCTTCCTATGTAGCCTAGAAATTGCATCAGCATTCAAATGTTGAGCTCCTGGACGATGAGAAATACTCAGGTTCCAGCGTTGCAAGGCAAGAGCCCATCTAGAGAGTTTGGGGTCCCTTGGGGTTGTTTCAGTGAGAAATTTTAATGGATTATGATCCGTTATGATCTCAATTTGAGATCCATATGTCCATTTTTCAAACTTCCGCAATCCGAAGAGAACAACTCCAAGCCTCTTTCTCTATACTCGACCAAGCACGCTGAGCCCCTGATAATTTCTGACTGGCAAAAGCTATCGGTTTAAACTGACCCTTTTCATCTTTTTGAGTAAGACAACATCCTACTGCCAGGTCTGAAGCATCGGCGTGAAGCTGATATTCCCGGTCTACGGTAAGTGTAGCCAAACGCGTCACGTTACATAACTCATCTTTAAGGGTATTAAATGTTTCTTCTGCCCTTTCATCCCATGTTACAGTATTTTTAACCTTCCCTTTAGTTAATTCCGTTAAAGGTATAGCAATTTCTGCATAATTTGGAATATAAGATCGGTAAAATCATATTAATCCCAAAACAGATCTAACTTCCTTCTTAGTTTTTGGTCTCTTTAAGTCCCTTATTGCCCCTATTTCCTCCTCATCAAGTGCATGCGTTCCACCCCCAATTACATGACCTAAAAATTTAGTCAATTTCTCTCCAACTTTACATTTGTAAAGCCTAATCGTAAAATTTAATTTTTTAAGTTCTTCTATGACAGAGCTAACATGCTCACAATGCTCTTCCCAGGTGTCGGAGAAAATGATGACATTATCAATATATGCTTGTGCCTTCCTCCGATGACCTTGAAGAACCTCATTCATATCTTTTTGGAAAGTAGCAGCCGCCCCTGATAAACCAAAAGGCATAGTACGCCACTGATAAGTCCCGTTATGAGTTGTAAACGCTGTCAAATGTTTACATTCCTCAGCCATTTTAATCTGCCAATAACCCCTCAATAAATCAATCGAAGATAAATATTTAGCTGCCCCCGCAGTATACATGATTTCCTGCGAATCTTTCATAGGAAAGGTTGGGACCTGCGTTACTGAATTTAAAGCTCTATAATCTATACAAAGCCTAACAGTTGCGTCTTTTTTCGCTACGCAAACAATTGAATGACTAATTTCTGCATTTGACACTTCGATTAGATTTAATTCTAATAACTCCTGAATCTGTCTATCTACTTCCTCTTTATAAGCAACAGGTACACTATATAACTTTGGCTTTTTCCTTGCCACACCCGGTTTCAAATCAATACGGTGCTCCCCTACTTCCGCTGGTCGCACAGGACCCATAAATACCTCTTTATTCTCCCTCAAAATGGACTTTATATCCTTGACTTGACTATTAGATAACCTTTTTATTTCGAACCTTTCTATGTCCCGTTCTACCTCTTGTTCCCGGTTTAAAATAGGAATTTCCCCAACTTCTCCAAATTCCTCATCACCTTCAAAAACAATATTCACTATATTACACTTAGCAATAAATTCTCTTATTTTATTTTGCTGCACGTGCTTCCTACTCCCGTCGGCTAATTCAACTATAAACGAATGCCTGTTTCGTTTTTCGACAATAATTGCCGGCCCTTGCCATCAAGAATATAACTTGTTAGTTGAATCGGGGATTAACAGTATTACTTTATTGCCTACTTCAAACGTTTTTTCGTTTGACCTTAAGTTATAACGATAGGCCATTCGGCCTTGTTGCACCTCGGATGATAATTTTGCCCCATTTGCGGCTCTTTCTAAGCGTCCCCTAAGTTTATTCAAATACTCATGAATCGGCATAGTATATAACTGTGCCCCCTTATTTTCTCCTGCCCAGGATGACTGGGAACTGATAAAGGACCCTCCGGCGCTCTACCATATAATAATTGTAAAGGTGCGATTCCGGTCGTAGAATTTGGGACTTCCATATACGCCCATAATATAAATGATACTTGTTCATGCCATCTTTTCCCTTCTTCCCTAATCGTATGATGCAACATACGTTTAAGCATCTGATTAAAACGTTCCACAAGACCGTTAGACTGTGGGTACTGTGGGGTCGAAAGTCGTGGACTAGCCCCTAACCTTTTCTCTAATTTCTTCGTTAAGTCGGCTGTGAAATTGGTTCCATTGTCACACGCGATTATATTTGGAATTCCTGTCCTTGTAAATATTTGAAGTAATGCATCACACGCTGTTTTAGCAGTTAAACTTTTTAGGGGTATTGCTTCCGCCCACCTGGTATGCTGATCAATTAAGGTTAGTATATATAGATACCCTTGTGAACTTTTGGGACCAATAGGCCCAAATAAATCAATATTAACTACCTGAAATGGAAGTTCTGGCCGCGATACTGGGGAAATAGGGGCTCTATCATTCACTTTAACCCCTCTAGTCAATTGGCACTCTAAACATGACTCACAAAATTGTTTCTTTCGCCATCCCCTCCCAATAAAACGAATACCTGATTCTCTGTAACGTTTTCTTGGCTGCATGATGTCCTCCAAATACCGAAGTATGCGCTAATTTTAGGATTTCTTCCCTTCTTACCTTGGGTACTACTAATAGAGCTATAGTTTTGCCTAACAATTTATCTTTATGATACAATAAACCATCTACAATATAATAATCTCCTTTATCCATTTTAGCTAATTACCAAACTCTCTCTAAATTTTTTCATTCCAATTGGGATTCCTTAAATATATCTGAATTACTAACGATAACTTTATTATTTTCCTCCACTTCCGTTTTTTCTGCATTTTGACTTTGTAAATTTTCCGATCTCGCTTCTATTGCGTAAACATTACAATTATCGCTACTCATATCTTTCCTTTCACTCGAGTTATCAATGCTAATTTCCGAACTTTCTAATTCTTGGGCCTCTAGCAACGGCTCCTCGCGATTGACCCCTGACAACTCATTAATCACCTCGGGATGTAAAATTACCAGGGCATTAATATTATCGGTCACCGCGAAAAGTACTTCCTGATGAATTATATTAGTTTGTCCGAATTGCGGAATAGCTAACAGTAATTTAACCAACGGTGATTTAACTGCTTCACCAAATAATCCTTGTAAATAAATACTAGAAGCTCCTTTCAATTTCTCTTCCGGTACCAAATCTTTATGAATAACACTAATTTCACATCCAGAATCAACCAATCCTTTTGCTTTTTGCCCATTTACACTAACTTCAATTTTCTCGAGTTTATTTAACTTCTCACCAATAACAGTAGTTCGCTGTTCGGCCTTTGCCGATATCCTCGCCACAATAGCTCCCTTATGTAACTCTTTATTTCCTTTCACGACAATCTTATTTACACCCGCTTTCTGTTCACGCCCTTTTCTAGCATTATTATTTCCCTCATTACCCACTTTATTACAAAAACTTTGGTAATGACCTCTTATACCACATTTGAAGCATCTAGGGCTATATCTCTTAAACTCAGTTTTTCTATCCGAAAAAGAATTAATCTCATTACTCCCGTTTTCCCTCCAATTACTACTAAATTTACTATCCTCCCTCGATCTCACTTTTTCACTGTTTACATACCTATCTTTACCCTTAAAACTTTTATACGTAACCACATAAGACTTATGTTTAGCGTCAAAATAATTGTCACATTCTTTAGCAATTTTAGAAGCTTCTAATCATTTATTCTGCTGAGTTAACCCAATATATGATCCGGTTTCTTTCTCTAACGTGTTTAATAACTTATCCGTAATTATTAACTGGTTGACCTTTTCATATGAGTCAGCACCCCTAATCTTACAATAATTTTCCCATGTTGCTATTAAACGCGATACAAATAATACATGAGTTTCATTCTGGTTTCTCCTAGCCTTCTTAAAATTTTCCAAACACGCCTTCGGTGTCGGCTCATTGTCCCTTAGAACTAACTCCTTTAATTCCTCATAACTATCAATTTGTTCCCTAGTGGTATAAATTAACAAATTATCTGCCTTATCTCCTAACATATTTAATAGAATTTCGGCCTGCTGGTTTTCCGATACATTTATAGTTTTGAATGCCCTTTCTAATCTGTTGAAAAATAAATTCCATCCCTCAGTCCTTTCTGGTACTTCCAATAAATCTGGTACTTCCAATCGATGTATTATATTTCTAATTTAATCTACTGTATAATCTGATTTTCCTCAACCATTGATATCACACAATTTACTTCCAATAAAACAAAAGGTAAAACAATAATTTCGATTTGATTACTATACACTACAGATTCCAATTTATACATTAGATAATAACATACAATTTACATAATAATACTGATACGTTGCAAATTGAATAAAAGTATTAAGATAGACAGAGTTTTAACACTTTTGATCAATTTTTCTAGGTTTCTTTCATTATTAGATTCCCTAGACCCATTTGAGTTATTTGTCGAACCTTGTACCCTTAGCCTCCCCATTTCTAATTCATGTTCCATCCTTAATTTTTCAGCCCTCTCTTCTCTTTCTAACTTTTCGCGCTCTAATTTTTCTTGTTTTTCTAACGTTTCGCGCTCTAATTTTTCCTGTTTTTCTTCGCGCTCTATTTTTCCTGTTTTTCTAACTTTTCGCGCTCTAATCGTTCCGCAACAATAGTGTTAGATAACTCCATAACAGCCTCCTCGTCATATTCATCGTTGTCCAATATCTTTTTCTTAAGCTGAAATCTGGTATCATCTTCCGTGAATTCAACCCACATTCTTCGGCTATCATCTGAAGATCCACCCTTTTTAGTTTCAATAATAAAACCATACCTTCACCGATTACTATTACCACTTTACAATAATATTTAAACCTACCAAATTAATATTTCCTAAATTTCTACCTTAATACAGTTACCTCCACTTATTATACTAATACATTTCGGATAATCGATGTATTATATTTCTAATTTAATCTACTGTATAATCTGATTTTCCTCAACCATTGATATCACACAATTTACTTCCAATAAAACAAAAGGTAAAACAATAATTTCGATTTGATTACTATACACTACAGATTCCAATTTATACATTAGATAATAACATACAATTTACATAATAATACTGATACGTTGCAAATTGAATAAAAGTATTAATGCCAATAGAAACATCCACATAAAGAAAAATTGTATAACATACACCTATAAATTTCTACAATTATCCTCAATAAAATATTTCCAAATTCAATACTGGTTCTCACACTTAAAACTAATACAATCAAAACCTTCACTTTTTTTTTTCCCCCTGTGAGCCTTTTTTTTTTTTTTTTTTTTTTTTTTTTTTTTTAATTTACTTCTAGCCAATTAAAATTCTAAGCAAATGTTCATTACTCGTTTGTTATCAACTCTTCAAGCTTAAAACAGAATTGCTTCATTTAAATATTACTTTAACAATAATTTAGATTTAAGTAAATTCAACTATTCCTTCCAACTCTTATTAACACAATGCATTAATTTTTTTCACTACCATTATTAGTAAAAAAGATAGAAAATCAATATTAGTACAAGTTATTATGACCTTTTCTTAAAACAATAGTAAATATGGCTCTTAATATCTCCTGCCTATCTGAACACAATTACTTTATTGCACATAAATTATCTTAAATTACTATTAATTATACAACAACAAATACACTTGGTTCGAGAATGTCAGCAGACAGAAATGATCAAAACACCTTACCTTATACTTTATCTGCTGGGGTACTACGCTGCTCAGATGTAGTTTCACGATGAATTCAGTATTTTGCACTTTAAAGTCACTTTGATGATATTCAACACTCAGGCTGTAATACACCGTAATTTGATTCACTGTAGCGATGATAGGGCACAAACACTATTTCGGTTCGCCGTAACGACGATAGGGCACAACACTTTAGTTCGGTTCGCTGTAACGATGATAAGACACAGCACTTTAGTTCGGTTCGCTGTAACGATGATAGGGCACACACACTCTGTATTTCTGCTCGACTCTTGGTTTTTATCTCTCTAAAATTCCGCTCGACGATCCGGCATTTCCACGCAAGAATTCCACTGGGTGCTCCGGCACTAACACACTGCAACACGGCTCGCTGGTCACTAGTCTGAGACGATTCTATCCCGTCGCTGCCACCAATTTGTCGGAGTTTCCTCTTAGTCCGCACAACTTTGAAGAAATTCCCTTCTATTTATATGCTGCCACCACCGATATGATTACGTGATACCAGTCAGGCTCTGAGAGGATTGTTTAAATGAAAACCAACGCTTTCAATTAAATAATTTAACAATTTATTTACACACAAAACACTATTTACACTTAAAACTCGGATGTAGGTGATCCGGTTCAACATTAAATTAAATACAGTAAATGCTGGCTGTGTACTGTTAAAACTACGTTATCTCACTCTCACTCTATACACGTTAAATCATCTTTACCGGAGATCAATCTCAATCTCCCAACACATGGGCTCTAAGCCTAAGCTCTCCGAGCCTCTCTCAACCTTACACTCTCTCTGAGAGCTATCCAAGTAACTACTCTTGCGCTTGGCACTCCAGCCTTCAACTCACTGTCTCAGCAGCAGAGCCTGCCCCTAGCAAAAATCTCCCTTTTCTCAACGTAACCCCTCGGGGTTTTCTACCTGGCTCGCATTCTAAGCTTTTTTCTTCGTTCTTGGAATGCCTTTGTCTCCCCATCTTCCACAAACATCTCAAAAGGTCGCGCAAACCCCTCTGCAACCATCTTTTTTCCCCTTTATTCCATCTGTACATTTTCACCGGCTTATATCCAGTTTTAGACAAGGAAAGAATGTTATTTTGAAATCCCAGTACACAGACCATACAATATATAATATATTAAGACAAAATAATATAGAACCCCAGTTCTAATAGCAGATGTTTCTCAGAACCTGACATAAATTTTGAAAGCAAACAAACGACAATACTAGGATATTAAAAATATTTTTTCTGCTCATTTTAAAGTAAAATGAGATAATTTATGAATATTTGATCGCTTTTTATTTATTATTTTATAGAATATGGTAAACTCTGCCCATTAGAATTAATATTAATTTGTGCATAAGCTAATCCGTTTAAATTGCTAGTATTATTTTTTTAGCAGGAGAAACGAAAGGATTTCTTTTTATTTTTTATTGCAACAATCTCATTTTGTGGAATAAATATTACAATAATATTTGACTCTTTACTGCCTTTCTGTGTTATTTATTTCATTTTATTATTATTATTATGTTTGATGTGGGAGAGGGCTTAAAAATATCAATATTAAAAATCAAGACTATTAGTAAACAAATATTTTAACAGGTAATTCATTATTGAAATGTGACGAATAATAAGCATAATGAAAGTTATCACACATTTTCGAAAAAAATATTTTGAAAATTTCTTATCAAAGTGAATTAATATACAGTGGGAAACGTTTCTCACATTTAGGTCTATTTCATCAGCACCAAAAGAACCAAAAATATTCTTCTGTGCATTCCACTATTCGTTGTTTCTAGACCAGTTAAAGTAATAGAAATCAGATCCTGATTGCTGAAAAAAAATATTAGATTTACTTTAAAGTTTGGGAAAATTTACATGTGGAAAAATACCTGAGGGTGTTTTCAAATTAAAATCTTGCTATATTTTGACAAATGACCGAAATAATTTTCTTCTGCACATGCATATTCTTCTTCAAGTTCCAAAGAATTGATTTGTACTTTTTAGTTCTATAAAAGGGGAGATCAATTCTCGGCGGGGACAACAGTTACGAAAAAGTGGTCATCAGGGAGTAATAGATTAAAAATATTTAGTGTTTCTGCATTCGAATGCAAAATACTTGAATTTTTCTTGCTTTTAAGAATGCAAATGAATTTATGAATGTTTCAGAAAGATTTGCGCTGTCGAGCGGGTAAAATAAAACAATTCTGGAACTCTTCGGATTACACCTGGTCATGCAATAGAAAAATGTTTTCATATATATATTTTTTCATTAAGCAGATATTTTTTCTTTGCCTATATTTTTAATTTAATATAAAATACTTAAAGATAATTTTAATTTATTATTAAAACAAGTAAATATGTATTTGAAGTTATTGCCACCCATTTGATGGGGTCATTTTTTGTGTTTTGCGGTGACCGTTGTAAGTTTAAAATTGGCTTATTTGAAATTAAATAAAATAGCAGTAGTGTGTATTTGTGGGTTTGGCGGCGTCTGCGTTGCGTTGTGGAGGGACATGCAGGGTTGTGCTATGTCCAGAGCGCTCTCTGTAAGACTCGGTGGTGGAGGAAACGCACATCGGTGGAGTCGCGGAACTGATAAGGAGTTGTATTATAGTATGAGTGTATTTATTTCGGAAAATGAATAAATTAGCGAGACTTTAAAAATATTTGACGGAACTATTTTTGGGAGAGATCGTGTTATAGTATGATGCTATTTTATTTACTTTCGAATGTTATTTTTAGGTATTAGAAAATATTTGCGAAGATTTTTATTTTCGAAATTTATTTTATAGGAGATATTTATTTTGAGAATTAAATTTTAGAGCTATTAGAATTATTTTACGAATTTCATTTTCGAACTTAATGTTTATTTTCATGTGTTAGAAAATGGTTGAGAAGAATTTTTTTAACGGAAATTTATTTTAGAGGAGGTAGAAATTTATGCGATCTGAAATTATTTTAGCATACTTAATTTTTATTTTAGCGAACTTAATTTGACTAGTTAGAAAATTTATTTTTTCTCATGTGAACTAAATTTATTTTGACTCGATATTGAGAATTTTAATTTAGCAAAGATAGCGAATTTCTGAGAACTTAATTTATTTTCGAACTTAATTTATTTTTCAGGAAAGTGTTTTATATTTTGAGAACTTGTGATGTATGAATTTTGTGAGTAACTTTTATTTTCTTTTAAAAATACCTAGCAACAGAATTTTTTTTTATTTTGAGAACTTTATTTTTATTTTCGAGAAAATGGG
The DNA here is from genome assembly GCA_963932465.1 of Maratus speciosus. Lineage (NCBI taxonomy): Eukaryota > Metazoa > Arthropoda > Arachnida > Araneae > Salticidae > Maratus > Maratus speciosus. Next base: position 380,956,774 of record OZ010796.1, read on the forward strand.
AATTTTTTCGAGAAGAATTGCTATTTTATTTATTTGACGGAACTTTAAAAATTCGGAGGTAAAGTAGGAGTTGAACTCATACTTGGAAGAAAGATTGATGAATGTCCTTAAGTTTTTGAAAAAATGCATGAATTGAACACTTATTTGGAAGAAAGAATGATGAGAATCCTTGCGAAGTTTGAAGGTTTGCTTGATTTCTTAAAAGTTTTTAGTAAATGCATGGTTTAAACACATGCATGAAAGAAAGAACGATGAGAGTTCTTGGTTAATTCATGAGAACTCATTTAAATATATTTGTGAGTTAACAAAACAAAGTTTTTGAAAAAAAAATGTGTTAAAAAAATGAGTTAAGAAAAAATTAAGTTAAAAAAATTTAGATAAGAAAAAATCTAGTTAAGAAAAAAATTTTAGTTAAAAAATTTAAAGTTTAGAAAGAAATTTAAATTAAGAAAAAAAAAATTAAGTTACGAAAAAAAAATTAATATTAAGAAAAAAAGTTAAGTTTAGAAAAATATTCCGTATTACAAGTTTGAATTTTGTAAAATTTGATTGTTTTCTGCTTTAACTTGTAAATGAATTCATACAAGCATTCACACTGCAAATAGAGGCGTCTTAAGTATAATTTTCAAGGAAAATCTTTTTAGCCAAAAATCTATTTTTATGCAAAATTGATTTGTGTTTTGAAATCCGAGTTGTCAAAACTTTTTTATGTCAACTTAAATATATATATATTCTGCATATTATTTTGATTCAAAGCAATTTTTAATTACATCGCAAATCCGTATATTCTCTAAACTACATAAATGACAGTTAAAAGAAAAAAATTACTGCAATTTTGTGATTATTATATATAAAATCAGTTTTCGAAATTTTCATTTTTTAATAGCACATTGTATAAAAGATAAATTATTTACAGCTACTAATTTCATTTCCTCCAAAAAAAAAAAAAAAAATTACCTATTTTGAATTTTTGTTCAAAATTTTAAATTTTGGATTTTCAAAACATGAGAAATTAAAAACTAAGCTTATTTTATTTTTAAGGCTGTTCTCAAATAACTTTATGACACAAGTTTTAATTATTTTTGTTGGGAAATGCATGAAACTAGCAGGTATTGTTGTTCAGAAATTATGTCATTAAACTGTTTTTTCCATTTTTTTTTTTTTTCGAACGCAATAGGTCTTTCAGAAAATAGTGTCCAAGTGGGCGTTTTGAACCGAATTTCCGCGTGAAAGAAGAATGACCACTCAAGGAAGGGTGAAAAACGTCTTTGTCACGTGATCCAAATAGCTTATAACTCAATAGGTATTTTATTTATCAAAAAATGGAAAACACAGTTCAATTCCAAATCGCTTCCATAGTCAGGTCTTCCAATTTTATATCTTTCTGTTAAAAAATGAATTTGTAAATGTGTCAAAATGTTTTGTGCTTGTTGAGCAGAGCAGTTGCGAACAGCCTCAAGTAAAAAGGTTTTAACAAGTTTAAAATGGAAATTTGAAAAAAGCTAAAATTTTGTATATTTCCATGCATAACTACATTTCCACATAAAATTGCGGTTTTCCCCAAAGTTCATTTAGGGGCGGTCCATAAATGATGTCACACTTTTTTTCAATAATTTTGACCCCCCATCCCACCCTTTGTCACAAATTGTCACACTTTACCAACCCCCCCTCCCCCTTGTCACACTATATTACATGAGCATATACTTGCAGTTCAGAACAATATATTTCAAATTGTATTTTTAAACTTTAACTATTTGTTTTAATGACATTTGTGAGCATAACTACAAAAATGATTCGTGCACTTATTTTGTATGAAAAAGGACTAAGGTTTACAACAAAACATAATTAATAAACAGTAGTAATAAAATATTAATATGGAAGAGCAATTGAAAACAGTAGTATTTTGGAATTTGAAATGGAATTTAATATATTTGGCTTTAAATCTTATCTTTACTTTATCAATAAAAAATACTTTAATTTCAAAATAACTTCAAAATTTAATCTGCTGATTTTTAATGCTTTTATTTTAACCAAAATGTGTGATGTCACATTTCTTCTTACCCCCTCTCACCCACTTGTCACAAACGTCCACAATTTCCCGAACTCCCCTCCCCCTCTTCAAGCGTGACATCATTTGGGGATGGCCCCTTATATAGAAAAGGCAAAAAAAAATGTATATTTAGGCAAAATAGGTTTTGAAACTAGAAGTGACTTTTCGTATATGTTATTATATATATATGTGTGTGTGTGTGTGAACATGAAAACAAATCACAGAAGCATTAGAATGAAGCTATCGTGAAATTCTGAATATTTTATAATTATTTTTTCAACTTTTCTTATGGTAAATAAACCCCTCTTAAAAAATCGAATTTACTCTTTAATTGAAAAGTTTCATACTCATTTTTTTTTTTAATATTGGGATCTCATATACTGAAAATTGTGCGGAATCTAGTGTTAGATTTTATTTAACACATAAATAAAAATGCAACAAATGCTTAAACTGATTCAATGGGAATATCTTATTTAAATGGGAAGAAATTGCTCTACAAACCAGGGATGGAATTCTTTCTGAAGGAGTGAATCATTTTTTATAGATGGGAATAATTTGTTACCATAAAGCATAGAGTTGATTGCAGCATGGACAAATTGGGCTGTTTCTATGGACCTTTAGCTTTACGGGCCCCTAAATTTGGTACGGAATTTCCATAAAGCTGATATTTTAAATTTGTTTTGATCTTATACTTATTTTTATAAATATACTGCACTTTTAGAACATGATTAGGCTAAAGAAAATTATATATTTATCCAAATATGTATCTGACAGCATCGAATAGGATTATTTATTTATTAATTTTTGGAACAGTATATGAAGGCAGTGGCGGGAGGTAGCGAGTGAATACTAGGTCTTTGGACAAGATTAATTTGAAGTTCTCACTAAAAGTAATAAATATTTTTGATGCCGTAGGGCATATATGATACCACATGAATACATATTTAGGTGAATATATATATACATATATTATCCTATTCTAAAACTGCAAAATACTGATTACAATCCTCATAATATCAAAACTGATTTAAAATATCAGCTTTATGAAAATTTCATACCCAATTCGAGGTATCCTAAAATCAAGGAGCAGAGAAGTATTCCATTTTTCCCACGCTGCAATCTGCTCTGCTTAATGGTAACAAATTATTCCCATTTATAAAAAATGATTCAATGTGGTCAAACATGGCTGCGTATATGGCTTAGAAAGAAAAGTGGTCAAAGATGGCTTCATATTGGCCAAAAAAAAGTGGGGGGGGGCTCAAAGATGGCCACAATTTAGACATTTGAGATGTCTGAAATTCAGACGTAAGAAGTGTCTGAAAAATTTAAGACATTTTAAAACGTCTTAAAATTGAACACTCATGTTTCAGACACTTAAGTGTCTGAAATTCAGATACAAGAAGTGTCTGAAAATTTTAAAACATTTTAAAACGTCTGAAAATTGAACACTGCGTTTCAGACACTTAAATGTCTGAATTTCAGACATTTCAGTTTAGAGTGCAATTGTTTATCCTGGCAACCATATATTTATTCCTCATCTAACCAACCACCCAACCATTTTCTTACCACAACAATCGACTATTGTTTATTTCTACACAAGTGTAGAAAGTAAACCGATGACATAATCGAAAATTAAGTGACTTATCAAATAGACTTCCTTGTAACTTCATGTAGACCAATATTTCTGAAAAGATAAAAGATAAACTTAGACTCAGTAACTCATTTAACATAGAGTTGGAATGAAAATTTGTAAAGTTTGTTTATTTCCCACGAAAATTCGCTTATGCATTTTTGGATATATGTAAAAATCACCACAATATTATATTCAAATTAATTAAATTCGCACTTTTTCATATTAGTTTGCAAGTAATTTGAAATATTTGTAGGTTAACTAGTTTTGATAATATTCCAACTTAAACATTTCTTTGACAGATTTTCTATGATGAACCTTGCGTAACTAACCTTTTACAATTTTCACTTCAGCTTAGTTTCATGAAATATACAAGTAAAACTTTAAATCCTTCTATTCAGTTTAATTTTTAATTTCAAATTATTTTAAATGTTCTATTACGGTTTGAAAAATAATTTTGTACTCTAATACCTTTATTTTAAAACTCTAACATCTAACAAATCTAAAATTATATTATATTCAACTCTTACCTATTACTCTAGCTTGATCATTACGTAATCAAGTACGTTTAACAGAACGACTTAAAGTGGAATGGCAAATCAATACCGTGAAACAGAATATCTCGTGACAACTTCCTTCCGTTACATTGGTTGAATATGCAATCACGTGATTCCTTATCTGTAACGTCACTCGACGATAAGAACAACTCTGAGAAGCGGCGTTCACGCCATTTTTATCACTCTTTTCATATGAGTGCCCATGCTGGTTTGTCTTTGCTATTCGTCCCATGTATAATCATGTCCTATTATGTTTAAACTTGTCTGAAGTTGTCTAAACATGTTATTGCTTCTTACTTATCCTAAAATGCAAGTTTAATCACGAAAGAAATGCATATATTTATATCTTTGTGAGATTAGATAATTGAAATAAACAATTGCTAGTTATAATTAAATCAGTTCCATTAATTAATAATTGATTTATATATGAACTAATTTATAATACATAGTATCGATTTTAGAAATAACTTACATTTCTTTTGCAAGCGAAAAAGTATAATTCAAATATATATGGGTGTTAGAGAGTTCTTATGCGAGGAATCTAGAAAGGAAGAGCGGTGACACCCTTTGTATACGTCTTGAAAACTCAGTCATGAAAGATATGATTTCCTTTAACTCTTGAAAAATTCATGATTAGTGTTTCCTTGAAATAATCAAGGTCTCTCATAATTTTTTCTTTCTAGTTTTCTCGCATAAGAATTTTCTAACACTCATATATATTTGAATTATTCTTTTTTGCTTGCAAAAAAATTTAAGTTATTTCTAAAATCGATACTATGTATTATAAATTAGTATAATACCTGTCGCAGACTTCTTTTCTTAGACAATGAGATTTAACACACTGAAAACACCTTGCGTCAAACAAGTTCCAATTTTCAACCGAACAATGTCCTGTACGTCAAAGGATTCCACAGTTACTCTATGACAATTATTTATTGAGATTTAACACACTGAAAACACCTTGCGTCAAACAAGTTCCAATTTCCAACCGAACAATGTCCTGTACGTCAAAGGCTTCCACAGTCACTCTATAACAATTATAGTAAAATTTCTACCTGCACTTATCGAAAAATAAAATAAAAGTTCAATGCTTTAGCTCTCGAATATGAAAACTGAGATTTTTATGCATCTAGAAATAAAAATGAATTTATAAATTATATCTAAAAATTCGTATTGTCGAGCGGAGAAAATAAAACATTTATGAACACCTTTAATCGAAAAAAAAATTAATAACCTATAACCTATTAATATATAGGATGTTTTCTGTTAAAAAAAATAATTCAAAAATACACACATAGCTATGTAATCATCCAGTTTTATTTCATTGATCATCGTTACACTGTTTGTCACCACTTGATCTGAAAAATGCCCCAATAACTTAGAAATAAGGAGAATCTACAACGCTACACATCTTTTTAGTGTTTTGATTTAATCTTAAATTTATCAAATAAAGAAGATGTAAAAAGAAAGCAAAATATTTGAACTGATTATACTTTAAACTGAATAATTATTTACAATGATGACATCAGCACTAAAGAACAGAACAAAAAATATCCCTGTAAGCATTCCAAATATTCGTTGTTTTTGGACTATTTGAAGTAACTGCCACTGAAAAAAGTTATAGACACTGAAAATCATCAGCCATTTCAAACCTCATAGTCATTAACTTATTAGAGCCTAACATATTTAATAAAATACATGTTTGCATTAATCTAATCCAGTGTTAGTAATTTATCTATTTTTTAATTTTGAGATATGAAACCAAAGAATGAAAATATATGGAATGATTGCATCGATGTTTAGACTCACAATGATTATCATACTTTTGCTACCCTGGACCATGAATGTATATAATCGTAATATTTGTGCAAGAGTACGATCAATAAATGGGAAATCAACAAGCACAAACCTTTTATAAAGATGATTTTATTTTTCCCTTAGCTCGTTCGCTGCCATCTGCTTATAATAAAATCTGAGTGCAGGAAACTATAAGTAACCATGCCGGTGCGAACCACTGTGGTCTGCGAATCGACCGTAGCTAAACGCTATTGTTAGGCTTAATTAAAAACATATCCTAACATATGAAAGCTAAATGATAATTTTTTCTACTTGAAATCATGTCTATTCAGCATATTTTCACATAAAACATGTGTATAATATCCATTTATTATGTATTAAGTTCTAAATTAAAAATTAAGCTATTATAGACATAGAAATCAGATCTAAACAAACGATACTGTTGCCATTCAGATTCAAATTCCAGCAAATCTACAAACAATTGAATGACTCTTTGAACGATTAAAATAATAAAACTTTGTAAAAAATCACCATAAAATAAAAAACAAAACACAGCACGCGTCTCGAGCTAAAAACATAACAGCTCGTCATCAGCTACAGCATACACGTGTCCGCAAGCGAACAAGATCAAAAATGAACTGATGTTTTTAGCTCGAAACGCGTCCTGTGTTTTGTTTTTTATTTTATGGTGATTTTTTACAAAGTTTTATTATTTTAATTGCTTCATATCGCCAGTTTTCGGTGCTGTTTCTCTGACTCTTTGAACGCTTCATTAAAAAAAAAAAATACAGGTTAACGCCGATGCTGGTCTTAAAATATTTGAGAAGTATATTAAAACCTTTTAATATTTTAACTTTGTTTAAAACCTTCAAAAACTATCCGATTAAGTTCTAAATTTAAGGGACAAACCAACAACAACAAGTTTTAAATTAAAAATAACGGATATAATCATCTCGTGGAGAAAAGATGTAGCTTTCGCTCTAAGAAGGTCCATGCAAGCACATTGAATTACATGTATTTTTAATTTATTCAGAATAATTATTCTTTTGCACAATTTCAGATTTTCTGTAACATTTGTTTTCTGTCTTATATGACAAAGTAAAAAATATTCTAATTTCAATATCTAAAACTTTCGAATACATTTACAATAAAGAATTATTGCAATGGCACTTTAGCATCATTTAAAGGGAAATTAAAGGGACAATTCTTTCTGTACCGAAGGCTGCGAGCAGCGCCTCTGTAGGCCGTTTTAATTCCCAATAAATTTTATCAGATTTGAAGACATTGCAAATAAAATGAATATTTCTTATCGGTACAACATATTATATTTATCGTGCAGATAAAATTTTGAATTTTAGCATAGTTTGTAGCGAAAAAAAAAGTCACGCTAAACAATAAATTTTTAATGTAGAGGGAACCTAAACAAGCATTTTCGTCATAGAATGTTTAGCTGGAAATGGCGCGTTTAAGCGCTGGTGACTAAATTGTAGTTAACATAATTTCTTTGTTCTAATCATAAAAAATCAAAGGATAATACTTTTTGATTAACAAAATGCATAAGGCATCTTATTATTATTATGTTAAGTCAGAAAAATATTTTTTAAACTATTATTTTGAAGATTTATCATTCACTTTCCGTCATTTTTGACGGAGATTATGTACTAGTCATATACAATAATACTCGTAGTTGGCAAGCAGGGTTTCCTTGCCAGCTACGAGATAATGATCTTCTTATCTAAATCACCGATTACGATCATTGCCATAGAAAATACCTGCAATGTTTCATATGCCAACAACGAGCATACTCGTGTGAATTTATTTGTTGCTAATTCGTGACATATATCTTTTCAAATAATAGATCAGAAAATAATTTAAAAGCACTAAATTGCAGATATGATCTTGGCGTGTAATGAACAGATGCACCATCTCAGCTTTGGCAGCGAAAGTGTTAATATTCAAAATTATTCATTTTTCATTATGAAAAGACAACAAATACTGTTCACTTATACGAAATTATTGTTTTGAATAAATCTAAATTTATCAAATTCAGAAATTGGAAAAGAAAAATAAATAAACCATTTTAGCTGATTATGTATTCAGCTGAATAACATTTACCACGACTACATCACCCTCCACACTTCCCAAAAAAAGGAGGGGAGGGGAGGGGGGAATATTCCTGTAAGCATTCCAAGTATTCGTTGTTTTTGGACTATTTCAAGTAATAGCCATCAGAGCCTGACTGCTGAAAAAAATATCAGACCTTGAAAATCATCAGTCATTTCAAACCTATAATCATTAACCTATTAGAGCTTTGAATTTTTTTTTTCGTTGCATTCACTTAGATTTCCTTCAATATTTCCTTAATGATCATGGACAGGATCTGTGAATTTTTTTTGCTTAACCCCCCACCCCCCCCCTACACTTCTTTCTTTCTGACCATTAAGGGACAGAGATCTGTTGTAAAAAATGACTGTGGTCGTTTGATGAATGAAAAGGAAAAAAAAAAAAAGAAACAAATGAAGAAGTCTACAACCGTCACTGATGTATGTTCAGAAAAAAAGGACAATTTTATTGTCATTATAAGTTTCTGTTGTTGTACAATTCCTCAGAAGAAAATATTGATAAGATGAATAAAATAAAGAATTTTTTTTTCTCTTTTTTTGCTGTAATTACAAAATAATGATGCATTTTTCCGGAAAATAACAGTTTGAAACGAATTTCGATTTTATATAAATCTAGAGAAAAGTTAAGAACAAAAATTAAAGAGTTTCTCGCCTTGTTAATGACATGTTTCATTCCTTAAATATATTGAGTTTAACCAAAAATACATTTTTGGAATAGTTTTTTAATTATGAGCAGGAACTTTCTTTTATGTTGGAGTTCTAATGAAGTCGGACATAAATAGATAAAAAAAATGAGCTTGTATTAATTAAAAAATAGATTTTTTTTTCGTTTTGTTTCCTGTTTCATCAATTTGTTTCCTGTCTAAATATTGAACCTAATGATTCGTTTAAATTAGTTATGTGTAATTTAAAAGGGAGAAAAACTGCATCAGTACTACTTTTTGACTAAGAAAACTAATTAGGCTTTAAAAACGCATGTGTGCAATGGAATCTAAGAAATGAAAAAATAATGACTTTTTATAGCCATATAAATTTATTTTTACACAAAAATGTAAAAAATATATAATAAATAAATGAAAAAGGTTTCGCCATGTTATTTTAATAGCAGGTTAAAATAAATTCACTTTAAGAACATCATATTTGTTACTGATAAAAAGAAAGAAAAAGTTATATCAGTGGGCGCAGCCAGAATTCGGCTCTAGGGAGGGGGGGGGGGGGGGTTGAGATGTTGATAATGGTGATCGCCAGTTACTTGAATCACCGGTTAACTGAATCAGTCTAGTTAATGAATTAAATCATGATGCTTCTTTTCTTGGTTAGTAGAATCACTTGTTACATTGGTTGTGATTCATTTAAACAGCATTTACAATATTACAGTTGCAAATCATAAAATGCACCAATGGAATAACTATACTACTACTATGTTAGATTTATATAAAGTGTTTAAAAAATGATGAGGAAAACTTCAGGAGATGGAAGAGCACAGTACAGCAAACAATTTTTGTGCGGAAAATCGGGAATCCATCGTTCAGTCAAAAATCACGGGATTTCACTCCAAGACAATCCCGTATTTTTGTTCTTAACTTAAAAATTAATTAAAAAATTAAAAAAAAAATTCCAATAGCAAAATTTTTAATAGACTTATCTTGCATTGTGTCAGATGTAACAATATCACAAGAATCGGTGAAGTTTATCATCATCCGTGTCCAAACAGTGCTGAATTTTAGAATGTAGTTGGCACGTAGACCGGGGCTAGTTGGCCATAGGGGCATGTTGGCCCAGTCGCAATATTTTTTTAACTTTGCGTTAGATAACATTGTCAGTCCAGCCAAGTATGCGTTTCTTCGCTTTCCTCCTCCAACATAAGCACCATTGAAGTCGGAGCGTCCGTTAAAAAATTATTGAGAATTTTCAAAATTTTGCAAAGGTGAGTAAATTTCCTCTCTTATAAATAATCGTTTTTTATTTGTTTGTAAATTACATTTTAGATTTTGATATATAATAATTCAGAAAAATAATTGTTCGTAGTTATTGTAGTGAATGTTTTTTTATTGAAATACTTTCAGAATAATTGGTTACAGTCATGAAAAGCAAAAATGGCGATACGGGGTTAGTTGGCCCATTTGGCACGGGACATGTTGGCCCGCAACGGATTAAGGGAAATGTGATTTTTTTTCTTATACAACCTCCCTACCCCCCCCCCCCCCCTACACACACACACACTTTTTTTGTTTTTAATTTCTTTTTGCTGTAACAATTGCTCCTATCAAAAGCTTGTCATTACAAATATTGTGGATAATATTAAGAGGATTTATGATAAACTTAAGTGAATTTGATATCTTGTGAATAGACAAATTTTTTTATTTTAATTTAGGAGGCTATATTGTGTTTTCGTTTGAAAGAAATAAAAATTAAGATTTGGTAAAATTTTGATCATTTCTTAAACTTTTACACTATCAGAACATTAAAAAGTGACGTGGGCCAACTTACCCCGCAATCGGGGCAGGTTGGCCCAAGCGACTTGGTGTCAATTTAAGCTTCTAAACTAATACTTATAGTTAATATTTTCAAACTTTACTATTGTTACTTCTTCCTGAAAGTACACTGATAGAGGTAACGTAAAAATAAATTTAAAATGTTGAATTGTAATTTTTTTTAAATTATTAGAAGAAAAAGCGGGCCAAATAGCCCCGATCTACCCTATCTGCGCAAAAATTAGCAAAATTTCGCCCGGCCCAACACTTTTTTTCAAAACTTGAACACATTTTGCTTTACACATCATACGTATTATAGGGTAAGTCTTGTAATCGTTTTTTAAATTTTCATTGTTCTACAATTAAATTTTTACCCGACTGCCCAGAAGGGTTATGTGTTTCACGCGTATCTAGGTATGTGGATTTCTTTATACCCTCGAAACGGCCCAACGGCTGGATGATTTTAATGAATGGGGTCTCTATCGATTTGTCTTAACCGTCCGATGGTTATAGGCTAGGTTATGTTTTTATAAATTCAAAATAACGACCGCAAAATACAAAATGGAGGTAGAGACGAAAAATTTCAGAAGCTCAGTTTAAATATTACACAACCTGGAAGTTGAGTAGGTAGGATCTGTAGCTTTACTGCAACTCTAATCTTCATATATATCTATAAGCCTCATCAAAACAGTGTTTATAGATAGGAACTAACAATTAAACACAACTTAAAAGTCATCAATACAAGTAAATAAAAAAATAGATAGGTAATATAAAAAATGGTTTCACACTGATGAGAAATAATTATTTCGCTTTTTACGCAGTCGGGTTTTTTGATTTTTTAAATTTAATTCATATTTATTCAATTTATTATTTTTAAAGAATTGTCATTTTCTGCTCTCCTATGCGATTCCGTCTTAGAAAATTTTACGATATAGCCAGGGGTGATTCTGCTCTGAATTTTCCACAAAAATTTTAAAAAGAATCGTTCCTCATTCCGAAAACTCGGACATAAAAATATCGCGGATTTCAACAAATGGTCGCCGTAAAAAATCAATTTCGTCAATCGTTCGCAGAAAAAGCTCACCAAATGATCGTGGAGAAAACGCGAATTTCGTCAAACGAGCGCGGAAAAAAGGAAAAATTTCGCCAAATGATCGCGAAAAAACGCTAATTTCGTCTAACGATCGAGGAAAAAAAAAAGCAAATTTCTTCAAAAACCGCGAGAAACTCAAATTCTGCCAAAAGATCGCGAAAAGCGCAAATTTCGTCAAAGGATCGCGAAAAAACGTAAGTTTCGTCAAAAGATCGCACAAAAAGCAAATTCCGTCAATGGATCGCAGAAAAAAAGCGCAAATTTCATGAAAGTATCGCGGAAAAAACCCCTCAAATTTCGTCAAAGGATCACGAAAAAATCACAAATTTCGTCAAAGGATCGCGGAAAACGCAAATTTCGTCAAAGAAACATGAAAAAAACCCATTAATTTCGTGAAAGGGCCGCGGAAAAATCGCATAGTTAATGCCGGGAGAGAATTTTACCCCTCTGCTGTAATACTTCAGAAAATTTGCTGTGAATTTCAAGATAACAAAATAAATATCGCAGCCCAGGACACTTTTTAAAAAATGGAGACTACAAACATGAAAAAAGCTAAAAATAAGTATTTTTTGTCAGAACTCTTCGTACAAGACAATTTTTAACCATAATGGCGTAATGATCGATGTAATAGGTGGGTGGGTGGGGGGGGGGCGATACCGAGTGACATATAATCAAAGCAGGGTGATTCTGAGTAAAAAAAAAATACTAAAATTCACAGCATATTTTCTGAAGGGCTACAACAGAGGGGGAGGTCGGGGAAGGGGTGCTCTACCGGCTCTAATTATGCGGTTTTTCGCGGCTTATGGCAAAATTTGCGATTTTTTCGCGTCTTTAACCAATCCTTTTACGAAATTCGCGTTTTTAACCAATACTTTGACGAAATTCCTGTTTGTTCCGCGATCCTTTGACAAAATTCACGTTTTTCCGCGATCCTGTAATGAATTTCGCCTTTTTTTGGCAATCCTTTAGCAAAATTGGCTTTTTTTTACGATCCTTTGACGAAATTAGGGTTTTATCAGCAGTCCTGTGGCAAAATGCACGCTTTTTCCGCGACCCTGTGACAAAAATTCGTATTTTTTCGCAATTATTTGACGAAATTCGCGTTTTTTTTTTCTCGATCCTTTGACAGAATTCGTGTTTTTTTCTGTAGGCTTTGCGAAATTCGTATTTTCCGAAATTCTTTGACGAAATTCGCATTTTTTCAGCGGTGACAAGATTAGTGTTTTTCCGCAATCGTGTGACACAATTCGAATTTCTTCCGTGATCCTGTGACAAAGTTCACGTTTTTTCGCGGTCCTTTGACGAAATTCGCGTTTATTCCGAGATCCTTTGACAAAATTCGCTTTATTCCGTGATCCTTTGACGAAATTCGCGTTTTTTCCGATCCTTTAACGAAATTAGTGTTTTATCCGCGATCCTGTGTCAAGACTCGCGCTTTTTTCACGATCCTGTGACAAGATTCGCGTTTTTTCGCAATTACCTGACGAAATTCGCGTTTTTTCTGCGATCCTTTAACAAATTCACTTTTTTCTACAATTCTTTGATGAAATTCGCGTTTTTTGCGGCCTTTAGCTAAATTTGCGTTTTTTCGCGTTTTTAACTAATCCATTGACGAAATTCTCGTTTTTTCCGCGATCCTTTGACAAAATTTGCGTTTTTCCGAGATCCTGATGAAATTCTTGTTTTTTCGTGATCCTTTTTTGAAATTCACGTTTATTACGTGATACTTTGGTGAAATTCGCTTTTTTTTACGATTCTTTGGCGAAATTAGTGTTTTATCCGCGATTTTGTGGCAAAATTCGCGCTTTTCCGCGATCCTTTGACGAAATTCGAGTTTAGTTCGTGATCCTTTGGCAAATTTCACGTTTTTTACGATTGTTTAGCGACATTAGTGTTTTATCCTCAATTCTGTAGCAAAAGTCGCGCTTTTTCCTTGATCCTGTGCCAAAATTCGCGTTTTTTCGCAATTTTCTGACGAAATTCACGTTTTTTTCTCATTGTTTGTAGAAATTCACGTTTTTCGGTATCTTTAGGCGAAATTTGCATTTTTTCGCGATCCTTTGACGAAATTCGCGTTTTTCCGCGATCCTGCAAGAAAATTAGCGTTTTTTCGACGATCTTGTAACTAATTTGACGTTTTTCTGGGCCCTTTGAGGAAATTCGTGGTTTTTTTCGTGATCCTTTAGTGAAATTCGCGTTTTTCCGAGATATATTTTTTGGGGGGTGGGTGATCGGGGTGATTCCCCCCCCCCCCCCTTCCGTAGATGGCACCCAGCAAAGAAAGAAACAGTGGGCCATCAGCTGGGAAAAAGATGGCAGGCAGCAGTGCCATCAGCGGTAAAGTGCAAGGGTGCCATTACTTAAACCTGTCGAAAAGTTTCCAAGCCGAATGCAGCTGGCCCATCAGTGATGGCCAACAGCAGGCCAGCATTGGTATGCCATCACATTAGTCCAATCCGCACTTTTCCTGCAGTGCTAGCACCTATCCCACTGCTATTCCTTTGCTGGCCCAGCACTTTCCCTTACAAAAATTCCTTATAGAATTCTAAAAAAAAAGAAAGTATTACATAATTATTGCTCTTTTTTCTATAAGCTAGTTTCACCAAGAGATGTAGAAATATCTGTAGAAGTGTCTATAATAGAGATGTCTATAGAAATATTTGAACTGTATGTGGTCACCCTCCCAAGTACAGTCCGCGCTCGATGCTGCTTGGTTTTTGCGATCGGACATGAAGAAGTGCTTTCAGCGTACGCTACGAGTGTTCGCGGTTTACATGCTCTCATTACACTATTTCAAGTTTGTTTCTTTTGTGATTTACGTTCCCAGTCTTTAAACTGGTATAGAAATTATTCTATTGTATAGAAATCCTACGTATTTTATACGCTTTTTTTTATTATTGATTCTGAACTGCGTAAATTATGAAAACCGAAATTCTTTGTAACCTAGTAAAACCAGATTTAAGGAGAGAAAAAATGTGCGTTGAAATAAAGAATTTATTTATTTATTCATTTACTTATTTATTTTGTTGGTGGCAGTGGTGCTATATTTTTTACAGTTTCAAAAAAATTTAGCTTCACAGCTTAAATTGTGTTAAGCTATTCATTTCAGATTTGTGTTCAAATACTCAATGTCTTCGATATTCGCAGCGCCACCTAGCGTAAGAGTTCCCAGCAATAATACTGCAAAAGTTCGTGCACTTCCATGTAGTGGTGGGCCAGTGCATGAGATAAAATGGATGACCACCAGAATTTTATCTGATGATTTCCAACAGCAAAGTTGACTGAAGCTGTCCAGCAGTGGTCATGCAGTGGTAGACCATCAGCCAGCACTTCTCCATCATTGCCAGCACCTATCTTGCTGCTGGCCAGCAATTTCCTCATTGCTGGGCAGGACATAATCCTTTTTTGTTAATTCAGTGATACTTCCCAGCAAAGAAAGAAACGGTGGGTCATCAGCTGGAGAAAAGATGGCAGCCAGCACTGCCATCAGCGGTAAAGTGCAATGGTGCCATTAATTAAACCTGTTAAAAAGTGTCCTTGCGGAATGCAGCTGGCCCATCAGTGATGCCCAACAGCAGGCCAGCATTGGTATGCCATCACATTACTTCAATCTGGCACTTTTCCTGCAGTGCTAGCACCTATCCCACTGCTATTCCTTTGCTGTCCCAGCACTTTCTCTTACAAAAATTTCTTATAGAATTCTATAAAAAAACGAAGTATTATGGCTCTTTTTTCTATAAGCTAGTTTCACCAAGAGCGTTAGAAATATCTGCAGAAGTGTCTGTTTATAATAGAAATGTCTCTTGAAATACTTGAACTTGCTGCGGATTCCATGTGGTCACCCTCCCAAGTACTAACGGCGCTCGATGCTGTTAAGTTTTCGTGATCGGACATGAACAAATACTCTCAGCGTATGCTACGACCGTTCATAGTTTTCAAGCTCTCATTACACTATTTCAAGTTTGTTTATTTTGTGATTTACGTTCCAAATCATTAAACTGGTATAGAAATTATTGTATTGTATAAAAACCCTATATATTTTATACGCTTTTTAGCTCACAGGCTATCAAAGCCTGAGAGCTAATGTGCCCGCCGGTTCTGTATGTATGTATGTATGCATGCATGTACGTATGTACGTAACGCGATAACTCTTGATAGAAACATCCGATTTGCTTCAAATTTTTTTTCTAGGTTCACTCTGATAAGGCGATTCCCTGATTAGTTTTGGGGGTTCATTGGTTAAGTATAAAGGGGGGAAACGGGGCTAGTCCCCCCCTTAATTTAGATAAATGGACTTTTCAAGCAGAATTATTCGATTTGCTCCAAATTTGGTGTACCGGTTTATTATGTTAAGGAGCTTTCCTGATTATATTTGGAGGTTAATTAGTAAAGTATAAAGGGGGGAAAGGGGTTCTCCCCCCCCTTAATTTAGACAAATGGGTTTTTTCCTGCAGAATTATTCGATGTGCTCCAAATTTGGTGTACCGGTTTATTATGCTAAGGAGCTGCCTTGATTAAATTTGGAGGTTTATTGGTTAAGTATAAAGGGGTGGGGGCGGAGGCTAGTCTCCCAACCCTAATTCAGATAAATGGGTTTTTCGTGCAGAATTACTCGATTTGCTTCAAATTTGATATACCAGTTTATTCCGATATGGCGTTTCCTTCATTAGATTTGGAGATACACTGGTTAAGTATAAAAGGCGGAAAGGGGGCAAGTATCCCCCCTTAATATAGATAAATGGTGTTTCATGCGGAATTATCTAATTTACTTTAATTTTTTTTTTCTATGTTCATTCCGATAAGGAGCTTTCCTGGTTAGATTTGGAGGTTCATTAGTTAAGCATAAAGGAGGCAAGGGACCCCCCCCCCTTAATTTAGCGAAATGTTTTTTTTTCATGCAGAAGTATCTGATTTGCTTCAAATTTGGTATACCGGTTTATTATGTTAAGGAGTTTCCCTGAGTAGATTTGGAGATTCATTGGTTAAGTATAAAGGGTGAAAACGAGGGCTAATCCCCCTTCATTTATTTTTTGAGGGGCATTATTTTTTTAAATAAGGATATAATATACAATTAGCGTGAATAGCCTGTGAGAATGCCATCAGTTTAACTGGGCACTTTTCTTTTTATTTTTATTATAGATTCTGAATTGTGTAAATTATGAAAACCGAAATCCTTTGTAACTTAGGAAAACCAGATTTAAGGAGAAAAAAAAATCTTTGGAATAAAGAATTTATTTATTTATCCATTTACTTATTTATTTTGTTGGTGGCAGTGGTGCTATATTATTTACAGGTTCAAAAAAGATTAGCTTCACATCTTAAATATTCATTTCAGATTTGTGTTTAAATACTCAATGTTTTCGATATTCGCAACACCACTTAGCGTAAGGGTTCCCAGCAATAATACTGCAAAAGTTCGTGCACTTCCATGTAGTGGTGGGTTAGCGCATGAGAAAAAACGGACGCCCACCAGAATTTTATCTGATGATTTCCAACAGCAAAGTTGACTGAAGCTGTCCAGCAGTGGTCATGCAGTGGTAGACCACTTAGCCAGCACTTCTCCATCATTGCCAGCACTTATCTTGCTGCTGGCCAGCAATTTCCTCTTTGCTGGGTTCATGCTTGCTGTTGACACCCGAAAGATTTTGGGTTTCCGTTTATTTGTATTTTCCGCAAAAACTGCCGTAAAAAAAGTTGGATTTATATTTTTTTTTTGGGGGGGGGGAGGGGGGGCGTGGATACGCGCCTGGTTTAACTAGAAACTCATATAAGCGGCAATTATAGTAATTTTTGTAGCTCTGTGAGGCGTTTTAACCCTGAACCCCTTTCACTGCGCTAGTGAATTAGTTATTGAGTTATAAGCAATTTTGATCGCGTGACGACCCGTTTTTTCTCCTTTTTGTCGTTATAACGTCGTAAATTAGGTTTAAAACATCCACTGTGACAATATCTTCTCAAAGATCTTTTACGTTTATCAAAGAATGGAAAACGTCTTTCAGTTACATAGTTTTTGAATGACAAAACCTGCCTGTTTCATGCGTTTCTGAATAAGAATTAATTAAAAAATGTGTCTGAAAGTCCCTTTGGATTTAAGAACAGCCTTAACAAAACAACAATATACCCGCACTGTAAAGCATTCACGCTTATATATTTCCAAAAACATAAATATAAAAGAATTAAATATTTTCCGAACATATCTGAATTAATGAAAGCTTGGAGGAATTCAAAGATTTTAAAAAATGTTTTCTTACCATCTTTTTTTATAATTTTCTTCTCTGAAGAGGATTTAATATCAAGCTAATACCTTAGCACAACAGCAACTAATAACAGAATGCTTGTGGAGTCTACTCTTCAAAACATGAGTTTTGTGTTTTTCCTGGAATTCGAGGTCCAATCCCGGTTCCAAAAAAAAAAAAAAAAAAAAGATCAAGAAACAGATGCAATTAATTAAGACTCCCAGTGGTGCAGTATTGAAGAACCCAAGGCGGCATTGACAGTGACAGGAAATGACCATTCCTTTTAGCCTACGGCTGATTTCCAGTAGCGCGAATGAATGCTATTCTCTTTCGAAATGAGTGACCAGTTTTTGTTAAAAGCCAAGACCTGTTATCATGTGTTTTCCCCATTTTTAAAATAAAATACATTACCGCTGTTTAAACGAATCAAACTTTTGAGCAGGATTTGATTCGATAAAGCGGCGAATTGCGAACCAAATAAATGTAATTCTAACTTTAGTTTTGTTTTAAATGATTTGATTCATAAAAAAAAATGGAAATTTCTGTATTTTTGTCTTGGCTATGGGGGGGGGGGGGGGGGAGGGTTAACCCCGAACCCCCCTCGCTGCGCCACTGCTGGTATATATATATATATATATATATATATATATATATATATATATAGAGAGAGAGAGAGAGAGAGGGTATATCTGAAAAAGGGGGCAAAACTTTACGGGGTGATTGAACGCAGCTAAACGAGCAAATTTCGACATCGAATGTATGGTCGGAACGCAAACAGTGAGAAGTTAAAAGGTAGTTTTCCACTGTCGCAGTTAAAAAATTAACACAAGAATGAGAGGAGATACTTCAGAAAACATTTTATTAACAGGAATGTAATTAAAGTACATGCTCAGCGAAATTGCTCCATAGATCTTCCGCGATCTGTAATGCACGCTTCACACCTGCGGGATAGGGACTGGCGCACATTTGCGAAGACACCAGGCGTTTCCCGAATATCGCCGGCAACAACGGCAATCCTGGCGACTAGATCCATATTGGTTTCAATGGGACACTCGTAGATTAGGCTTTTAATATGGCCCCATATGAAAAAGTCCAAACACGAGAGATTCGGCAATATTTGTGACCAAGCTATGGGACCATCTCAACCGATCCATCGCCCTGTGACAGTGGAAAACTACCATTTATTAAATTTATTATTCAAGTAATTTATTTTAAAATGTGAAATGTATTTAATTGATTTTTTTCATGCAATTAATAGATATTTGATTATCATCAAATACTAATTAATTATATACGAGAACTTTTTTAACTAGTTGTAAAATGTAATTTATATTTCTTTAAATTTCTTATATTCTAATTTATAACCAAGAATAATTTATTAATTTATAGTTTTTGTAAAATAAATTAAATATATGTATAAAGTTGAAAAATGGTCAGAAAATCATGATAGGTTAAATTCTGCAATATAAAGTAAAATAAAAGTAAAGTAAAAAATAAACCCGTATAATGGCTAAAGAATACGAAATTTCTTTTAATTAAATCCATCGATCAATTAAATGTAAAAAATTTAAAATTTCAACTTCCGTCGACGTGCTTCGAAACTGGGACCTTTCGGTTAGAAATAACACACTCCACCACAGGACTACCAAGGTCACGAAAAGATCTGTGAAATTAAGATTGTGTTTTGAAATCGCAAAAATGGTGGGTTGTGATTACATTAATTTATTTAATTACAATAACATAACTATTTCAAAATTTTATGATGTTGGGTATGACAGGGGGTATTCAGCTCTATATTTAAAAAATCATGTCTGTAACTTAAATAGTTTAAGAGTACGAACGCTGTGACGGAAAGACGGACAGACAGCGAAGCGAGTCTGTAAGGGTTTCGTGAGATAGACGAAAGTCCAAAAAAGGACTGACGGACCTCATCTCAATCTCTATTTCTCTGTTTCTGTCCGTCTGTCTCTCTCAGACAAAGCGTGCGACACGAGACAACTTGTAGCGTTCAAACCTGTTTCTTATTTGTTAGGGTTAAATATCTCTTGACTTACGCTTTTTTGTTGCTTGTCTGTTCAGTGTGTGATATGCCTTACTCCCATCTTTCGCCTGTACCTTCATATCTGTCCGGTTTTCAGTTATTTTACTCTATAAAAAATAATTTGGTATTCAGATGCTAATTACGGTGTTGAAACTTGAAAATAGGAAAGACGCACTCGTTTTTTTTTAGTGTTTTCACTGTTTATAATGTCATGAATATACAAGCTTAATGTTAATCAAGAGTTACAGCGTCTTATAGTTTTTACATATTTGCTACCACTATTTCGAAACTAAGATTCTACCACGATGATTATTCTTTAGAAAAAGCAGTAGCGATTATGTAAAAAATATAGGACTTTGCGATCCCTAGTTTATAACAATTCCGTGTCTGTTATCTAAATTTTGAAAAACATATATACGTAGGTTTATTTTTCTTTCATTATGTATTCTTTCAATCAATGCGTCCACGATAAATCACAGTGCAATAAGAAATATAATTAAAACTAGACGCATATACTCTCAAAAATATTTTCTTCAATTTACGGAAATAATATTAGCAGCACTGCTGCCAGGAATTTTCCGTTAACTGGCGGATCTCCGTTATTTTTTTCTCCGTTACAGGAGGTAAAATATCCGTCAATTGAAAAAAAGTATGGATTTTTATTTTTTTTATTTATTTATTTATTTTTTTTTTTTATTTGCCAACGTTGGAATTGAACCAGCCATCTCAGCGTTACGAGACGAGTACGCTAACGATCGCGCTACAGTTGAAAAGAAATGAAACGCTTTGAAGTAAGTATGTTTGCTTACAATGGGCATGGTTTGATTAATTTATATTTAAAAAGCTTTGAATTTTGAAGTTAATTTCGGAAAGATTTCGTCTTTAATGAGATTGTGGCTGGGGTTTTAATACTTTAGTAATAAAATAAGATAAAAATATGAATTATAAATATTTTTAAGTAGATTTTTAAATGCAAAATATGAATATTATATTTTTATTCGATAAGTTTTTTTTTTTTTTTTTTTTTTTTTTTTTTTTTTTTTTTTTTTTGAGTGAAACTGTTTTTTCCCTAAATTAAATGTATTCATTTAAAATATATTTTAAATGCGAATATTTTTTATAAGCAACTATATAAATTAATTTTTTTAAACTTTTTTCCCCTTATTCAACTTAAAAAAAAATAAATTGTCAGTACTTTTCAATGTATGAGCAAAGTAAGCGTTATTTGTTTTTTAAATTCGAAAACATTTTCTCTTTTTTTTCTAATTATAAATATTAATTTATATAATTTTCAGTTTTTCCTTTTTAAATAAATCCGGGTTTCAGTATTAATAGAGCGCATGCGTGCTATGAATGAACGGAATTTCTCCCTCTTTTTCAGACTTTCGGAAAGAATTTACGGATAAAACATGATTTCCAGGAGTACGGGAAATATTTGTTAAAAATGAGGAATAATTTACTGTATATAGACGAGTATTTTGACAGTGATAGTCATACATGAACTCAATACTTCCCTCATAACATATAGTTAACAAACTGTAATTATATACATGAATGCATGTTTGGATTAAATAAATTCGAAATGCGCAAAGTTTATTTTTAATACTTTTCGGACAAATTATTCCCGAATTGCACATATATTTATTAAACAAATTCTTTTGAAATCAGCTGTAATACGAGCAAAACGGAATTATATCTATTTTTATCAAGCAAGTTATTTTTAAGTATACGCACAGTTTCTTATAGCTCAACATGTCGTTTATGATCTAATGCCACCTAACAAAAAGGAAATAAAATAAAACATAATAGAAGGTTCTCTGGTACTCATTTTAAAGGATTTTTGAGTTTCCATGTACATATATAAATTTACAATATAAGTATTATTTTGTATCCATATCGTGTTTTTTTTTTCTTTCTTTTTTAATCTTCATAAGGTATCAATGTAATGTACAATTCAACTAGTATCTGTTTTCTGTTGTGTTTAATTGTGATTTGATAATTACTGGTCAATTACATTTGTTTCAATGGTATAATTGTACAGAAAGTTTATATATATATATGTATTAAATTAAACAATGTGTCTACACTTACACTGTAAAAAAAAATCTGTGAAGTTACTAAAGTTTTTCTAGGAAACTGGGATTCCAGGAACTTTTTATGTAACGGCAACAAGAAAAATTCCTGTAACAGCGTCTGTTACAGGAATTTTTGTTGTTGCCGTTACATAAAAAGTTCCTGGAATCCCAGTTTCCTAGAAAAACTTTAGTAACTTTACAAATTTTTTTTTACAGTGTACAAATCTGACTTGGCATTAAAAGCAAAAACTACTCCTTTAAGAAGCAAAAACATAGGCTGCGTACAAATATGCTCAGTGTATTAATAAAAAATTCAATCAAAATAAATATACATGAATGTAAATTTATACTGCTCAAAAAACCAAAT
This sequence comes from Maratus speciosus, assembly GCA_963932465.1. Taxonomy (NCBI): domain Eukaryota; kingdom Metazoa; phylum Arthropoda; class Arachnida; order Araneae; family Salticidae; genus Maratus; species Maratus speciosus. The sequence continues at coordinate 380,979,217 of OZ010796.1, forward strand.
GTATAGTCTTTACTAAAATATGCGTTAGATACTCAAATAATATAAAATTGCTAACCCACATGTGTGTTCGTAGAAATGTATGTATAGTTAGCTCCTGTCTTCTGTTTCTTTGACAGACACGAAACATTCCAGACACTTATTAGAACTTAATGTATTTTTAAACTGTTCCCAAGAAGCCACAAACCCTAAATCTTTCCTGCCCGCAGCTCAACGTGAGTAATTAATCTATTTTCTTCAAACAGTCACGCGGAGAAAAGAAAAAAAAAGAGAAACAGAAGGGAATTCATCTAATTCCTCATTTGCATCTACATAAATCAGATTAAAGTCGTGACAAGCGTCCCTCACTCTTGTAAATCGATTGCAAAGCATGGTGCATTAAAGAAAACCAAGTCAGTTTCAGCACGAATATAGTATTGGAGTGCAGTGCAAAAAAAGAAACTGGACAATGAAAATTAGTATTCACAACCAAGTTTGTAGAAAAGGACTAGTTTAGTTCATGCTTTATATATTTTTCAAAATTAAAATAAAGCTTATTAACGGATGTATTTAGTCGCAAAGATAATATACTTTTTTGCAGGCGTAGTGCATTGACCTAACAATGATAGATATTATTGTAGTAATCTTTCGAAACTTGTGGCCTTTTTCTGAAGATTTTATTTCGGACAATTGCATTTTTACAAGGGGCGTTCCATGAAAACAGAGTAAAATAATAAAAAAATAAACATATACTTTACATATTCACATTTCTTGATGATAACTTGTATTCGTTTATAATGGTTATATCTATCTATCTATCTATCTATCTCTCTATATATATATACACACACACACACACACACACACATATATATATATATATATATATATATAACCATTAAATAAACATTACCGACCACCAACAAAAACTCTGATATTAGGAATAAAGTGACAATAACAAATACAGTTCCTTTCCAACAAACTTAACATGGATACCAAAAACATAGTAAAAAATAGCAGAAATTGAATAACAGAAATGAAAAAATATATATACCAGCTTTTATGTATAAAGTATAGTCCCTTATACTATCTTACGATTATTAATATGGACGAAAAAAAGAAAAATATGGATATCGATAAAAATAATTGAAAGCTTGTATATTGAATTACTTTATCAAGGGTACAGAATTCAAATATATAAGCAAAGCAGTCGTTTTCTGTAGAAAAAAAAAGCTAAGAGCTGAAATTTTTTCCCCCTGTACCCATTTTTGCAGTTAAATTAACGCAGATATTAATACCTAATGGTTGCAGTTAATACATTTTGAAATACCTCGATAAATGCAATTAATTAATATAAATAGAAAATCATTACAATATTAGTATTTAAAATACCTATTAACACTTTTAAATTTACTTAACTAAACTAAAAAATTCCCAAATCTATTAATTTGCATTATCGCCATTAACTAGCATTAGTGCCACCTAGTGTTGAAAGAAAAATGAAAGAATATTACACGAATAATAGTCATAGACATAATATAATTCAATTGTTGGTGCTGCCATCTATTATGCAAAAATTAAAGTATTTTGATCTAATTACATTAGCTTCGTTTTTCTTTTACAATTTCAAATATTTAAAAGTGAATAAAAAATAGATAAAAGACATTCAAAAATTTCATTAATTGAATAAATAAATCAGTGCTTTCTTCCTTTCCCACCTCTATTCCATTCCTTTCTACGCCATACTATTTATATATATATATATACAGAAAAAAATTAATCTTTTTTAAAACACCTTCCCTGAAATGATTTGATGAGCAGTGGCACTGGTTACATTTTGAAAAAAGTGGCGAATCATTTTGTGGAAGCTACTGCTTTAAACAGTACACCGTTAAAATAAACAGAGAATAAAGTCATAAAAATATAGAAATATGTAGATACAGCTACATCAGAAAATTTTTTAAACTTTCACAAAATATCATTCAACAAATATTGTGCAGTAGTCCAATCGTTCAGCACACAATTCAAAGATAGTGACTATGCATTTTCTGGAAGCTACTTCTTAAAGCACTATACACCGTTGAAACAAACATAATAAAATCATAAAAATTAAAGAGCTATTAGGTACCGCAAAAATAATTTAATACTTTATATTTTTCAAAATATCTTCCTGCAGATGATGTGCTTTGGTCCCATATATCAGACTACATTTTAAAGCATATGACGAAACATTTTCATTTATTTTTTAAAGTGAGATTAAAATTGTAAAATATATACAACTATACGTACAGCAAAAAGTATTTTATATTTTTTCAAAGTATCTTTCCATAGATTATCTACAGTGGGACCCATCATTCAGGTTACATTTCAAAGCAAGTGGCGAAACTTTTTGTGGAAGTTGCTCCTTTAAACACTTACACCTTTGAAAGTAAATGAGCATCTGAACTGAATTGTCTTCCACGGAGACTCTCCTTCAAGGTGCCAGCTAAAAATCGTCGACTCAATAAAATATTTGTAATTTTAAGTTTGTTTCATTAACTAAATTACTTCTTGTTTCTGGAGATCTTTTTGTCCAAAAGATAGCTTCCTGGTAGAAAATTCCATATAAACGCTTATGCTATTTCAGTTATGTAAAATAGTTTCCAAAAAATGCTTCGATACTTGCATTGAAATATAACCTGAGCGATAAAATCATTGCATACGATTTAAGGTAATTATATTTGGATAAAATATAAAGCAAATTTTGCTGTATAACAAAATTTATTTATTTTAATGATTTCACTCAGTTTTTACGGAATGCACCTTTTATTTGTTCAGTTTTAAATTATTCCATTCTAAACAGGCAAGGATTAAGTTACAAAACTATCTAGAGAGTATAAGTACAAACTTAATTTCGTTACCATTGTAGTTTTTTCTTTAAAGAATTAGCTTATTAGTTTATAACACTGAGAAAATTTTGTGACGCATGGGTCCCGACCAGATTAGTGGTTACCATATTGCCAAAATATGAATAGACAAATGAGGAGTTTGAGTTCGATTCCACACCATCTGAGAAATTAGTTGTGGAACATTTTAAAAAATTTCCTTGCACAAAAGCGAAAATTCATTCTCACTTCAAAAGTCCTCCAGAGTGCACGTTTTGCAAGGCATTATTCACAAGACATTCACGCTTTCCAAAACTGTCTAGCAACACAACACACAGATAATAATATTTTTTACGGGGTAAGTGAGGGCACTTAGATGTCTCTTATTCTAGAATAAGAACTAAACGCATTATACAGTACTAAACCTCTATATCCATTATAAGAAACTTTTCTTAAATATTTTCGTGGAGTGGCGAACGCTTGTGCCAGTGGGCCACTTGCCACTATTCCCACTTTTTTTCTGCGCTTTATTTAATCGGAAATTAAAATAAAAATTTTCGATTTTTAATTAAATTTATTCAATTATTATGTACATTTATGTAAATAAAGAAAATGCTTAAAAATATTATTGAAATTTATTTAAATAAGGCGAAGATTGCTATTCGTAAATAGGGATGACAATTGTTCTGTTCAGAACAATTTAGCAAAATTGTTCACTACCCCCATGTGATCTATATCGTCTCACGCATCTGTTATTCTGCCTTTTCTTTTCTACAGCTTCTATATCCCTCACAAACATTTATTTCATTACTGTTTTTATATATAAACAATTGAACATTTAATTTTCTCATTAAAACATATCATCTGCCCAAAGGCTCGTTTTAGGAAAGGAGGACGATTTTCTAGAATCTATAGAAATATGTATGAACATTACATCCCTCACTCAGTTTAAAAAATATATTTATTAAAAAAAAAAAAAATACAGATAATCAGATGAACTGAATTTCAGATAAAAACGCCCGCATATTTATTTTATTAAAGAGTTTTATAACTGAGATCCAAAGCAGTGAGAAATTCAGGAATGGCACTGGCAGTGGAAGGACTTTCCCCGGGAATATAGAAAAGACCACCTCCTCCCCGGAGCTGCAAATATCTTTCTCGGAGAAAAAGTGTGAATTCAATTTTGGATCCAAGATAAGGCACAATGTTTGGTGTCTAATTATTTCTTAACCCCTTCGGGATTAGCGTCACATTACCAATTTTATTCGGTTGGCACCACTTTTTTTAAATAGTCACCTTTACTTATTTAATCATAAAAATACCCTGAAAGCAAATACTATTTTTTTTTTTATTTCTTGTAATAAAAACAATTGTTGTATGCGCATTTTTAAGATGCACATATAGTAACCATGGTTCCGATTGTGTAAAATGTTAGTAACATTCAATATACACAAAAAAGAAAGACATCCGGTGGTTTCAAAGAAAACAAAATACCGTCTTAATCATAAATCAACCAGTTTTTATCTTCCAAATTTGGATGACGACATAACGATCAGAGTGAATATCTGTTCCTATTTATAATTCAAACATGCAAAAAAGTTACCCATTTCATATTACTTACATACAATTTCGGAGCATCGATTTTTCAAGGGAGAGTTATTCTAGTGCAAGGAATAGATTTCCTGTAAAAGAAACTGGATTTTTTTTTCAGCTTCTTCCAATATATTTTAAAGCATATTGTTAGTGAAAACATTCTTTTCAATTTCTAAAAATTAGGTTGACAACATTCTTCATAAGATTATTTTATTGGTGTCTATTGACAGTTGAAAGAAAAATCTTCATCATATTTTACTCAAACCAATAATTTTTGTAAGCTTGTCTATATGAAGGAATAAAAAAAAAAAAAAAACTAGTTATTGATTGAAATTGCACTCTTTACGGATAGCAGTAAAGACAAATTATTAAAAAGCATCCAACAGAGAATAAATAACAGTGAATTTCTAGTTATGCTGATCGGCGAAAAAATAAAATTTTTGCCTCCCTACAAAAGAATTACAACTTAGTACTTCAGCTGTATAGGTCTGACATTCCTAAGTCTAAATATGGCATCAAAACTGCTTACAACACATACAAAGTAAAGATTTCTAATGATAAGAAATAATGAGCGATAGTCGTATTAATTTACAATGCAGATAAAAATAAAAATACAAAAAAAGTATTTTCCCTATCTTAAACAAATCAATAAAACATATCATGAAAATATATTTTGTTGATATTTGTCTCGTGCATTGTTCTTTTAGTGTCTCCCCTACTTCGTGTCCAGAAGTATCAATTAACATACATTTTATTCCTTTTTTTCACTGCATCTAGCTAACGTTTCTATGCATTTATTTATACATTATTTACATAATATATATATATATATATATTATACATTATGAAAGAAATTTCCACGTATGCTTTAATAAGACCTAAAATGCCTTAATTTTAAAAACAACCACCCCATCCAAAAAATGGTACATAATTCAATAACTTCATCACCACATTTTGCTTTAGTGAAGTAAAAGGATCAACCATTACTTTTAAATGGGTGATTTTGATGCAGACCACTACCCCCTTACATACTTAGTATGTAGGGGATAGAGTGCAGACCAGTATTATCTGGACTAAGGTGTTCTGCATATTGTCCGGATATGAAATAATCCGGATAATTGGACAAGCATAGAGAAAAGATTATGTTATGAAATAAAAAATTCTACATGATTTTGTTTATTGAAAACATACTTACAACAATTTACATTAAATGTTTTTTTTAATAAAATGACTTTACTAGAAACATGTAAAAGTAATATGATGTGGAGTTTTGCATCGGCGCAGGTAACTCAATTTTACATGCACCCAACTCGGGTCGGCGCTTTTTTGGGGGGAGGGAGGGAGGAGAATCAGTTTGACTTTAATTGTTTTGGATTCGGATCGGTTTTGTATATATATTTAACACTAATGAGTCGGGTTCGAGTTGATCAGATATCTTAAAAAAAAGGTCGGATATTTTTTCAGATGAAAATGTTCATTTTTCTACAGAAGAAATAAAATTTATATTAGAGATACAATCGTAGACTATTTTTCCATAAATTTATTAAAATGTGAATTAAGTTTTTTTTTTCATTTAGAGTTCGGCTCGAGGTTCGCAGTGACAGAATTTTTTTTTTTTTGCCGGGTTTCGGATTGATTTGAAATAGAATTTTAACCCATTTATGCCTAGCGTCCCATTTATGCCTTATGTCTCATTTTTGGGACGCTTCGAATTTTAACAAAATTTGTATAATTTTCTTTTTCTTTATAACATGAAAATTGTATGAAATTTATTATTAATATGAAATAATAATAATTGCATGAAATTAATTATCTATAAATGTCTTTATCTGTTACCGAAAGATGTCAGGATAAGGTATATATTTATTTGATTAAAATGAAGGCTTTTTTCCAGACTTTATAGCTTTTTTTTATTTTTCAAGATGGGAAAATGTAAAAAGTAAGTTTATTTATGTTTTTCCTACCAAGGATCCAAATAATCTCATAATCTTAGTCATAATCTTAGATCATAAGATCATAATCTTTTTATAAGTTTAATTAACTTTTGACAAGTTTAGATCATAATCTTAGAATGTAGACTTCTTTGAAATACGTATTTTTTAAAATTGTGAAATTATATGTTCAAGCCTATTTTTTATGCATTATTGTAACGTACAAAACATAAGGCGCTAGGCACGAATGGGTAAATATTTTTATTAGCCATTTAGGGGACAGTAATTTATGTAAAGTACTTTTCAAGATGATTATGAAAAAAATATATTTTTAAGCCTCAAATGCGATTATTCTTAATTTATTATTACTAATACTTATAATGTTTTTAGTCTCTGTAAAGAAATAAATGTATTTTTTAGTAATTCATAAAAATACTTATTATGGTATATAATATACAATTTAAATACTTTTTTTTTATCTAAATTTAGACAAAACATATAATAATGCATATTATATTATTACAAATATTATGCATATTCCCATATTTAGTACGTTTACATTTTATCAAAAAAAAAAAAAATAGCGTATTTTTTTTATAGTTTTTTTTTTTTTTTTTTTTTTTTTTTTTTTTTTTTTTCAGTTCATTTAGCAACATTTTAAAGTGATTTTACAAACAAATTTGAGAAAACAAAAATTCAATCACAAATGGGTTATGGAAATTTGTGCAGGAATATGATAAGGTACTTACGCTTTGCTGTATTTATGTTGAATAAGATCAACAAAGTTAAATGTTTTGCAATAGGTGATAGGCCATAAACACCAACTTTGAAATACCCAAATATAAACTATAAAATTATATTTAGTTGAAATTTTCAAGGTTGGTTTAAGTAGACATTTTAAAGAAATTGCATTTTTACGAACGACGATACTTGCAATTCATATTTAAATAAATGATTTCGTTTTTTACGTTTTTAAATAGAAATTGAAACGCTTAAACAGAAATTGTTACAGTTTGAAATAGAAAAGGATTTTAACATTGCTTAAAATAGAAATTTTAAAAGAAATTGTATTTTCACGGACGAACATACATACGATTTAAATCTATTTAAATATACAGTTATATGTTTCTGAATATATATACATACGATTCGTAATTTAAATATATGGTTACATTTTTACAAACGAATATACATACGATTCGCATTTAAATATATGAGTATATTTGTACGAATATATATACATACGATTAATGTATACCATTTATTGCTACCATTGCCATATTAGAAATATATAGCAGTATACGACTGATAGGGGGAAAAATGTAATCTTCTTGACCAATATTTATTTACAAATAGAATTCTTAAATAAGTTTTTTTTAATCAAAATTTTCAAAAAGAAAAAGGGTTGACTTTATCAAAATTGTACCAATAAGTTTTCAAAACTTATCTATTTGTGGAAAGGAGTTAGTTATGAGTTTTTAAAAATAATGTAAATAAAAATTAAAAATAAATAAAAAGTTTTATATATTGAAAATTTGTTACAAATTTTTAGAGGGTCAAAAAGAACTCTTTTCTGCGACTCATAAAAGCTGCATTCAAATTCAAAGTTCACTCTAAAGAAAATTTTGTAAAAAAAAACATAAAAAACAGAGGCAGCAAGCTTCCGGAAGATCCCAGTCATAGGAAGAGATTTTTTTGTTATTTGAAGAAATTTCCATCTTTTGACTGGAGAATGTCTAGAAATTTTGAGCTTAAGGTTCGCGAATTCTTCGTGTTTTAAGGGGAAAGGGATATACATAAAAAACATTTCTAATACGAAAAAGTACTTCGCAGCACAGTTGCCGGAACACCCATGTGATTTGACGAAAATGCAGCTTTAGTATCGGCAATTTCATTTAATTTTTATGTCAGATTAAGGAACTTTTTGGATTTTGAGTGAAATTCGGGGAATCAAAGTGGATATTTTCGTGTTTTAAAGAAATATAATCAACGAAAAAATGTGTTCAATTCATGGATTTTTTGACTTACTTTCCGACACATTCACGAAGTTGGTTTTAATATTAGACGCATAAAATTAACAGGCGCGTTTATTCAGAAACCTTGAAAATGACTAGCGTTTATCATTTTCTGATAAAGTAAAAATATTCCAGAAAATGCTCTCAAAGTTGGTATTTTGAACAAAATTTCCGTACGTGACAGCTTGAAATGGGTCACTGTGCCGCAACAATAGCTTGCAAATCAAGATGTAACAAATTTATCAAAAAATGAAAAGTGCTATTCAATTTCAAGTCATTTCGATAGTCATGCCTGCCAATTTCATATTTTTATTTTTAAAAATGACTCGGTGAATGTGTCAGACAGTTTGACGTAGTTGAGGGGATTTTTTTCTTCAAATCGATGATTATATCTTCTCAGATGTTAAGAAATCTAAGAGAATTTCTCTTTTTTCTATAAAGGCAATAGATCTTTCAGAAAATAGTGTCAATCTTGTTGTTTTAAACCTATTTTTGAAACATGAGTCTGAGAGAGACCGACATAGGGAAGCAGTCGATTATAACTCGATTTATAATATTTTAATTAAAAAATGAAAAACGCTATTCAATTCCAATGTATTTCAATATTCATGCTTGAAAATTTCATGCTTTTATAAATAAAAATGGCCTTCTGACTGTGCAAACATTTCCTCTTTTTTGAGTGGGGAATAATAATTTTTGAGTGACGCCTTACACTGAAAAAAATGAAGTACTCAAAAACGAGTAAATCTATGTACTCATATCGAATTGAGCATGTTTGGATAAAAAATGAACCAATGCTTTCTCAATTTTGAAACACCACATGTTATCAAACCGAAACGAAACGATAATTTTGAACTTTTGAATGGTTTATTTCATTTATGGCAGCATAAAAGATATTCATTAATGCGAATATTAAATTGTGCACAGTATTTTAAAATAGTTTAAAAGTGCTTGAAAATAATGCTCTTGTCATAGAGATATATTCATTTGGGTATCTTGTTAATAATTTTGCAATTTTTCCTTAATAAAAAATCAAATGTATCTTGCTAATGATTTTGAGCGGGAAATAAATGTCAGTATATATTTTTACTTTAATTTCTTGTAAACGAGGTTTCAGGGGGTGGTACCTAATGGTTCATATTTGAACACATCCATGGAATCAAAAATGAGAACATGTCGCTCTTCTGCAAGTTAAGTGACACATCTCGACAAAAGCAAATTTCACAGGAAAGGCAAAAGAAAATCTACATAATTTTACTATAAGATGAAATATCAGCACACTTAACTCTGCATGCAGGACTAAACACTTGCATGAAAGCAAAAAACCCTTAATGAAGATGTAGGATAAGATTTGGAGGGTTGGGTAATTTTACCTCCCAACACAATCCACCCCTCTTCTGTGGTCACAAATGGACATATAGCATAATAAAGGGATTTTCTGGGTAACTACACTTATGAAACTGTTTGTGTAGCAAGACGCACCTATGACAGACTTATTAGTATAATAAAACGCAAAATGAATTTTTGCGAGATGTGTCACTTTTCTTGCGGGCGAGCGATGTGTTTTTCCGTTTTGAGTAGATTTGGATCGGGGCTATTTTGAGTATTTGACGTATTTAAAATTCAGTACTTTTTACTCAATTTTGAGTACCCATTTTTTTTCAGTGTAAGTGTTTAAAATAATAGCTAACTATAGACGGATGTAATATAGCAAGTTATAGAACTATATTTCAGAAATAAGTGTTAATCATATAAAAAGTTTTAAATATCCTAAAATTAAACTTTTAATCCAAAACAACAAATTTATTCATGTTTTACAGATCTTATTTTGTATGTTTAACTTTCTCATATTTTTTTTTAAATGTTTAATAAGTTATGACAATTCTTTTTTGTTAGAAATCCCATTTCCCGGGTGGTCGCATGACAAAAAACGATGCGTCACGTATTTAAGAAGCTTTCTGGGAGTATATATATCTATATAATTAAAAAATGCATGAATTTAAATTCGATTAAATTTTGGAGCAGGTGTATAGAATTGTAAAAAATTAAGAAAAAAACATTTCAAAAATAAACACCGAAACAACATATCAATATCACAAGCTAAATAATCTGCCTTTTACTCTTCAGTTATTTTTTTTTTATTATTTGTTATTAGTTTGTGTTTAATGTAAGGATGTCTCGTCTTATAAAACCTGCCGTTAGTACTTTTGATTAATTTTAAAATAAGGGGTGGAGTTTAAAACGACTTTTCACCCGCTGAAGAGTAAAGAATCACGAGATTATTTAGCTTGTGGCATTGAAATATTGTTTCTATGTTATTTTTCAAATGTTTTTTCATAATTCTTTTCAACTCTATACACCTGCTCCTAAAATTTAATCAAATTTAAATTCATGTATTGTTTGATTATGCTGTATTGCATTGCAAGAGCTGCTTTTTGCGCCTATATTTGCAATAATTATTTTTAAATGATTATATTATTTATATATATATTAGCAATCTATCAAAATAATTAATAAATCAACAAGTATTGCTTTGCAAATACTCTTCATCCTTGTTTAAAAAATCAACGACTTGTATTCCCTCACGCATTTTGTGGTATCGCTCCCCTTTCTATGTGTGTATAGAATCACTGTCGTATATATGTGTATATATATATACATACACACATACATACATATATATATATATATAATTGATGATGAATTGTAATATTCAATAATGGTTTTATATATATATTCTATACCCTATCTTTTTTAAGTGTATTTTGCATATATTTCCAATTATATAATCAATTTAATTACTGATAATGTTGATTTAAATACATTAACTCTCTCCAACAGAGCCGAAAGTGGGGAGGGGCGGACGAGCCAGTCATGTGCCTCGTGCACCAGTGTAGAAGCGGGAGCCAAAAAAGATTTGACTCGTCTTTCGGTACAAAAAACAATTAGAGAAATTTGGGCAAAATGTCATGCAATTGGTCAACCCAAAAGTAAAAATGTATTCCTTGATTTTATTATCTTTGCTTTGAACAGGACCTGTTTTCCCATTAGGTGACCACATAGGGCGCTAAAATAATATTTGATTAACGAATTCATCCAAGACACTTACAATATAAATACACTGTCCGAATTAGGTCTAGTTTGATCCAGTATTTCGGACGTTATCATATTGACATTTTGAATGTTTTTTTTGTTTTTTTTTTTTCTCTTTTGTGCCCCGGTAAACGGCTACATACTTGATTAACGAACCCATTTAAGATACTGGTACATCTATTTACTATCCCAATTAGGTTCAGATTTGTTCCATTTGTAAGGCGTTATCGTGATGACACGAATTGCATTATTTATGCATATAAAGAAAACGATTGCAGTAGGTCGATTTTGGAAGAAATCAACCGAAAAATATTAAGATTATTATACTTTCCAGAAATTATTTCATACTAAAAATAAAAGCAATGGGTTGTAAACTTCTGTTTGTAAATTTATTTTGGAAAGGAGCGTGGGGGGGGGGGGGGGGCAAAATTCATTCTTGCCCCGTGTAAAAAAAATTCCTAGTTTCGGCCAAATTTACATTTCCGAAATATGTAAAATTAATCTTTACATAATGTGAACTAAACTAATATATAAAAAATAAATAGGATTAAATTTATGTGTCTGACAAAATGAAAATTAGTTAGATGACATAGAAAAAACTAAAGAAAATATGTTTTAAAACAAAATTTGCCAAGCTCTAATCTGGTTTCAAAACTTACTATAGTGCTTCATTCTTGTAGAATTTAGTTATAAACTGACATAACAGGGACAAGTAGCCAAAATTATTTAGAAAGAAATCTTTCTTACCTCTTCTTTTCGAGGATCGTAAAAAATCGTCCTTGGAAAGCGGTCCTTGAAATCTTTACGCTTGACTGGCATGGCGCTACCCCACAAAGTTCCCTAAAAAACAGATATTTTTAGGCCACGTGGGCATTCTTGTTCTCTCCCGCCAAACCCTCATCCTATTGTGTTTGCAAAGGTACACCAACAATGGATTCAAAAGCCATGCTTTTTTTAACCAAAAGTATCTTAAGAAACCATTTTTTCCCCTCAGGATACCCATAGAGTAAGGACAGAGCCAAGCTTCTCCACCTTTTTTTAGGTTGTTTACGGGGCAATTTACGGGTGTCTGGACAATTGAGTCAAGCTGTAGATAGCAAAAATTTTTCTTGGGGCTACACACCTGTATTTTAGAGTCAGACAATGACTCGCCCTATCACCCCTTTTTTTAAGGCAACAGACAGTCCATTTTTTATGGCCCTATCGTCTCCACAGCTTGAAACATTATACCATTTTCTTTAGGTGATTTCTCATTCACTAACTTCCCCCAACATTTTTTTAGCCTCTTTTGCAAACAGAGATGTTAGTTTATATGATAGTTGTGTTCCGAATGGTTGAGATTAAGTTTTTAGTTTTTTGCAACTTCATAATGGATAAGTGGTGAAAACAGGTAATTTCATGTACTTCCCCTCGAATATTATGATGTTTTTATTTTGTTTGCAATATTTAGGATTATGATTCACAAGACCACTGCTATGCATTCAGGGGTCCTGCGCTCGATTTTTTGTAGGCTCCTTACAAATTAACCGATATTAACTTATTCATGTTTCTAAATTTATTCAACTAATGGAATATAATATTGTGATTATTAAATGAAATGCGTTGATATACTTATTCAATTCTTTATCGACTTGCAGAATAAATTACCGCTATAGGCTTTAATTAATATCCTATATAAAAATGCAATACTTAATATAATCCAGATAATTATTTCTTACACTTAATACTATTAAACATAAAATTAATAATAAAAGGTGTTTTAGTTATGAATATTATTCATTATGAATTCACTGATATTTTATTTCCTTCTTTCTTTCTTTTTTTTTTTTTTTTTTTTAGTTTTTTTTAGTTTTATAATTAAAAGAGAGAGAGATAAAATGTATAATAAAACAGATTATACTGATTCGGGCCCCTGATCCTAGTCTATAAGAATAATGAATATACTCTCGAAAGTTTAATATTTGAATTCAAAACATATTTATTAGCTATTAAGTGCATTAAAAATGTTTTTTCAAAACAAATAAATATCACAATCATGCTTTATGCAATATCTATATGCATTAATTCCCCGTATGCAAAGCTTATATAATTAATAATATGCCCCATACTTAAAAAAAAAAATAATAATAATAATAATAATAATTGCATCTAAAATCCAAAATTAACACTTTTTAAAATTTCATTCTTTTAAGATAGAAAATGATTTTTTTTAGTTTATTTATTAACATTGATACTCAATGCTATAATAATGCAACATAACGCAAAACGAAAATAAATATTTTTTATCGTTTATCAGATGCATGCAAAATAATTCATTTTGGGATAAATTATATTTTCTGCATATATTAAACTGATCATTTATTTTATTTCTATGAATTTTGCATTTTAATTTCACTCATTAAAATATTTAATTCGTATTTATATTACGTACAGTTGCTACACTTGTTCCAAAAGTATAGTTCTTGAATTTATTTTGCATTTATTAGAGTCTATCCTATTTACGAAAAACTGTAAATGTGTTTCAATGAAATTATATATATAAACTTGAAATGCACTATATGGTAAATATAATCTAAAAGTTCAGAAATCTTACAATCGCTAGCTCAAAATGTTCATAATAATTTTACCATAGAAGTAATCATTAGCTGGAAGTAATCCAAATATATTTGATTGGCAATATTTATTTATTTTATTTTTTGAAGTAGCATTTTTTTTTTGGAGGGGGGGGGGGGGGGGGGGTGTACTTTTTTAATGAACCACATCATAATAAAAAAAAAAAAAACGTTTTAAACCTCAATCATAATTTTTCTTTTAATGATTAAAATATATCATTAAACCAATAAAGGAAATTTTGATGAAATTATTGATTTGATGAATGGTGCAAAATAATTCATTTTGTGATAACGTATGTACTCTGCATATATTAAACTGATCATTTATTTAATTTACTTAAATTTTGCATTTTAATTTTAATTTCAGTCATTAAAACATCTAATTCGATGTATTTATATTACGTAGTCGCTACATTTGTTCCAAAAGTACAGTTCTTGAATTTCTTTTTGCATTTATTATAGTCTATCCTATTTACTAAAAACTGTAAATGTATTTCAATGAAATTATACAACTAAACTTAAAATGTACCATATGGTAATAAATATCATCTAAAAGTGCAGGAATCTCAGAATCGCTAGCTCAAACTGTTCATAATAATTTTATCATAGGCATAATCATTAGCAGGAAGTAATCCAAACGATTGTCAGTATTTATTTATTTTATTTTTTGAAGTAGTAGTTTTTTTTTTTTTTGGGGGGGGGGGGGGGGGGGAGGGTTAGGGTATGATGAACTGCATCATGATAATAAAAAAAATAAAAAATAAAAACATTTTAAAACTCAATCATAATTTTTCTTTTAATGATTAATTACTTTAAGTAACATTGAAAAATATTATTAAAACAATAAAGGAAATTTCGATAAAATTTCCAAATCCAGAGAGGAACCACCCTACCTTCCTTTCGCACTCTCTTGTTGCTATCCATGTGGGCGATAGAATTTTAGATTTCCCAGTACAAAATTTAAATAAAAATATTTTTAGTATATCAGCATATTAAGTTTCAAATAGAATTGCTTTCAAAACCATTTTCGAGTTCGACCTCATATGAAAGGTCCCGAACCTTTATTTTTCGAGTAGTGGGCAGGATTGACATCGCTAACGCACCAGACAGACACCATTAAAATTTTCTTTCAAACCACTATTATCCTTTACTGATGCTAGAGTTTGCATCGTGAACACAAAGAGCACGCACCTTATGCTTAAAAAGCAAAACAAAGATATTACTGAAATTTCATTTCTTTTCACCCGCTATAGAAAGACTGATTATAGGTAATGAAAGGTTTGAAGAACATTAGACCACGTCTCATGATATTTTTCCTGGCAAAAATTCAAACTTGATTGACATCAGTTATTTGCCTTGAAATTTGCAATTGTTGCCTGTCTTAAAAACGAGATGAAGACTCACGATGAAGCCGCAAAAAGCCTTTGTACCAAAACATAATGATAACAGCTGGGGCTGTCTTTACAACTGCATTTCGTTACGTCTAATTTGAATTAATTTCATTCGAAAGTGAATTCTTTGAAGGTAATTTGTGATGAACTGTTGTTCTGAAATGCATTAATGCATGCTATCACAATAATAAAAAATGCTGATGATAAATTATTATATTTGTGTATGAAAAAGAGGTTGCTTAACCTGGTGATCATGTTATAAACTATTGACTGACATAAGATTTTTTGTCTTCATTTTAGCTATGAACTATGTAATGTCTGAAGTAACTTTATTCTGTTCATTTAAATAGTAAGAAACCATGCTCCAATTTCCATATTTTTAGAGACATTAGATAATGCTAATATTATGAAAGTAGAATTGTTATTATATCTGTGCGAAATATATAAATGTGTTCAAAACGCTTAAATATATGGGAAAATAATGACTATCTTCCTCTTATTATAAATAGTACATTTTAAAATAAATTTCCAAAAGACAAAATAATATAAAAATTTGCCAAAGCTGTATGATTAACATCATAAAGTGATCAATATTTTGGAAAATTTCTAAAACAAAATAAGGAGTAGGAACTATTTTCTGTCAAATCAAATACTTTATAAGAAATCATATTTTAAAATCCAGGACAATTTAGGACCAAAATTAATTTTATATAAACAGTTAATTTTTTTTTTTTTTTTTTTTTTTTTTTTTTTAAGTAAAGATAACTTTAAGCTGCAAATCTGTAACTAACAAACAATGAATTACTTTTCATTATTATGACAATATTAATAGATGAGAGCAGAAAAAACACCACCGATATGAGAAATTTTCTTTGGATACAATTAATTCGTTTATAATAACTAATGATCATTGAAAATTGCTATTATAGACAAAAGGGAAAATTCTAAATTAATTATCTTTGTTATTTGTCTTTTTCAGTATCATTAGCTTTGTGTAATTATGTATATTGCGCCGCATGAAAAATTATTTACCTAATTATGAGCCCATTTATAATCTTAAGCTAAAATTATTGCATATTGGAAAAATTGTGTGTTATTTAAATAAAAATTATAACATAATTTAAAAAAAAATAATAATTATCATTGTGCAATAACACTGTTTTGTAGAAAGTGTAAAATACTTGGACACATTCCTTATATTTTATAAGAGTACATCGGCCAAGAAAATTTCCTTTTAAATGTTGTTATGTTATTGTTGCATGCATAAGGTGTAATTTTACAAACTGGAATCGTATGAAGTTTATATGTATTTAGTTATTTTTTTAATATTGGTTTAGCTTTAATATTTTTATCATATGTTTATGCTTTGCGGTTTGTTATACATATTCGGTATATGCAATTTACTTCATTATCTGTACATGAGATGTAGATTGTGTACCAGAATATCATCATTTGGCATAAAATAACTTAGCTGTTTAAATCATTGCCCTCTTATTAGCTCTCTTTCTTTTATCAATATTTATTTTATTATATATATATTTTTAAATAAACTGATCTTATAATTTTTGTACAAGATGTTAAGTTCTTTTTAAATCTTGATTTGTGATTTTCTTTATACATCTGACTAATAAATTCAGCTAAATATCTTTATTTCTGTTTTAAATATTAAAGATGTTAAAGAGGTGGGGGACAAAAAGTAGCGGTTTTGTAACAAGTACTGCAATATAATTGTACAAATTAACAATCTGATATATATAGTAAGATTCTAAAGATGTATATTCATTAAGTCTCTTTAAATCCTTTGATAGTAAGTATTTTTTCTAAGTGTGGCGATAGAATTATCTGTTTTTGTTGACAGAATCGTTTTCCTCCATAATAAATGTAGTAATATTGAAAAATACTTAAATAAGGAAATAAATATTCTACATCTCAATTTTTAAATTAACTTCAATCTGTTTGTATTTAGAATGTTCGAAAACCTAAAACTTCAATGAATATATATCGAGCGACATAATTTTTCATCGAAGCTTCTTATAGTGCATTTTATAAATTTTTGTGCTGTTATTGTTGTTATTTGAAAATGAGATATCGTTGAATTTCTGAAGATTACTTGAAAGTTTTATTTTATCCGTTTTTGGGGAGAAGGGAGTAAGGGGGGGGGGGGGCATCAAATCCTTACAATTGCACAGAATAGCTGTAAAAGGATCTAAAAAAATTTTTTGGATGCAAAACAATGAATTGGAAGATAAATTAAAAAAAGAATAATATATATTCTTTTTTTAAGTATGGTAAAACACTTACTTTTTGCCTGATAAAATCATTTAATAACGTGCTAGCATTCTAAAATATTAAACAGAAAAATGGCCAAAGCGTAGTAAATTTATTATTATTAAAATTAATTACTAACAAAAAAAAAAAAAAATTCAAATGATTCTGTATGTTTATTTTAGATAATTTGTTCTTAAAAAATACATTACAACATAAATGAAGCTCAGAAAAATTTTTCCCATCTTACGCATATCTTATTATACGCCATCTGCGCATATCTTATTTGCTTTTTACGTATTTTAGGCGAATATTCTTGAATAGTGTTTAATTTAAATGCATTTTAATGAGCTGTATAAACTCTTTAATATAATATTAAACAAAGCTACATTTAAAGACAGAATTGTGTTTTAAATGGCGGTTTTCTTAAAATTATTATTACTAAATATATTACATAAGTTATTGACAATAAGTTCTTATTTTATTTCCATTATTTTCCTGTTGGTTTTACACATAAGAATTGTAAGCATGCTAATATACTGTGTATAATGATATTTTTTTCATTTCCTTGTTACTTGACTCAAGATAAATTCTAATGAAGCAGATACATTCATCATGATTGTTAATCTTATTTTGTGGCGCTAAATATTTATTGTAATAATTTTTTAACGGAAAAATCGTATTTTCGTTGTCTTGATAAATTTTATAAATTGTCTTGATAATTTTTAAAAAATTATTCTAATCATTAAAATTACGATTGTTTAGTCATTTGTGTCCTTGAGGAAAATTCTTTTGAAAAGCACGATTTTTCTTTCATATTATTATTAATATTTACCGCGACATGTATATTTTAAATTTATTTATTCTATGTTTTGATAAATTTACATGAAAAATACATATTGGTAAAATTACGATTATTTTGTTCATTTGTGTACTTTAAGTATTTTTATCTTTTTTTTTTTTTTTTTTTTTTAATTAGCCTTTTAACGAACACACTGCAAATTCTCAAAACACATTTTACTCACCATACAACGCATTCATAAACGCCTGAGGTGTCAAGATGTGTTTCCAATCTGTTTAAACCATTCCCAGGTGTTTCAGAACGTGTTACAAAATGCGTTTCGTAAACATCGGCTGTAACTTTAGCAAAGATTTAACCGCAAGCGCAACACTTGCTTATAACAAAACACATTCAAAACGCATCTCAGTAAACACAATTTTCAGAGCTGAATTGAGACATTTCTCTCTGGAAGAGATTTCTGCTGCTCCTGGGGCGGGGGCGGGGGGGTGGGGGGGGGAATAACATTTTCAAGAAAATAAAAAAATCGAAAAACATTTTTTTAGGGCGGGGGGCATATTGAATGTCCGGGAGGGGGGTTTCCCGAGTCACCCAATTAATTCATTTCTGGCCATATGTTTATTTTAAAAAAAAAATCAGCGATTTTTTTAAAATTTTTAATAAAGGCATGTAGTTTTGAAACTTTCCAGAAAGTTTAATTGTCTGTACATGGTTTTCGTTTGTCTATCCATTATTGCCCATTGCAGAAATCCGTAGAATATTTTAGAGATTTATAAATGAGTAATATTTTAGATTTTGAGAATATAGAGACACAGGCTACGTGCGTTGAATACACTGTCTAAACCCACAGAGGTCGTAAGCGGGACTATGGGAGCAAAGTTCCTTTCTAAGACATTTCCGGGAGGGCAGTGACTCCCCGGAGCGGGTCTATCACCCCGAAAAATATTACAGCAACAATAAACTGCATTTCAGTAGCGCCGACAAAGAGAATGAGGGAGGGGGCAGGGCGCAAACTAGCCTTTTTTTGCGCCCGGGGCAAACATGGATTTCGGCGACCTCCCCCCCCCCCTCCCGCAAAGTATATTTAAAAAAAGAATTTTACTAATTTTCTAATAGCTGACTTATTTTAAAATTTAAAATATGTAATAATAAAATATGTGATACTGAACATACATAATCTACAACGGCGGATCCAAAGGGGGGGGGGGGGAGTCACGGGGGTCATGACTCTCCTCTAAACACCAACAAAAATATTCTAAAGCTCATTTTTAAAATTAAATGTACAGTAGAGCCCTGATTATTCGAGTCCCGCTTAACCGAGTTTCCGCTTTAACAGAGTTATTTTCTTTTGATGGACTGATGGCTTCTATTATTATGAAACAGCCATTATAAATGAAGTGTTAGGTGAAGATGAAAGAGTAGTCGTAAAAAGTTGCCATTTTTTCCCCATTCTGACCAGAAAATCAAAGTTCTAACTTTTTATGGCTGCTCTTTCATCTTCACCTAACAAATGAACCTATAATGGCTGTTTCATAGTAATGGGAGCCATCAGTCCATCAAAAGAAAATGATCCATTCTAAAGGTATAATCCTTCATTTGGCGCCCGGGGCACGTTCCCCCTCTGCCCCTCCCCCGTAGTTTCGGCCCTGAGGCGGGGGGGGGGGGTTACCCTTTACTGGATTTCTAAATTTAATAGAAACTAAATTTAACTAAAAATTTCATTTTTTCTGAAAACTTAACAAAAAAGAGATAGTAAAATATATTCTTCTCAAGTGTAATGAAACATTTAATCACAAAGAGAAAAATAAACTATATTTAAATTTTTACTTTTATCTACTAACTTTTAAACGTTATCTTAAACGTGGCGTTAGGGGGACAAGCAGTCCCTGACGAAAACTAGTTTTAACGATAGTTATATTATTATTATTTGTCAGACACATCTGTTCCAAAATTTTGCCCCTTCCTGGATTTTATCCTACCGGCGTCTTTAAATGTATGCAATCCCCCCCCCCCCCCCACACACACACACACTCCCGAACAAAAAATCTGAAAGACACAGTTATTGGACGCAGAAATGTTGTTGCATAAAAAATAAAAAATTATAACATAAGAATGTACAATAAATAGCCAGGCATCTTTTCAATTTCCGCGGACGAAAATGAAATACTTATGATTACGACCAAAGCCCTTTTAGGACAGGAACATGCAACTCGCACATGCGTAGTTCATAGATAACAGAAGAAATGGCAGGTGAGGCTTCAAATGTGCACATGCGCAGTTCAATTTCCCCGAATGACAACAAACAACGAATTCATCGCCATCGCTCGAAAGTGGCGGCAAAAAATAATTTTGGAGTAATATTTGACGGGACAAAAGTAAGTTATTTCTTTTACAGTTTCTTATAAATGCAGATTGTTTAGTTCAACGTAACCTATAGCAAAACCAAGCTGCTCCTGTGTTTACTTCATATATTAACGACCATGTTTAACATAAACAATGATTTTTAACTAATATTAGCAGCATGGCCAAGGGTATGATCATGTACTTCTCCTGTTATTCATAGTCAACCTATTATATCTCCTCTAAGGTTACGCTGAACGAAAGGTTTATTTTTCAGTTAGTGTTTTTAATTATTTCTATTTAAATGAATTTTTGAACGTTAATACTAGTGTTAAATCAGTGTAAATCATAAATCTGTCATTTTAACTGTTTGTAATCATTTGTAACTGCATAATGCTTTTTTTCCCCTTCATCTTTGTGAACTAGTGGAAAAAAGTTGAATGCAATTTACCAGCGATATCGATTATGATGCCTAGCATAATTTATAATGGAATGTTTCATTGAGATTGAGAGGCCCAGATCAGCCATGAACAGGGGTGGGAAAATGGGAATTTTTAGGTTGTCATTGAAAACTGCAAACTATAGCGATATGCGAAAAACTTCATTTTTTTTTTTTACTAGTTAGCTATATTTTGAAACTTTTCAAATACTGTGATGTAAACATACTAACTTCTGTGCTACACTAAAATGTCCTAGTTCTTAATTTGTAGGGAAAAAAAATATGAAAATGCATTGTAGTAATTCTAATTAATTATTTTTGTAGTCGTGTAAATTTTGCCATAACAACTTTTAACTGTATTGCGTTTTGATGTTTTGTAAGATTTTCTGAAAATTCCCCACTCCTGGCCATGAATTTTGAAATAGAGTATATTTTAAATCAGAATCAGGGGCTGTGCAGGATTTTTTTTTTTTTTTTTTTTTTTGGTGGGGGGGGGGGGGGTAAAAGGAAATATATTTATATTTTGTAATGAGAGCAATTTGACAATATTTCCTTAATGTTCATATCAAATTAAATCTGGTGTAATGTTTAGGTTTTTGTAATGTATTGGGGTACAATATAAATGGAATTTAAGTACAAAATTTATCAAATAGTCGTGTTGGGAATAAAGAAATATTGGTGTTACATTTCTTACGGCATATCAATATTGTGGAAACTCTCATTTTACAGGGTTCCTACGGGTCAGGGAAATGTCAGGGAATTTTATAAATATTTGAAAAGGTCAGGGAATTTTTTATATACTACTTCCATCAGAATTTCTATTATTGTAAATGAAGAAATTTTGAATTAATTATTCATCCAAACTAAAATTTTTATAAAAAATTTATGCACACTATATAACAATATGAAAAATAATTCAAAAATCGGAAATTCATATAGCACATACTTTTCTAACATTTATCTAAATTAAAGTCCATTGTGAAGGGTTTTACAATAATATATAAGCCGAATTTTTACTGAGAAAGATCAGGGAAATTTTTTAATAAAGCCGGGGAAAACCTGGAAAAGTCAGGGAATTTTTTTACCAGAATTGTGTAGGAGCCATGTTTTAGTGTGCATACTTTGGGTGAAATAATCTTTCTACTTTCTGTGTACATCTGCTCACACTGGTACAATTTCTTAAAATTTTAGCTAAGTAATTTATATGTGTATTAGTATTATTATTATATGTTCAGTTTGTTATAAAAAAAAATAGCAATCTAAATTATGCTTTTAAAAAAAAAAGCTTGTGTAAAGCTAAAGTGGCCACTATTTACTAACTGACAATAACCTACCTAGATTTTAGACTGGCAGGCGGCAGCACAGATAATCACCTCATATAGTTGGAGGCTGAAATTCCAGGATTAGACAGAACTTGATTAGCATGTTAAAATGCAACTGGTCTGCCAAGTCAAATTTTGGTGGAAAACACCTGCAAACCCGATTTTAATGGTTGACTCGTAAGTTTATCACTGTCTTTTCCTGCACCCAAAGGTATGAAAACGTGAAGGACTGGGAGCAGGAAAACACAATGGTAAACCTACGAGTCAACCATTAAAATCAGGTTTGCAGGTGTTTTCCGCCAAAATATGACTTGGCAGGCGGCCAGTTGCATTTTAATTTTCAAATAGAGTTTTAACTATTTCTGGAATTTCAGTCTCCAACTATTATGAGATGAATGTCTGTGCTGCTGCCTGCCAGCCTAGTTTTAATGATTCTAAAAATGTATGTTTTTTTACATACATTAATTATAAACCACATTTGCATTATAAATGTTCCCTGAATAATTAAATGAATTATAATATGAAATTAATATAATTAAACATTCTTTAAATCAATAACTTAAGATGGTTTGTTAATTTCAATATTTGCATATGATATATATCTTCATTTTATTATCTTAGTTTCAGTTTAATTATTTTGAACAATTTGTTTATGTTAAATTTTATTTTTATACATTATAAAATAGTTTTTAAAAAATTTTCTTATTTGAGCATATTATTTCAAGTTTGTAGCTGTAAGTCTAGCCTTAATCCTTAAACATTTGTTAGTGGAAAACACTTAATAGGGGACTAACATTAAAACAACAAAAAAAAAATAAAAAAGATGTATATATTATATGTAATTTTATACATTAAATTATACAAGTATTTTCACCATGTAATTTCATTTTTAAAAATTAAAGTATTTCATAGTTTGACTAGTTTATATTTTTAATGTAACGAATAACGATACTTTAAATTATTTTTTATTCTATATCTACAGCTTACTATTATTTTCTATTTTCTAAGCAACTTGTTGAACCAAAAACATGTTTAGAGTTTTATACAGGATGATATGGTTTTTAATGTCTAAAACTGTCAAAGTTTATTCAAGTGTCTAAAACTAAAAATTATGAGAAATCGTAAATTTAATGTTGTTTTAAAAACAATTTTAAACAGTTTTTTACACAATTTTAGGTTTCTGACAGTCATTGTAAAAACTATATCAAAAAGAATTTTTTGACATGACGGTTAAAACCAGATAAAGCTGCCGTAGTGTCAAAAACTTGCCAACCCAGGTACCATTACCAAAGAAAAAAGAAAATACATCCTTAGAATAATGAATTAAGCATATTTCATCGTAGATAACAAAGCTTGAACTAACTGCATATATGACTATGTATTTACATTGCTTATTTTCATAAATATCCTTATTGTAACACTATATAAGACTGTGTATTTACATTTGTTGCAGAATTCATACCCAACCGGGCGACAATGATCAGCAAGGATTTAAGGCCAGCGATGTTAAGATAGAGTGCTTCTTTCAAATCCATCATTTCTCGTAAGTTTGTTTTTGCATTTATAACAGTAACTTTGTCACTAATTATATAGGGTAGATGTGCCAGTAATGGACACCCCTTGATGTTTTTGGTTCATAAAAAAATAACTAATAAATATTTAGTTTTGATTATTATTTTTTATAATTCCCCCTTGCATGTTTTATAAAACTATGTTATTGTTGACACTTTTAATCAAACCAATCAGGAAGCAGAAAATAATGTTTCAAAGTTTTGCTGTTTTTCTGTGAAAATCTTAATGAAGAGGCTAAGAGCTGGCTTTGTTTAATTAATTTATATATTATTTATTTTCTTGCAAAATTCTAGCAATAGAAAACTTAGAATTTTATATACTAATGGCCATTTACAAAATTTCATTTATTTTTAAAGAGGGGGAGCCCATTACTGGGATGGTTAATTAGTCATTTTCTAGTAATGGACACCCCATGTAGACATTGCTAAAAATGCAATTTCAGTAATGTTTATAGTGCATAAAATATTCCGACTTAACTGCAAACCTATATAATCAAATTTAATTTTTAAATTATACTTAGCAAAATGTAATAATACCAAAACTTTTATAAATAGCTGTTTTTAAGTTATTTTATGTGATTAATAAAATTTCAATATTTTATTATTATTTTTTTCTTTTTTAAATGTCTATGTATCTGGAAATCAAACCAGCCAGGAAGCAGAAAATATTGTTTAAGAACACAATCAAAGAGGGGCTCATAGGGCTTAATCCCTCTCTGCTTAAATAAAAACAATTAAGTTACAGAAGCTATTAAAAATCTATTTTATGTCTTAAATGTTTCCTTATTCACGTCTGACTCCCCCCCCCCACACACACACACCCAAAAAAAAAGTAATATTAATGAAAGTTATAGGTAATATTAATGAATCTAGTAAATCTGCATATCAGTGGCCTCAAGCATCAGTTCTACAATTTTATTTTGAAATTATTTTATTTAGTATTTAAAATATTCATCTCACAATACCATTTTTTTCATATTTGTAATATTAATTATTATAAATGATATATCAAGTAGTCTCTGAAAGATTAATTGTTAAAAATGGTGAGACAAAATTACACGCTAATATTCCAAAACTTTTTTTTAATTACCTTTTAAATCCCCACTGTTTCAATAAATTGATAGCTGTAATTGCCTGATACTTAGTATTTTAAACTATTCACCTAAAATAATTAAAACATCGATCTTCTGTTCTGATAATTACAATAATTGATGCAAGCAGTAAATTATTATCGCAAATATTTTATTAATTACTGGAACCCTAATTGTTAAATTTATTTGAAAATAACTATTTTCTTTCCTTAGTATGTATCATTAAATTCTGGTTCTAAATACAGTCATAAAAACAATTATATTTATTACTTTTTATGGGGTGTCCATTACTGGGCCAGAGGGTGTCCATCACTGGGCCAGAGGGTGTTTTGATATATTTCTGTTATTTAAAATTAAATTTCGATTCATATTGGTAAATGAGACTAAGAATGGTTAAATATTGTTGATAGGTTAATATAATATTGAAAAAGCTGGAATATAATAATTATAACTATTAATAAAAAATAATTTTAAAAGAAATTCCTTAAGGGTGTCCATTACTGGCACATCTACCCTATATACATATATATATATAAGAAAAACTTGGACTTACGCTGTCAAAATTTAATAATTAAAAATCTTACGATACTCATCAGCGTACATGTAAATAAAAACTATATTAAAAATACATTACAAATTATTCCCAACGTTTCGTGCTCTTTCTAACGAGCCATCTTCAAGGGGGGGGGGGGGGGAGTCCTTGACTTCCTTGGAGCGAAGTTTCCAACAGCACTCTCACGGCATCACAACTAAAAACATTACGGTATAATTATTATTTATATATATGTTTTTTGTTTTTTTTTCTTGAGGCCCATTTTTTAAAAAGTTGTTTTTGTGAAATTTAGTTTACTAAATTCTAACAAAGCATTTATTAAAAACAACATTTTAAAATCCCTCCGCCAAAATATTTCCTTTTAGGTGAATTCGTTTTGTTTGTAAATTTCATATTTTAAAAACTAACAAAATAAATCATTCTTTTATGGAGTGGAATTTTAAGAGACCTGTTTTATTAAACTAAATTTTTATGAAGAGACCTGTTTTATAAAAACAAATTTTTGAAAAGAGGCCCTTCATATGCCCTAAATTTTGTTTGTATCAATTCCTGAGAATAAATTTAAAAAAATGTATTTTGATTTGTGGTAGTATATTGTAAATATTATAAACATATATATTAAATATATTACATTCTTAAATATAATTCTTTCATGTTATTATTGTCAAATTTTAAACTTTGATAATGTGTAAATGTTTTGAATTGAACAGATTTCTATTTGTTTTTACTGTTAGCAGGGTAGCTAATTTAAATCTGTATTGAAATTTTATTCTTTTGAAACTGTATGTTCTTTATTTTTTGCCTTGGCTTCAAGGCTGCAAAAAAATTGTTGATATGTAATAGTCTTGTTTTTTCCTATAAAAATTAAGTATGTACTTTTTATTTTGAAAATTGCAGAGTTAATATATGCATAATAAATGCAGTAGGCTTCCTAAAATCTGCACATCACAGATGTAAACAATGAACTTTCAGTTCAAATGTAGAAACACAATTTAACTTTTTTTTTATATCAATTCCATATGTATTTTAATATGTAATTATTGTTAATATTAGTGAACTCATGCTTTTTCATGAAGGAAGTATATAAATTTCTGAAAAAAATTCAAAATAATGCTGATATCACTGGTAATCATAATCTGTTTACCAAATATAATTTATCTATTAAGCTTTTCTGATTATTAAGTCTGGCAAAATCTGAAATAAAACTTCCTCATTTTGTGATCTTGATGTGAATGAGTAATGTATTTTTATAAGGCAAGTTTCGTTGAATATTTTTATAAAAATTGTATCTCATCTTTATTATGCAGATTTAATTAAATACATTATTATTTATTTGACCTTTACTTTTAATACTTTAATCATTTAAAAAATTATCTTACATTTTATTGTTTTAGTTTATTACTTTACTTATTTTAACATTTTACTACATTGTAAGTATTCATTATAATCTTGATTGCATTATTACATTCAAATGACTGTTTAAAAAATGTAAACAAGCAATGACCAGAAATCCATATAATTCTAAAATGCTCACAACCTCTGGTCTCAAGCTGTGCTGATTTGAAAGTGTCTACTGTATCTTTTAATGTATTTTTACATTTTGAGAGATCTGTGTCATTTAACGCCAAATCAGCCAATGACTCAACCTGACCATTTCGGATTTCAATGAAACTCTCAGGGACAATTCTTCCTGATGATATAAATGAGAACACATTTTTATAATTTTTTTTCTTAAATTTCCATTCAATTAATTATTTAAATTTTGAAATATCATTCTGGCTTACATAGATGTTTGCAATTTTAAATTTCTCAAGTTCTACCAGGCAAACAGAGTTGTATGACCCCTCATTTTAAAGATAATTTTATAATGTTTATTTTGATTACAAAAAAAAAAAAAAAATACTGTTTTTAATTTTTTTTTAATTGTAATATTATAAGCTTAAAATTGCATCTCAATGGGGTAAAGAGTTATGAAATATAATAAAAGCTAAAGATTAGATAAAGAAAATCAGAATAAAAATAAAGAAGCCTGCAAAACTTAGATTTTACAACTGTTCAATATTTTGAAGAGTTTAAACCTTTTTCCCTTAAACAAAACTTGTTGTGTCTATTGGTAATAAATAAATAAGATTTTTTGAGTAATTGATTTTATTACATAATAACATATTGATTATGAATTTTTATTAAACATTTTGATAAAGTACCTGGCAAGACCACGATCGGTGTAATATTGCACATATTCTTTGATGCTTCTATTAGGAAATAATAGGTATGTTAAACAAAAAAAAAGTTTCTTGAACATACAAAATATTTTGCATTACAAGTAAATACAAGCTGACTGAAAAAGTAAATCTTTTTTATATTATTTGAGTTCAGGGTTGTAGTCGTAAAAACAAATAAAGGCAGAGGGTATACGTTAGGATCATGAACTTTTCATGCTTAGAATATATGCTATAGCTTTATTTTTAAAACAGAGCTTATATAAAAAAAAATTATACTCCTGTATACCTTCCACTACACTACATTTCTGTTTGAGTTATAGATACTAAAAGAAAAGATGAAAGGTCACCATGTTGCGATTTTTCTTTTCTTTTTCGTAGTTACTAAGGTAGAAATTTAGTTTAAACTGCTTAAATTTGAATAATTATACCAACATAATAATAAAATGATCAAAAATACTATTGTTCTCTCACTGCTTTAAAATTGTAATCTAGATTAACATTAATTTTATTTTGTACAAATGTGTTTCAATATTAATTTTAATGTATTCAAATGTTAACAAAAGTGTACATAATTGAAGTTTACCTACTCAGAGCTATCTGTAATCGAAACTATATATTAGAAAAGTATGAAATTTAAAATGCATCTAAATAAGGGATGCAAAAGATATTTAGCCGAAAGACAAAAATAATTGCATTTTAAAAATGGCAACCAGAGGGTATATTCATGTTGTTTTTTTTTCAATAATTTAATAAAATACAAGCTTATGCACTGTATAATTGGTTTATCAAGGCAAATACTGTTCAATGTGTGACCATTATTGCCAAGTACAGTAAAGACCTGATTATCTGTGACGTGATTTTTTTTTTTTTAAATCCAAGCCAACAGCAAGGAAATTACAGTGGTAATGTCAAAAATTATGTAGTACACATACATTTTCTGGTCACTGACTTTGACGATCCGTCCACTCTGTGAAGTTCACGTACAGAGGTGTCACCCTCTACATTTTTTCTGGGCCTTCCAGTGGCCTAAGCTGTCTGTAAGCATGCTTATTAATCAGACGTGTTTTATGTCAGTGCTAAAGTTTAGTGTTTCATTAGATCCTGAAATTACTATAATTTTAAAGTTAAAATATTAAATGTGATGTATGATAACATATATCAAAAGTAAAATGAAAGCTAGAAGGAAAAAATTTTGTTCACAGAAAATTATTTAAAAAATAATAATAAATTTCTTAGTTTACATTCATATACAACAAGAATCAACATGTCTTTGTAAAGTATAAATACGCTATTGCATGTATATATATATATATATATATATATGTGTGTGTTATGTTATAGGCTTACATTTAAAAATGTCGAGGATTCTAGATGAATAAAGGCAAAAATGGGAAATTTCATCGGTGGCCAGAGGTAGAGGTCTGCACGGGCTGAAATTTCCAGGCCCGGCCCGACTCATAGAAAAAAAGTTTAGGCCCGGCCCAATAGAAAAGTCAAAAGTTCAGCCCAAGCCCGTAGAAAACAAATTATTGGCCCGGCCCGGTATGACAGCTAAAAGTTCGGACCGGCCCGGAAAAAAGTTAAAATCTCGGCCCGCCCCAGCCCGGCCCGAGTGAATTGCTACAAAACATTGATTTTTACATTGATTTGGTTAAAATTTTGACTTTTATGCGGAGTTCTGACAAAAAATATTTATCTTAACTTTTTTTTTCGTGTTTCTAAACTTCATTTTTATATAAGGCAGGCAGCGATATTTATTTTTTTAATGTATCTCTATTTCTTCTATGTAAATATATCATTAATATTGTTAATCCATATTCCATACATTGAATTGTTAAAAATCTGAAAAATGCTATACAGTAAAGCCTTCTATGAGTCAATTACATAGAAAAGAAAAAAAAAAATGCGTTATAGACAAGTTCCCTTCTTAGCAAATGTACATGTATTATGTATTCTTTTCTTGCGTATTAGTATATTCATTTTGAATGTAACAACACGTTTTTCAGTTTAAAACAGGATTCCATCATAGACAGTTTCCTTTTCACACTTTTACTATATTTTAATTAGCGTATAAATTTACTATTCTGTAAAAAGAATAAATGTTAATGTTTAATTGTAGAATAATGGCGATTCAAAAATGTATGCATATTTTGCAAAAATTTCAAGCTTAATTTTACTGACCTTTGAATGAACAGGTCATGCCGAGACAATGATTTTGATATGGCTGGCTCAAAACTAGGATTGAAATTTTTGGGCCATGAAGACTAGAAAAGAAACCAGTCCTGGCTTGTACAGAAAAAATAAGTTAGGCCCGTGCCGGCCTGATTCTTTCGGAAAAAAGTAAGGCCCGAACACGGCTCAGCCTGTAAAGAGCAATAACTAGGCCCGGCCCGAGCCTTCAGAAAAAAGTATGGCCCAAGTGCCGCAATTGAAAATAGACCCGAGCCCGGCCCGTACAGCTATCTAGCAACAGGTACCATTTTCATAAGTAGCCACTTTTTTATTTAACCCTCCGTCTACCAGACGGGTCCATTGGACCTGACAGGTACATACAAAATATTCATTCAAACCAGAAATTTCTTTAAAATAAACTAAGTATATAAACCAGACAAAAATAAGGTAAATAAATAAGTTAAATAGTTTTAAATAAAAATTCTGGTGTAGAACGTTTTATTAAAACTTGAATAAAATTCCCGGTAGATCTAGGGTTAAAAGTACTTAATAGTAAACTTTTGTTAAAATTTCTATTAGTATTAAATTAATCTAAAATTGATTAGGCTAAAATAAATATGTTAATGTAAACATATTGCGACCAAAAAAGTAGAATCCTTGATGGAATGCAAGAAGATGTTACTTTTTCCTTGTAGGAAAGTGGCAATAAAGTGGCCGCTGACAAACAATTTTGTAATAGCCACTTTTTCTCAGTTAGTAGCCCTGTGGTTGGTGGCTAGTGCTAATTTAGTCCTTTATTTGGTGCACTCTTGCAATTGCTTGTTTGTTTGTAATTGTAAATCTTGTTTACATAGTCAACATTTTCATTCGTACTATTGAACGATCGAAATTTCTTATTGTATTCAACTGTTACTGTACTATTTACACCACTTTATTTTATTTTTTAGGGTGGAAACCGCTCATGATCTATCTCATTTTCTCTCCTATTATCAACATGGCCTTACTGGTAGCCAGAAATCTTGCAGATGTCTTGCTGAAAGAGGTGTGCAGCTTGTAGACAAATTACAAACTGAATAGAAGATTTAATATAGAATTGCAAAAACATAGGCACTGTTTTCTATTTTTGTTTAGAGTTTGTTATTAAAATCATATTGAGTTATCCAAAAACATTTATTATTGTAATTTAATGTAATAAAAACATGTTTTTGTTTTGTTTAAGCAGTCACAGGTCTTATTTTAATTGTTCTAACTCCTAGATATTTTCAGGGCTGCCGTCTACTACACTTAGGTTATTTCCATATAAAAAATTTTTCCAAGTTGGTTCTTAAGAGGCTACTTTACTCATGCGAAAACATCCGCTCGCTAATGTTAATCCTGTGGAAGAATTCTTAGAAAATATCTCGTGTTCATTTCAATACTTTTTTTTTCCTGCATCGTATAGCAGAGGTCACTCTCTGCAAAGAGCATTTTTTACTTTTTCGATTTTGTTTAGAGGTTTTTATAGTAGAATGTAGGATACTTTCACTTTCTAAACCAGTTCCAAAAATCAAAGTATCCTAGTAAAAGAGAAAAACCTGTTTTAGATTAACATTAGTGAGCAAGTGTTTTCACATGAGTGAAATAGCCTCTTAATGAGAGATACCCTTATTTTATTATGTTCTTGGTTTCTTCTTCATTTTGTAACATGTATTCATTTTATTAGAAAGTGTGTTGTGCAAGACTGTGTGTGAAATGCTTTTTTAAGTAAAAGTACGTAATTGATATTTTGGTCAAAATTTTTATTTTCTGGTGTTAAAATAAATGCATACTTCATTCGACGTGATTTTAAATTAAATAATTACATTATACATGCTTTTCTTCATTTGTGAAATTTTTCTTAGTGCTGTGTGAGACTTTAATGTGCTTCATAAATTAAAATTCATTTTAACACTATCATTTAGATTTGTCTATATTGAGCATGTTCATAATTTTAGCAAATTATGGTTGACAAATTAAAATTGCACATTTTATGAGCTTGATCCATGTATTAGCACCCATTAAGGTTGGAAACTCTGTGTTTCTTTTAAATTTAAAGTAAAAATGAAAAAATGTTATTTTTAAAATTTAGAAGTTAATAAACTTAATAAAATTTTAGTTTCTTTGGGAAATGTGTTAAATTTACGTAATTAAAAAATATTTATTAACTAAAAAGAAAAGAAACAAGGAGTGTTATTTATAAAAACAAAGATTTTTTTGATATGCTAATAGCCATTCTAATTACGGGGTGCAAGAACTCCAGTCTCAAGACTGATTTCAGTCTCGGAAAGATTTTTGACTTGTAGTAAATTGCACTTTTTATATTTAATTAACAGCAATTTTACAAGCAATAACTTTCTTTTCTTTTAATGCAAAAGATCAGTTTTTAGCTACAATGCTGGGCAAATAGAAATCTTCTAGTCCATGTTCATTTAGTTGTCCCTAATACTGGAAAAAGTTTTTGTCTTGGCATGGATGGACTTTACTTCTTGCACTCATGATCCTAATGTGTATGAATTTACATAGGGAAAGGGGGGGGGGGGCACCTTTCAATATCCTAAATTTTTCCGGTTAAATTAACATTATTGTTTAGATATAAATGACAGTACGTGTCTGTTCTAAATCAACAAAGTAGTCAACCATTTTCTTGAAATCTGTTGTATAGCACAGTAAGCATATTTTGCCACTCGAATGTAAAATTATCAAAATAACCACTCTTAGAATTAGGGATTGACCAAAGCAGGAATTTCTCGAATACCGAATATTTGGGTCAAAATGCATACTGAATAATTGGTATTCTGCAACCAAATACTTAAAAATTTGTAATAAACTGAATATAGAACCTAAACAACTCCTTCAAATGTTAAGACTACTTGAATAGCATCTATTATATGTTAGAATGCTTATTGGAACAGAAAAAGACAATGTCGTGTTTTACCAAATTTTGTGGGATTATAAATTTAGAAGTTGATCAGTGGTCTATGATAGGAATTGGAAGTATTCTTAGACTTTTTCAACATTTTGAAGAAATAACAAAAAATCTTTAATTTCAAAAGTAATACCTACTGTTTCTACTTTGAAATGTTACTTGGAAAAAGGTAACGGTGGAGAATTTTTTGTAGTTGGTGCTATCAAAGAAACATTAACAAAAGGACTCTCAGAAATGTATTATGAGTTATTTTTTTGCCACTATTTTAGATTCCCTATTCAAAACAGCATTTTTTAAAGATGAAACAACCACCAATAAAGTAAAAAAGTACTTAAAAGTAAAATGCAACAAATATTAATAAATCAGTCCTCTGAAATTACTGAGCCAAATCAACCATATAGCTTTAATAAAAGTGATTTCCTCTCATAAAAGGTACATTCATCATTTTGGGAATGTCTTTTTGAAATTGCTAAAAGTTAAACAGTGAAAATGATAGTCACTGAATTTAAAAAAAAAAAATTGATTGAAATCAAATTTTCTAAAGGTTATTAAAATCTAAAATGAACATACTTTAGAAAGTTTTTATAGATATTTCGCTTTTAAAAGTCGGTACTTTACTGTATATATTAAATTTCTGCAAGTAAAATAATAAGTAGCCAGTATGTTATTTTCTCATTCTACTTTTGCAATAATAAATTTATAGCAAATTGGTGCTAAAGAAGAATGAAACAGTGACACCTGCTCAACAACTATTGTAAAAGAAAAAGAAATTTGTATAAAAATGTTAAGCACGGTAGGAACTTCTTCGGTAGCGACTGAATGATTTATTTTTTAGGCTATCAAAAAATATGTGTGTAAGTTTACATTTAGGCAATCAACATTATTTTTTTTCTAAATATGAATACAAAATGAGCTGCAAATGATATTTGTTTTGTTATTTGTGCTACTAATAAAATTATATTTATTTGCTGTTTTTATTAATTTTGTAATTATTTACTGTTCTCTCTAGGCCACTTTTTAAGGTTTCAGCACACTGCTCTTTTTAAAATTGTCAAAATGCACCCTGCTTAAAAAAAAAAAAAAAAAAAAAAAAAAAAAAAAAAAAAAAAAATTGCAAAAATTATAGAACTTTATTTATTTAGTAAAAGGAGGGTATTATTTGTCTTTTTCAATTTGTAATTCATAAAATCATTAAAAAATATCATCAGTTTATTTATCATATTAAAAAAATTATACTTTTTTTACAGAACTAGTGCCTTTTTTGGAAACAGCACCTTACTCCTTTTCGTTTCTAAAATGAATGAATACTAATTGTTTTATTAATTAAAGCACAAAAATTTGTTATTTTTCTAATTAGATAATTGTTTAATAATTATTAATTTTAAGCAGTGTTAACAATTTAATATTAAATGTAGTTATTAATAATTTTAATACATGTAAATAGCAGTAGTATTTAATATGGTTTTACATAATTACAAAATATTAATTTATATAACATTATTGTATACTACCAACTAATAAAAATGAATGCAGTTTTTATAATTACTTTAATTATTAACTAATAATCATAATTATTTAAAACTTAAAAACATAGATTGTTAGCAATTAAAGGTTTAATTGTTTTGGAAACCTAAAATTATTGGTATCTCTTCTGTATTTTAAAGCAGGGAAAAAAATCATAAAAATCCAATTTAAATTAAAAAAAAAAATTGATTTTAATTACTAAAAAAAAAAAAAAAAATTAAAGGATTTTTTAACACTACTTTTACCAAGAAAAGACAATCCAATTGTTTGGTGGGGAAAAAAACTCAGATATCAATTAATTAGTAGAAAATACTTATCTGCACCCGCCAGCCGTGTTTATAGCAAACATTTATTTTATGGAAGCTGGACAAGATTTATACTTAAAAGTATTCGCCCAAAACCGAAAATTTGGTTTAAATACTGAATCGCTGAATGTCGAATCGACTCTTTGATCTGCTATCACAGCTTTTTGTACTTATAGTAAAATTTTATGTAATTAAGTTTAATTGAGAGAATAGTTAGCTTGATTTATGATTGTATTTTCTAAGAAAAAAATTCTTTAGAAATTTATTGTTTGAAGAAATTGTTACAAAAAATAGAGCTTTATTTTTAGCCAGAATTTTTATTATGAGAAAAATAATAAAAAAAATATCAAAGTTATTCAATTTTATGTTAATTAGGGTCAAAATGCACTTAGCATTATTTTGTTATTACTTCCTTAAACTCGTAAACTCGTTATTGAATAGAAGGATAGGGGGGGGGGGGTCATCAAATTTGTTGGTTAAGTTTCTTCTGGGTTCCAGTCACACATTATAAGAAAGGGGGAAAATAAAAAGAAGCTAATCACAACTAGTCTGCTGGCGGTGAATCAAAACATGTTATATGCATGTAAACAAATATGGATGATCTGAAAATTATTACCAAAAGTAATTTACAAAATTTTTAAAGTTTTAAAATGAAGCCAGATTTTTTCAATGATCATTCTCTGTTATTCAATTTTGCAATATAATACATTATAGGTGATTAATAAACAGAAATGACAATTTAATTTACTATTTAGTGTTGCATTATTTTCAAAAGTAAATATTTTAAACATCAGATTGAGCATTTTAATTAGTTTCTAGAAAGCATTGCAGATTTTTAACCATTGGAGGATGTTTTTTTTTAAAGCACTGTTGCTGGAAGCTTATCAGGTAAGTATTAGATATGGGAAGGTTCTGTTTTGAGGCCTTTTATTTTCTTTCTTTTCTCTCTGGCTTCTGTTTTTATCACCCTGGGTCACTGCTTCTGGTGAATTTATCCGACAGTTACATACATATGCATTTTCTATAGGGGCTCCTTTCTTTTCTGGCCTTCTTTGTGGTGGTTTCCTTGTTTCTGCCAGCTGTGTTTCAGTTTCCGACCTATAGATTATATCCTTTTCATTTCTCACCCCCTCTTCTTTCCCCTCCTTCCTTTTTCTCCTTTATCATGGCTATGATAACTTGCCCTTACTTAATTCTCTCTTGGCCCCTCACTACACTTAAATATTTTTTAACACTGTCTTTACCCTTCATTCCACTTTGCTTGTGGAGTAGCCTAAACTAATACTGGTATGTCATTGTCCTTAAATTTAACTTTAGTCAATAAGGGTCTTAATTTTTGAGATATTAAGTGGTTTTTACCCTCATTTTCAAATTTTCCCACTTTATATTGTTTTTCTATTCAGGTTTTTTATGCTCCTGGGCCTTATGCCTTATCTTTCTTTAGATTTCAGTTTAATCAGACAAGTTTTCTAAGCTTTAGCAGATTGTTGTCCTCACCACCATAGTTTTCTTGTCTTCTAATTATCAGATTTTCATCCAACTTTCACTTTCCTCCTGCACTTTGTTTTGCTTCTTATGTTCTCCGTAGATGGCACTCTTTCTTCCCCTTTTTATTTTTTTACTAGTATCTGGATTCTTTTTACTAGTTCTACTTGCATCTTACATCATTGACCACGCATATTTTAGTTCTCATCTTCTCTGTTAGAGGGTGCTCTTTTACTTTTGACATCACAGTTGATTCTTAGGACATAAATTAATCATTATTAAATGATGAATTATTTAGATAATGTTTACACAATATTTCAAGAACCAGCTGTGAAGTTAAATTTCAAAAAAGAAAGACTGCCCTCTAGCGAGTAAAATGAGAACTAAGATAAAGGGGGGAGGAAAATATACATAGCCAGTGATGTAAAGTTCAAGTAGAACTATGCAAAAATAATCCGGATACTAGTAAGATCATGAAAATGGAATGGAGAGCGTGAAAGTGAGAACTAAACAGAAATGCAGGTACAAAGGTGAAAGTTGGATGAAAATCTCATAATTAGAAGACAAGAAAACTAAGAAATGATATGTGTATAGTAACAAAAGCATCACATGCTGACGAGGTCAACAATCTGCAAAAGCTTAGAAAACTTGTCCGAATAAAACTGAAATCTATAGAAAGATGGCCTAAGAGGCTTAAAATCATGAATAAAAAAACAATATAAAATTACAAAGAGAGAAAATTGAAAAATGAGGGTAAACAGCCCTTAATATCTCAGAAACCAAGGCCCTTATTGAAAAAAAAAAAATAAAGGCAAATTTAAGGACAATGACATACCAGTTTTAGTTTGGTCTACTCCACAAGTGTAGTGGAATGAAGGGAAGATAGTGTTAAAATATATATAAGTGTAGGGAGGGGCGAAGGAAAAATTAAGTAGGGGCAAGCTGTCAGAGCCCATGATAACAGAGAAAAAGGAAAAGGGGGGGGGAGAGAAAAGAGGGGTGAGTAATGAAAATGATGAAATCTATATGGCGGGGGTGGGGGGGGACTGAATATGCATCCCGAGACATACATGTCATCTGCTAAAAATGCAATCCAAAATGCATAAAATATGTTTTAAAGTGTGTAGAAACATGTGCTTGGAATGCGTTTAAAAAAGCGATGCGTGTAAAATGTGTTTCAAAAAATGGAACACGAACACATTATTTAACACCAGTAGCAAAACGCATTTTTCTATGCTAGAAACACCAGTAAACACATTATGAACGCGTTTTTAGCATTCAAAAGTAGGACCTTTTTTGTGTTAGTTTGGCGTTTTGTATTGTGTTGCCGGGATTTGCAGTGCAGCCATTGACATGAATTATACTTATCAATATTAACATAAAACATTTACTATGACGCAACCATGTGATAATTGATTTATTCCTGAACTTGAAAATAAAGATTTTAAAACTATTTTCATTATTAAAAACCACGGTTAAATATTTACTCTTTACATAAACTTTTATAAACAGCGTTCTATTTGTATATCCTCCACTGAATACCTGGCTTAATACGTCTTATATCCGTCCATTGTTCTATGAAAATAAATTAGATATAGAACGAAGGGAAAGTGACAATTCACAGCCACATATTTCATCGCAGGTTATTTATCGACTCCACACTTCAACTTCCTGATTTAATTTCGCCTTGCCCCACCGCCGAGTTTTACTCTGCTCACCGGCGCGATGGACTCTGATATGGACTTGCCGTAGGCCTTGGGATTTTGGCCGGCAAAAGTTACCGAAGAGCGGCCGTCAATATTTCTCGTCACGGTTAGGAAACGATGGCTATGATTTATTGCCCGAACTTTCAAAGACCGTATATCTTTTGCGGAAAGAAATAGTTTTCGAAACCTGATACTTAGCTTGATCTAAAGTTATCAAAAACTTTGGGACTAATATAGGGGTGGTGATTATCCTCAGTGGGGAGTTTTTTTTTTTTTTTTTTCGCTTTATTTTCCCTTTTTTCCATTTTTTTTTCGCATATATATTTATTGATTGAAGTAGCTAGATTAAAGAGAATCTGTAGTCAATCAAATGAACTGAATGATTTAATACAATATCCTTAGAAATTGTTGAAAATAACAAAATGTGTGACAATATATGATTTGTTATTTAAAATGAATGACCAAAAATTTATGTTATCATATTTAATTGTATACATTAGCTATACAAAATATACTTGTAAAAATTTTCGCGCACATATTTATTAATTAAAATACCTATAGATTTATGAGAATATGGAAAGCGTGCGAATTGTATATAAATTAGTTGATTTCGTATACATCCTTGGGCCCCACCAGTGGCCGAGAGGTTCTGCTCTCGAAGCTGGTAGACGGGAAGTGCTGGGTTCGATCCCAATCGCGCCCGTCGGTCTAATCGTTCGGAGTTTTCGTGGTTTTCTTCGAGCCGTGGATCTTCCATGCGTTAATACGGATTAGGTTCCCTTAGAAAGACCCCCACGGAGGGCACTCCCCCCGGGCCTATATCCCTCGTGTAGATAATTGGCCGTCAAAAATCAACCCAACCCAACGTATACATCCTTAGAAATGGTTGAAAATAAAAAGAAAATGTGCAATTATATGTCATAATTTTTTCTAGGCAAGAATGATTAATAAATTACAAGTGTGATATTATTTTATTTTTACACCAGCTTTATACAATACTTGCAAAAAAAAAAAATCCCCACTAAAAAAATTATATAAAACATTTTCCAGTGAAAACATTTATACAAAATATTTCTGAGATCGTGTTTCCACAATCCACTGTATAATAGAGTCAGAAATTTTTAGAAGTTTTTTTACTTTTTTACAATGCAATATATTTTATACTTTTTTAATTAGAAAATATACCTATTCTCTAATATAATATTCGAAGGCAATTCCCTTTTGTTTGAAAGATAATTATGTTTATAATAAATGATGAATTTTAACGAAATATTGAATCAGTAATGCTCAAAAATTTGCAAAAATTCGAATGTGTTTATTAAATATACATAATAATGTTCAAGGAGTTTCGGGTGCATCATTGGAATCACTACATTTGAAAGAATATTTTTAAAAATCAAGACAATTTTCACGCTATTTCTTCATTTTGCTTCTGTTTAATATTTAAGGATACATCAAAATGCAATGTAAAAAAAAAAAAAAATGTATAAGGTTGCTAAGAATTTTCTAGGAAAGTGGGATGCCTAGAACTTTTTATGTAACTGCAACAAAAGAAATTAATGTAAGAGATTTACTTTTGCACTGTTTAAAAAAATAAATAAATAAATAAAATAAAATAAAAATAAGGGTAAGGTTACAAAGAATTTCTTTAGGAAACTGGGATGCTTAGAACTTGTTATGTAACTGCAATATTAAAAAAATTCATGTAATTATCCCGAGTTACCGATAAAATTTTAGTAAGCATATGCAGATTTCTATAGCTTTACAAAGATAGTTTTGTAGATTTACGCCTTTTTTTCTTTACAGTGTACTTGTATGAAAATTTTTTAAATTGAGAATTATTTAAAGATGCAAATAATAAATTAATTTTATATAAATAAAATAAAAAATCCTTTGGAAATACCATCTCTTGATATACTCTGGCAAGATTTGCCTTCGGGTAATTGTCTGAAAATGCACTTTTACAAAAATAGTAAGCAATTGTTAGCAATAGTGTATAGCAATTGATGTTCAAAAAAAGTAGAATAAAATTATTTCTTTTTATGAATACGTATGGAGTTTAATGGAATTTTTTATTTGATTGAATATATCGATTGAATGCAAATTGAAGAAATACTAAGAAGCAAAATTTTACAGTTTGGTAAGGTTTGAGGCTTCCTTTTTTTTTCTTTTCTTTTTTAAAAACTCAAATTTATTATTTTGATTATTATCCATTAGAAGGGATGTTTTAATTATCCTTTTGAGCAGTTTTAGAGCATTCAGAATATGCATATGGAATTAATGTATGTTGTACTACAAATATTTCACAATTTCTGGCTTTTTAGCACGCCGTTTCATTTACTACTGTCATAGCAAACAAGCGCTAAACTTCTGTTTACAAGGGGAAAAAATCCACACAAATAAGTAAATAGTTAAATTTAAATAAAACAATGCTTTCTTTTCCTGATTATGTATAGGATGAAATGGTGAAATTTTCCTTTTAAATCATATTTATAAATTATGCTGATGACGTTTTGATAAACCATTAAGAAATTATGATAATGCCTCATCCATTTGTACAATGGATTCTATGTAGATAAATTTTCAGCAAAAGTCAGAGTTAAAGACCCTGTTCCCTGTGCCTATCCATCTGGACTGGCGATTTTGAAAAAATAAGGAAGAAAATATAGTTTTCTTCCACAAATTTATACATACCGAAACAAAACCATTTTTCAATGGTACGTCAAATGAATCTATAGAGATTTCTGTAAAAACTACAAACAGAAATAAATATCAATTGATTCTAATGATAATGCTTAAAGTAAAAACGAAAATCATAGACGGTGCCATGTTGTTTTGGACCAAAATAGCTCAAATTTTTTCATTCATGTATCTACGGGAAAGGCCTGATGACTTTTCTAATGCTATGTTAAGGAAATGAGGGTCTTTAACAGAAGGAAACTATAAACAAATTGTGGCAACTCTCTCATTTTTCAAACAGAAACACATGTGAACCAAGAATAAACGCCAGTGTTTTCATACAGGGATCTATGCTAATGCAGAGCGCAAGATGAAATGCCTGATATTTGCATAATGATATGTTAGTGTCTTATGCATAATGCATCACGACCTAGATACTGGGCAATGTAATAATGAGACTCGAAAAGAATTTATCAGCTAACTCTTAAGAATTAATGCTTATGCATAGCTTAGTGTTCGTGGAGATTGAAGTTATTAATAAGAGTTCTTATGGAATTTTAGAAACTTTATTTTGATAATTCAGCACATCAAAATCCTCTTCATATCGATGAAGTTATCAAAAGGATAAATGAGTTTTCCTTTTGATTAAAGTGAAAATGTGTTTGTCTATAGATTTCGACTATTTGTGTTGTTGTACGCGGTCAATCGGATCAATGACTGGAATTATAACATATTATTATTAGTTACGAGGTGTTTGCATCAATCTATTTAAAGAACAAACATATATCCATAACTTACAATCCTCCATTTTTGAGCATCATCTTTTCCGAATAGTAATGTTAGCATTATTTAATAACAGAATTTCTGTCATTAAATAAAGAGAATATTTCTGTTAGGATATTGTGAACTCATAAAACAGGGGGTAGGATGTGCAGCTATGATATATCGTTTTTTTTTTTTTTTTAAATGCGAGAATTAAGAATAAAATTCTAAAAACTAAGCTAGTATAACAAAAGAAAAAAAGTGGGTGGGTATACGACCCTTTTGGATATTTGAGCGCATTTAGAGACTATTTTTGAAAAGTTTTTGACATGAAGTTTCGTTGCAATACAAGGAAACCTCTGAAAATTTTGCACAGCCAATCGATCTAAACATCGCTGTCATCGAATCCGCGAACGTCGAGGGAGTAGGCGAGCGATATAATAATATCAGAACAGAAAGGATGTATCAGCCTTCACCAAGAAATGTAATTTAAAAAACTTCAAATAATAAATACAACATTTAAAAGCGTTAAGTCATTCTCAAAAAGATGAAGTAAAACGTTTGTGCTATTCTTAGAAAAAAAAAAAAAAAAAAAAAAAAAAAAAAAGAAAGAAAGAAAGAAAAAATCA
The DNA here is from genome assembly GCA_963932465.1 of Maratus speciosus. Classification (NCBI taxonomy): domain Eukaryota; kingdom Metazoa; phylum Arthropoda; class Arachnida; order Araneae; family Salticidae; genus Maratus; species Maratus speciosus. Next base: position 381,021,500 of record OZ010796.1, read on the forward strand.
TAGAGGATGAAAAAATGCTAACTCAGGAATGTAATGATAAATATTTCGCAATTTTTATTTATTCACAAAATTCAAAATATATGCAAAACTTTTGCAACCCATTATTCTGCTACTCCTGTGTTTTATGAGGAAAATGCGTAATGTTAAATAGACTAACGGCAACAGGTCTCACTACATAGAGAAACTGAAATGATTTCTAAAATCATCCTAGAAAACTAGTGAACTGTAAATAAACACTTAGCATCCCCTACTCTTAATATCACTCCATGCAACAGAGGTGGAGACAGCAAAATTTATGGCACGTTGCGATAAACATGAGTTGGCCACTGTTTGCGTCTGATTTCGTACTCCCCCGCCAGACATATTCATTGCTTTCTCCCTCCCGACATACCATTCAATGCGAATACACCTTTTCTCGTTTAAGATTTATCAACCATGAGAAACTCAGTGACACTGCTAACATTTATTTGTTTCGCTGTAGGCTTTGTCGGTTGCAGCATCAAATTTCTAGACCACCTAGTGCTTTTATATCAGGATCACATTTAGTTTTATCAGGTAACACCTAAAGCTACTTTATTTCCGCATTGATCAGGAGTTGTCCCGCAAACAGATGACACTCGGAGTGACAACTTATTTGACAATGGCTATGTGGAAGGAAAAATGATGATGAAAATCCATTCCAGACTTTTGGGAAACATTTGATTCAGATTGTTTTTCGCAATGTTTTTTTCTTACATTTTTTCCAACCAAATTTAAGCCATTTACTCTCATTCAGTGACATTGCACTTTTAAAATTCCCAATCCGAAAATAAAGTTATTTCCATCTCTGTCAGGATTTTGGTTTTTTTTTATAGCTATATTTTTATTTATTAATTTATTTGTTTAATTATTTAATTTCATTATGGTAATTAGCTTGTCCCAACAAGACCACATAAACTCTACACAGCGAGCCGGGTGTGATGTCAATTAATTTGTTTTACATTTTCTCAAAAAACTGAGGATCTCTATTTGTAATAATTGTTTCCGATTAAATAAAGCGCCGATAATTATTTGGAAGTATACCTTGCGTGTGTGCTTCCGAGTTAAACATCAGAGGAAGAGAGGGTAAGAGGCTGATACAGATGATATGCTATAGAATTTAGTATATATTAATAAAATAGTTTTTTTTTTATAGCGTGATGGCAACCGTTTAATTTCTTCCGCTGCCGACATAGATATTCGTTGCTTTCTTCTCAATGCAATACAATACAATACAATGCAATGCGAAAGCATATTTTTTCGTTTCAGATTCATCTACCATTCGAAACTGAGTGACGTTGCTAACATTTATTTGTTTCGCTATTAGGCTTTGTCGGTTGCAGCATCAAATTCGAGACCATCAAGTGCAGGGATGTGCAAACGACAGGCTGCTTCTTACGCCAATTTCCGAATAGTAATCTTTGTATTCTGAAGACGTATTTTTATTTAATGAAAATTAGGAACTACTTATAATCTTAATTAATTAACGAACTAATCAACTAATAGTGTTTAAAGTTGTGTGAAACATATGTCAAATAACCGTGTTCGAAGAGTAACAAACATTTTCAGCAAATAAATTGCTTAAAATACTAGTGCAAAACGTAATACACAATAACATCGTGAATACATCATAAAAATATAAAAATAATTATGAGTTTCAAAAAATTAATTTTTCTTCTTCAAAAAAAAAAAAAAAAAAAAAAAAAAAAAAAAAAAGAAAAGAAAAGAAAAGAAACGTGCTATATCTATTCTAGATTGTGGTACTGAATCTGACTTAGGTTCTAGTATCCCTCCACACCCCTTTTGACAAAGATTTTTTTTTAACGCTTAAGCCATTTTTACATTTATCTTATGTCTCATTTTTACCGAAAGTATTAATGTTTGATAAAGATTCTGTTTTGTATAGAACCATTAAAAAAATTACTTCGTTAAACATAAATTTATGACAAAAAATAGACTTTCAGTTACCGAAACTGTTCTACACTTCATTACAATTCACCAAAATCAAATCTCAAATGTAATGCACTTTGTGGCCAGAAGGTTTTCGACTTCTCATTCCTAATGCACTATTTTTAGAAGAGTACCGTTTTCCTTTATTATTCAAGAGATCACGATCCACATCATACAGCTTCAGAATCGAGTAGGGGAAAAAAAGACATCTTCGAAAAAGGTCGAATAATAACTTCGAAATTCGATAAAAACCAACCTGTATTGCTTGGATTGGCATAATGGAAATTCAATAAGAACGATTTTTCAAACGGATATGGAAGTTTAACCTCATTTTCTACTCCCTAGTCTCAGTGAAATTTCCATATTATTCGAATTTCAATCGTCCTGGTTGCTATAGGAGCCATCCATCAAAACTTAATCCAGATCAGTCCAGGGGTCAAGTTAGGCCATTGGGAGTCGGGCGAAAGCAATACCAGCTGTTTCAAAAATGTCCATGATTCATATCAGATACACTAGCGCGTTGATTTCTTTTTAAGTATTGGGTTTGATTTAAAGGTTTCGTGGAGTTCAGGAAGTTGAAATCATTTTCTGTGTTTTTAATATCTTCGCACTTCGACGAGGATTTGCGTCGTTTTCAGGAGTTAGAAGAGATGGCATAATTTTATGTTCTCATAGAAATCCTTATCGATTGCAGAGTGGATCAAAATTGCTTAAATTAATTTTTCCTTAAAATATTTTTTCTTAAACAAAATTTAGTGTTATTCTAAAAATACTTATTCATTTAAGGCTGGTATAAAATTATTTTAATTATTATTTTAATCTTAAAATATTTTTACTCGAGGAGAATTGTTATATATTAGTCATATCGAGCAGTTTTTCTTTGTTTTTTTAATGTCGTCAAGTGATTGGAATTTTACTTTATAAAATCATATACAGTCGAACCTCGTTTACATGAACCTCAAGGGGAATCAAAATTTTGTTCATGTTAACAGTAATTCATGTTATCAGTATCAAATCTTTGTATTCGTTTTTATAGGGGACTGTAAAACAATTCATGTTAAAAGTAATTCACGTTAAGCGTGTTCATGTTAACGAGGTTTGACTGTATATGAATATATTCACAACTTATTTTAATCTATTCAGACAATTTTGGAATTGTGTCTTTATCGTTTTAAAAATCCAGATTTTCTTAATTTATGCTACTAAAATTACAGAAAAACGTGACTATTTATGAGCAATATTTTACAATAGATCCATTGTTTATAAGACAAATTAATGGATAGTTTAAGAAAATGTGTTCATTTTGAGGCACGGTAAGTTTAAGAAAAATTAAAGTAAAATATTTTTTTTTCAACCTTATTATTATTTTTTTATCAGAATTTCATAATCATAAAAATTTTAAATACATTTTACTCTTAACAGCACTAATAAAAATAATTTTCTCACTTTATATTATTACTTTCCGTTTCATACAATTTATACAAAATAACTGGAATAAAGTATTGTTTCATTTTTAGACACAGACCAGCTTTGACTATTGATAGAAAGACACATTCATGAAGGGCGTTTCAAAATATCAGTTATCTCACTGCAATAAGAGATTCAAGAAATATTTCCTGATATTAACAGAAATGCTTACAAAAATTGAATGTGACCTCATAGTTATACCCACCAGTCTTACAACTTTTCTCTTATCTTCAGACACCATTAGAAAAATAAACTGTCAGAAGCATCAGAAAATCAATCGCGGTTTGAAACAGAAACAGAACATTTCTGAAATAGAAGTGTCCATTTTCGAACTTCAAAGTGCCTACACTTTTCAAAGCGCTAACATTTCCCAAATTTACTCAAATCCAAAGAGGCTACTTTCTTACACATTTTTCAATTCATTTTTGTTCGGAAGGCATAAAATTGGCAGGTGTTGTTATTTAGAAACTATGCAATCGAAAGACGTTTTCCATTCTTTGATAAATGCAAAAGATCGTTCAGGAAATACGAACAAATTTAACGTTTTGAATCGAATTTCCGCTCGCGATACCGTGAGACAGAGAAAACCGGTCGTCACGTGAAAAAAATCACTTATAACCCGATAAGTAATTTATTTATGAAAAAAATGAAAACATTTCGATTCCAAATCGCTTCAATAGTCAGGCCTCCCATTATTATGCGTTTATATTTAAAGATGAGTCATAAAATGTGTGAGAAATTTCGCGTCGTTGAGCAGGGGATTTTAGAACCACCTTAAAAAAAGAACTCTTTATTTCATCAACGTTTGATTCCAAAAACCGTTCAACAAGATTACCAAAGTACTTTGTTATCTGAGATATATGTTAGGTCCTTCTCCTAATGGTTTTCAAAGATAAAGCAATCATGCTGATAACTGCAATAAAACATCACACTTTACATGAAAAAACGTTTGTAAATTTTTCCACAGTGCTGATAATTTATTACATATAATGTAGTGCAGATTTTTCTTCACAACAGTTTTACTTAATGAATCAACAGAGCGTTTACACTTCGATTTACTGTGAATATAACATGGCAGAGCAAGCTAAGCAGTGAAAATGCTATTGATGTTTTGAAGGAAGTATAAATAATAAACTTTGGATTGATGCATATTACCGTATTTTATGGAAGAAGCGCTGCACCCGTCGTAAACGCCGCACTCCTCAAATTGGCCTGAATAAGCTTAAAAATATTGTAATCACCGCATCCATCGGAAACCTACTTTTGTCGACTGCGTCACATTGACCTAACTTTAATCAAAGTTTTCTGAGCAGTGTAGGATGCCTCGTTTTTAATATTTTAAGATATCTGAATTTTTATTTAAAATATTTAAATCCGATTTTAAATATTTTATGAATTTTTAAATTAAAGAAACTCAGTTGGTATTTAAAAAAATAGTAAACGCCGCACTTGGAAAAAAATTAACTTTTAAACTCGTAAAGGCCGCGGCGTTTCTTCGATAAAATACGGTACATTTATTTTGAGTGCCGCTGCCGCTAAGCAAATATTGTGTTGTACTACCTTCATTAAGTAAATATCTGTTTCAAAATAAAAAATATCTTTTTTTTTAAATTTCTACTAGAAATTTTTATTCTCGCTACCTAAAATTTTAGGGAAATCTATAATAGCACATTAATGGAACTATCTCGCTGGGAAAACAGAAGAATTTCAATAGAATTTGTAAAGATTTACGCTGTTATCGTATAAGTATATATTAATCGATTAATCTCAAAAAACCTTCGGAGGACTTCTCGAGCGCAAATAACTGGAGATATTCAATGTTCAAGTGTATTTCCAATTCCTAAAAACTCGAATACTTCTGGCACATTCGCGAAGTCCTTTTCGTTCCTAAAAGCATGAAATCTAGAGAATTTACTATTAAGATATCACGGAACTCAACAGCGTTTCTAATTTTTCTTTAAAAGTATTATTGTATCTAGAGTTAATAAATTTATTTTCAATGAAAACCTTTCCCTCAAACTCTCAAAAATCTACTTAACCGTGGAATGCTGTACTCCAACAGTTCTTCACAACTTTTCTTTAGATTATTTTTCTTTTTTAGACATATAATTTAAAATCCTTTTCCGTTACTTTAAAATATTTTTTTTAGAAAATTGTACAATATTTTATTTTAAATTGCGGTACCATTGCACACAGTGTAGCAAACATGTTTATAAAAATTAATTAAGTGATTCCTAAGTAGGATTCCAAGAGGAAACGGCACCTTTGAGAATGTAACAAAAAGGAAATAAGGATGATTTGAAAGTATTTTGAAAAATAAGGGAAGGTGGCCTAAAATTATCCTAGCGGGCAAAACGATCCACATAGGTTTTCTTCCAGACAGGTCATGCTGTCTACAGGGTAACACATAAACTAGTTGTGCCAAGTGAAGAAGAAGCAATGACGGTAGTCAAGCGATCGCAGTATTACGCGCCTGAAAAGACTTCTTTATAAAAGTGGTTTTTATAACATCTCTTATAAGATAAGCACTAACTTTCATATTTATTTAGATATACAGTCTTTCATGTACAGAAATATGACTTTGTTTACTTAATAAAGTATGTTTTTAGATGTGAATTACACTTGCTAAGTTTGTTATGTTTCGTGGCGTCATCCAGTTATATGACCTAAAATAGACGACCATATTGCCGGGTAAAATGATCCATTATGTGGATCGTCTTACTACCATTTCATTGGCTGCAGAAAATCCGGTACCGCGTCTTAGTCTTCATGGGAACCAAATGTGTGACTACCCAAACCTTTCTCTTTGAGTCCATGTGTTATCCTACGATCATAATTTTCAAATATTCCATTTTATTGTTTTTTCAAAATTATCTGTGACACTTTTTTATTTTAAAGTTTACATAAAATAAATTATTTATGCTATTTCATTGCAAAATTTATTTTATTTCATTATGTATTGTCATAATTACTTTTATATCCTTTATTTTGCCGATAAAAAACAATTTACAATTATTTTTAAATGAAGGATCATTTTGCCCTTGGGTGAGGGTAAAATGATCCTTTGGACACTTTTTCAAAAATCTATTTTTTTCATTACTCAATTTGGGTTTAAAATATTATTAAAACATGTTTATAATGCAAAATATAGTGTAAAACTTATTAGCATAGGGCTAAAGTTTTATTTAATCATTTATGTTATTTTACACAAGTTTTTCCCTTAAGGGGATCATTTTAGGCCACCTTCCCTTACTTTGCCTTTAGGGAGAAAATAATTATTCGATTTCTCGGTATCTGAATAAGAATTCCTGCCAATTCCGTACATTTTCGTATAAAAATGACTTTGTGGATATCGGATAAAGTATTGAGTTTCGTACAGCGATTGGGCCTAAATATATCGTCCCCTTTAACCCTCAATCACTATCGAAATTGTCTTTATATATATATATATAATCGTAACTGTAAAAATTAACCTTATCCTTATAGCGGCAATATAGAACATGTGAAGCAGGAAATTAGGATTAAATCATGTAAAATTATATAGGGTAAGCTGAGTAATAATACATCATTTCATTTATAAATAATAATAAAAATTATTTAAATATCTATTTTTTATTTTTTATTTTTACCATTTCAAGGCCCATATAATTCAGTGTTCATTTCTCTTCTATTATTCTGGCCATGCGTTCGTTCGGGAGCAAAGAGGATAAATTATTCATCTTAGCTTTATTCTCTACAGAAAACGACTGTCTTGTTTATATATGTGAATTATGTGCCCTTGATAAAGTAATTCACTTTATAAATATATCATTGATTTATTTTTATTTTTTTTCTGTATCCATATACTTTTCTTTTTTCTTCCATTTTAATCCTCATAAAGTAGTACATAAGAGTATATTTTTTTTTATGTGGTGTTTGTGTTTTCATATTATTGGTCATTTTCATTATCTTTCAATGGTATTATTGTACAGAAAGTTTATATATATATATATATACCGGGTGTCCCAAAAAGGACTGACTGGTTTTAAAATTCAATAACTTCCAAACGGTGACAGATATTAAAAAAATTCTTGCAGGAGGGTTATACATAAAGTCAAAAGTTTTTTTACAGTGATTTCCGATTTTAGTTCGAATTACAAACAATAGATGGCGCTGCGATCAATAGAGGCTAAATTCAGGCTCGATTTTTGGTACTTCGTGGCCCGGATAATACATTTCCATCTCATTTTTCTGCATGGAACAACAGAAAGGATCTAAAATCGAGCCTGCATTTAGCGACTATTGCTTACAGCGCCATCTATTGTTTGTAATTCGAACTAAAATCGAAAATCACAGTAATAAAACTTTTGACTTTATGCATAACCCTCCTGCAAGAATTTTTTTAATATCTGTCACCGTTTGGAAGTTATTGAATTTTAAAATCAGTCAGTCCTTTTTGGGACACCCGGTATATATATAAGGCAATCCACCCGATGAAAAAGGTAGAGGATGCTACGAGTTTTTAAAACAATCAAATCAAATAACTCTGATACAATCTTACTTATTCCTCATTCAAAATTCTTTTTTTTTTAAACCTTGTACACTACAGTAGCAGGCTTATTAATAAAAATTAGTGAACATACTCGTAAGTATAGCATTCTAAGAACACAAAATTAACTTTGAGAATTATCAAATAAATAAATAAATAAATAAATAAATAAAAAGATTTTGAAAGAATTTTCCCCTTTGCGAGGGAAAAACACTATTCGATTTCTTGGTATCTGAATAAGAATACCTGCACATTCCGTTACATTTACGAATAAAAATGACGTCGTAAATACGGGAGAAAGTAGGGAGTTTTGATACTTTTGAGGAGTATTGTACAGTGATTTTTAGGCGTGAATATATCGTCCACTTTTCGCTTCAATGAAGATTAAAAAAAAAAGATTTCTATAGTTACACCAATTATCTGGATTTTGGTCTAAACGGTAATGACGCATATTTTGTTCAAAAATTCATCTTCACCAACGCAATCCACCGTATCAAAAATGCAGCGGATGCAACGAGTGTTTAAAACAATCACACCAAATAACTCTGATCAAATCTGACTTATTCTGCATTCAATTCTTTTTCTTATTTTAATCAGCTAGAAGCCGACAAAAAAAGATATGCAGATACATATGCGTAAGTAGAATGAGCTATGTATCAGAAAGAATCTATTCTTGCATGAACGGAAACAAGGGAAACAAACAGTTTAAGACCACGCGTGACTAGCTATCTCAAAAAATAAAGTAAAATAAAAGTTATCCGATGCCTCGAAGAGAAGTTTTTACGAATACAAAATACACTGCTGACATCAGAATTTTGGCATTGATTATTCAAAGTCCGTGGCGTGGCTTTATCGGATAGCAGTAATACAGTAGGAACATGAAGGAAAGCTGAAATTGATGTCCCACTTGATATGACTAATTTTTATCATCTGTTGAAAGAAAAGGGTTTTTATTTTTAGTAACCTGCTTGAATCACACATAAAACGGACTTTCTTTCGTGGTACATCATTACAATAATAGTTTGCACTCCAAACCCGGTTATAGCGAGGTCAGATGTTAAGAGAAACCCTTTTTAACATGCGAAAGAAAAGAAAATGGGTGGTCTAATATAATACTTAATTGCATGATACTCTGTTATAATGATGGAATCTCTGATATAGAGAGGAATATTTTTCAAAGTTCACTAAAATACTTACAATTTTCCACACTTTTGTTAAACAAAAAGTATGTTTGAAGGGTATATCCTACACTTTTAATTAAATGGAGTGAAACATGTCAAAGACATTAACATTTATGCAGACAATTTTCTTAAATTATTTAATCTCTTTTGAACAAAACAAATAAATGGTAAATTTTTCTTTTATTTTATAGTTCATCGAATTAATAATAATAATAATAAAAATACAATAAGTGAATGTAGAAAACAAAACTTAAAGAAAAGCAACATCTTTCAGAAACCTATATAAATTGATAAATAAATTGTAGGCCTGATTTATTCAATTACTTCATAGAATTTTTCATGTTTATAAATTGAAGATTTAAAAATTAAAATAAATATCAAGTTATTCTTAGTAATTTAATCCAGTCATTCTAATTTGGAAATGTAAAACTGCTCTTTATGACTAATCGTGCTATAAGTTTTAATAATTAATCTCAAAATTTTCACGTCTTATTTTAACGTTTGATTAAAAGTCTGGTTATTGCGAGAATTCTGTTATAACGAGCAAACGTTGCGGCTCCTTTTTACTAATTAGAACAAAATTCTACTGTACCAAAATAAAGGTGTTTTTTTGTTGTTGTTGTTGTTGTTTTTTAAATATATAAGGAAGACTTGTAACGAAATGGCATGTAAAACGAAAAGTTAATTTGTCGTAATAGATACTTTCAGATAAAAAATTTCGAAGTATAGCTGTCAACAATTGTAGAGTACGGACAATGATTTGAATTTGGACAGCTTTATAACAGAAAACCATACTTAAAAAATATCTCATTTATTCAATACAGGGTCAATCTCAAGATTAAATATCAGGAGAATATTTTATTAAATTATTTTATGTATCACTATTTCTAAAGAATAATTTTCGTGGTAGGATTTACCATAAAATTTACCACGAATGTTATTGTTTGGAAATAATGGTAGAAAAATTAATTTAAAAAAAAATAGTACTAAAAAAAGACGATTTATCCTAATAATATAACATTCACATTTAATTTGTCTTAAAAAACATTTTCAAACGGGAAACATAAAAAAAAAAGACGCTCAACCAATAATATACTTTTATAAGGACATTTTTACCGTTGTAAATACCAACTGCAGTTTGACGAATAAGTTTTATAAATTACCAAATTACAAGTAATGTTTTGTTTTCTGGATGCTCATAAATTAATATTATTTTCCGGTGATCCTTTTCTTGCAGATAAGAAATATATTTTTTAATTTTGAAATAAATAATAACAAATAATTTCATTTTGAAAACTTTCCTTTTTTAAGTATGATATCTATATTTTTAATTTAGAATGTGGGTTTTACTGACAACGGGCAGAAAAATGAGTCACATTTAAAAAATCCCCTCCACACGATTCAAATTTTTATATAAAATTTTAATTTAAAATTAATATAGTTTTATAACATTTAAGTCAGGCATAAGTGCTTTAAGATTCAAAATCTTTCATAGCTAATATTTATAAAAATTAAAAATAGAAATAAATGAATAAATAAAAATAAAGTTTTTGAAAGACAATGTAAGTCTAGCTTAGCTGTATTTCTGTACCTTCTAACAAAAAGGGCCAATATCCAAAATTGAGAAATTTGAGTTAAATGCACGAATGAATTCAGGATGCGATATAAAGTAATTGTTAAAAGGGCCAAAGTCTTCCTAATATTAGACCATTGAAAACAAAATATTTTGTTGAGGCCAATGTTACTTACTGTTAATGTAAAAATAACTAATTTAAAATGTAAAAAAAAAAAAAAAAAAAAAAAAAAAAAACTAAATCAATGTAACATTAGATTAGATTGTAGTGAGAAAAACATTACTGAATTGAAAGGTACAACTTTGAAAAATAATTGTACAGAAATCGTAGCAAAATTCTTAAAAGTCCTCAAACTTAAATTGGGTTTCCTGCCATTTGAGAAAAATGGACATTGGTCCTTTTTGTTCCAAGGTGCAGATTTATTTATAAAGAAATTGAAAATTTCATTATGAAAAATATAAATACTCTATCAAGAAGTCACATGCCCACAAAACATTTGCAGTTTTTATGACATAATTTGTTTTTGAAATTATATAAAAAGATTGTTTCTTCTTTTGTTACATATATATATTTTTTTCTCTTAGACAGTATAAAAACTGCACTTAGTTCCATGTCGAGTACATAAATAAAACAATAACAGCATTTTGTAAATAACCTTTTTTAACACAGTTTTGATGAATAGTTACCGACTCATAGGAGTGTGACTCTGTGTAAATAATGCTGATCAATGACCGGGAGTTTCACCACCGCTGCCTTGATTTGGATTCCCATCTGTTATTGGTGTTTGGACATACAAGTGAAAAGAAAAGGAACGTTCGGAATCCGTATCCGTTTTTCCAGTGACTCAATTGCATTTTCCGCCCAGCGGACAGCTATTTATTTTCTTTGCACTCCTCTCCAGATCCGCATCCAACTCCACAGGATGAGGATCAAGCGGATTTAGGGAAGAGAGAGGAAAGAACGTGGTGCCAAAATTTACCCCCCTCCTGACAAAGACTAGTATAGACTGTACGGACTATAAGACTTAGTCATCATCTTAAAACAGGCAGTTTCTAATGCATGAGAATGAACATACTTCACGGAGTTTATGTCTTTACACGTCTTAATTCCAAATACCTGGGTTAAGAGCGTGCATAAGAGAAAATTATTGCTTTTATATATTAAATTAACTCTATTTATATATAAATTGAATTATGTGTTACCTTCCTATAGCATGCATTTTTCATAATATAATTGCTTTCAGTAGCGCCGACTTTTCAAAATTATTGGTTGTGCTGAAAATGTTTTAAGTAAAATAACACATTTTTCCCCTTAGTGTGTATGTGTGTGGAGAGAGAGAGAGGGGTAGAGCTAATGTCTAAAGATGATTCGAAATTAATTTTTTTCTAAGCAAATTTTTAAATTATAATTTAATTATAATTTTATAAATTATATTCTTAAAAGTTCTTCCCTATAAAATACATTAATATTTATTTTAAACAACATTAGAATTGCTAACAATTGAAAGTGCAAAAAACTAAATGTTAAGAAAAGCATACATTTTAGTCACCTAAGTGTTTTATCAATTCAAGACATCAAAACAAATGGCAAAATATGCAGGAAATTTTTTTTCGTGAGAAAGTTAACTATACATCTGCTGAAGGAGTTTCCAGTGCTCCTGTAAGTCTAATTGATGTCCTTTCAAACAAAACTATTTTGAGAATGTTAATAAAACCAAATTTCATTTCAGCGACTAAATATATATATATACACATATATATATAATAAATTTGAAATCACAAATATATGAAGAAATTGATAAAGTTCTAAAGATGATTTAGAAATGAACATATGAAACCAATATGTAATATAAGAAACTATGAATGACTCACAGAATCATCAGAGGAGCTTGTGAGTTCATTCATAGAAGATGCGTTATTTCATCCAATTTTGTCGGCATTAAGCCTAAAATGACAAAATTTAGCTCCTTATAACGCAAACATTACAGAAAATAGATAATAAAAAGCTAAGAGATCCAAAGAAAGATACACCTCATACAGGATATTAAAAAATATTAGAGCACAATACCTGAATGACATACTAAGAGTCAAAACTACTGCATATCAGCATGGAAAACAAAGTTAAGACTATTTTAACATGTGATCTACAGTTGAGCATCTGAGTGAAACCCATAACTGTGCTGCCATCTGGTGTGAGAAAGGAAAAATGTAAATTGGAACTGGATTAATAACAATAAAGTTTAGAGTTGCCATCTTAAGCCCCCCCCCCCAAAAAAAAAAAAAAAAAATAAATAAATAAATAAAAAAAATGAATGAAAATGATTGAAGAAATCAAGAAAAGACTTAGATTAACTTTTAGTTAAACTAGAATGAAAAAATAGGAATAAACTTAATAAGTACTGAGTGAATACAAAATAAAATAAAGAAAAGGAATAAATTAATACAAATAAAGAAATAAAGAAATAAAGAATTATACTATAAAACTAAATAAAAGGGCAATTGATTAAATTAACGTTTTAAAGACAAAAAATTGTAATATAAAAAAATGAGAATATAAATAACATTTAAAAAATGAGGAATATTTGAGATAGTAAAATTTAGCCTTGTATTATGTAAATAAAATTGAAATTTTAAAAAGCAATGAGGAATATTGAGATAGAAAAATATATCCTTAAATTATGATGCAATATGTGAAAATATATTATGTTAAATGCATGATACCCCATATATATATATTTTTAAATATATGTCCATACAATATACAAGCATATATACATACACTTATACATGCTCACACACATAAAAACATACACAGTTTTAAAATTTTTTTAGCATTCCCGACCTCAACCCTCCATAATAGTATTTTTATTTTTTATGTTTTTTTATGTTTTTAGTGTATAATGTATGGAAAAACATACACATACACCAATTTCTTTTTTTTAAGAATATATATATATATTACATATACATATAATTTTTTGTGTGTATGATTTTTATAATTTTTGCAGCAATCCAAGCAATCCACATCCCACCCTCCATAGTAGTGTTTTCGATTTTTTAGTTTTTTTTAAACATATTAAATGCCTATACTGGTAAGAAGTAGAAAAAAATGAATATTAAGATTTGAGCCATACAGATATAAAAGAGATGGGATAATTATAAGACAATGCTAATTGCTTTAATTTAAAAATGTTAGGCTGTAAGAATTGGGAGGAACATAAACGGTTGATACGAAGACTATGATTAAACAGAATATTTCTATATACTGAAATATGCAAGCAGGAATTAAAGTTCGTAAAATTAATTACATTAAATGAAAATTCATTGCGTTTATCATAAATGTTGAATGTTAGGGTGTTATTAGGGAGAATATTAATTTTAACATCCATAAAATTGATACTAGAATTATTTGAAAAGGTAGTACTAAGTTCTACATTAGAAGGGTACTTTACAGGAAGAGATATAGAATTATTATCTGTAACAGAAAGAATAATTATATCATCTATGTATCTGTAGAGTAATAAATTATTATTAATAAATTTACGTTCAGAAAAGTAAAGATATAAATCAGATAACATGCTTGATGAAGCAGCTCCTTGAGGCATGCCCTGTATTTGAATAAAAAAAGCATTGTCTTGGAAAATAAAATTATGAAATAGTAGAAAGTTAGTCAAAGATGTGAAGTAGTCAGTATCAATGTTATCAGGTAAATTTAATAAAGGAAAATTTTCTAGAAATAATGAATTGATAATAGAATGCAAGTCTTTTAGAATGATATTATTAAATAGGTCTTTGAAATCTAAAGTAATAATATTATTGACATTTGTAAATGGCTCTATTTTATCCACCAATTCAAAACTGTTTCTAATGCAGTGACTGTTGTCTGTTTTAACTGATAACTCATAAATTTGTGTAAGAATATTTAAATAGAGTGTATTAGCACGAGTATTACATGTATTACATCCTACAGTGACAGTGTGGAATTTAAGAGGATTTTTGTGAAATTTTGGAATCATGACTACATAAGGATAATTGAGGTTGTTATTTTTAATGCCTAATAATTTGTGATAGCTTAATATGTGATTATTATTTTCCTTTAAAATAACATGATGAAGTTTGAAAATATTATTAGAAGTGACTGCTTTGTTTAGGAGGTGATGATAGTAATATTTGCATATGATAGCATAGTTGTTAGCAGCCTTATCTACATATGTAATAATGAAATTATTTTGAAGTTCTGCAATATGTGGTTTAAGGATGGAGAAAGAAACTGAATTTTTGGCAATATGCAGTTTTAATAATTGTTGTTTCAAAAGAAGGATGACATGATGCTTCCAATCTACAAAATATTCAGTAGGTTTATTATAGTTGATAGCAATTTTGTAAATGAAGAAGTGTAAATCATATGTGAATTGTTTAATGATGGACTGTATATTACACTGTAAAGGAATACGATATTTAGTGCCATGACTCATCAAAGATCTTAAATGAATATTATTGACAATGTCTAAATTACCAGTTATAACATGTCCATGATGGGCATTAATATATGTATTTAGATGGGGATCATTGCATTTACATGTAAAAGTATCAGTGTGTGTGGAATTTTTTGAAAACTTATTATAATTGAAAATTTTACGACCTAAACTAATAGGATATTTAAAAGAGCTTTTTAGATTAACACTTTGAAGTGGGAATTTACAATGCTAGTTGTGAAATAATTGATTAAGTTTAATTTTATTAAAAACAGGATTGGTAAAGGTAACGATTAAATGTGAATTACTTTTATTTAATTTTTGTGTTTTTTTGTTAATATTGACATTAAGAGCAGTTAGCCTATAATGGAGTAAATCAAAAAATGTATCACTAAAATGAGAATTGAATGTATTTGATGTAAAAACCTTGTGATATTGATTAATATGATATTTAGGAATTGCAAATATAAATTTACGAAGAGACATCCAGTTGTAATTACTACTGAAAGAAGATTGTAGGCGTATTAATGATTTTTTAATATGAGTATTAGTTAATGTAGATGATGAATGTTTAGTAGTAGATTTCCCCCTTTGTGTGCGTGTGGTTTGCTTATATAATTTATGATTAAGAGAAAGATAGAGAGATTGATAGTTAATTGTATGTGATGACGTAGAATACATGACATGAGGTTTATTGTTTGAGAGTAGATTTAGTCCATATGGATAAAGTGTGTTATAATGTTTGATATAAGCAGATTCCAGAAAAAGACGTTCATGGAATTTATTTTGCATATTAAGGATATGAATAGTGATATTACTAAATTTGTGCATTTTAAAGTGCCTATACTCAACATTGCAGTTTAAGGGATTGCGAGAGCATTTATAATTACTGATGGCAGATCGATATATATATATATATATATATATATATAATACGAATTTAATCCAGTGAAATTGGGTGGGCGGAGAGATAAAATTATTAGGTGGGCTCGCGCCCCACAGGCCCATATAAGTTGGTGCCACTGATATATTTTAATAAAATAATAATAATAATAATAATAATAATAATAATAATAATAAAAGGAAATGCAAGAACTAGTTATTAAAAAATGAAATTTTTTCAAACGTTTATTTTTATCGGTCCACCATAATATGGCATACATCTACTAGAAATTAAAATGTGTAATATTATTAATAACATCAAAATTATTGATAACAAAGTATGAATTATACGTAAAACCTAAAAAATAGTTTCTTCTTTATTTGATATGCACTAAATTTTCACTAGATAAGTAGCGATTATTAGAGGTTGTTAGATAAGAGAGAGCGTACAAAAATTTATTGGTAAAGTTCAGTCCAAAAATATTATGATCACCTGCCGCTTACGAATTAGATGTGGCGTCTAATTTCATTTGCTTATGGAAAGAAGCAATTATTTGTTTTAGAAAATAAGCGTTTTTTATAAGTTTTTGAAAGATAATAAGTACTTATACATTTCCGTGTTTATTTTTCAGAAAATATGTTCTCGTACTCCAAATGACGCTCCCACAATACACTTTCTGGACTTTACTTTTAATTTTCCCACTTTTTTTCCCGATTTCTAAAAATTCCTCGTATCTAAATATTGTCATGTAATAAGAATAGCTTATCTACCATCATGTTCTAACCATACTTAAATTGGATGAGGGGAGAGGGGGGCTAAAATGACATTACAACATTTTATCTCAATGCGCAATATTTTCAACAACTGTAATCGCTATTATCAGCCTTTGATTTCTCGTTATCAACATTCTATAAATCAAGCATACTCTACTTGAATAATAACAACACGTGTTTAGATTTTCCTTGGTTTTTGTTGTTTGTTTGTTTGAGTTAGAGAATTATCTGAATAAAAGGAATTACAAGCACGATGTCATATGTCAAGTGTATTACATTGATTTTCAAATGATTTATCTCCGAGATATGGATTTCAATTTATCATCAATCAAATGTGTATGCCACGTGAGCTTTTAGCTTCAATCGTCTTGGGTGTTCTGCAACTACATTTGTGCGGCATGTTGGCGCCCATTAATTTCCAACTATCATCAGATTTTGGAATAAAACTTGGAACAGTATCAAAAACCAACTACCAACGCAAACTGCAAAACTACAAGGAAAATTATAGTTCTTTAATTTAAAGGGCGTTCTTCGTTTATCTTTGCACATATTTTATAGTTTTCTGAGGTTTTTCGGTACTCGATGAGTTATCAGACATAAACCTATTATCACACAGTAATTTGAAATTTTTTCTCAAAATTTTCTTGAATTATATCTTTTTTCGAGACATTTATTCATGGTATTATGTTGTGGTCACACCTCTGAATTAAATGAAGAATTAGTGTTGAATATTTTGATAGTTCATTTTATTTTTGTCTATTTTGGTGGTCCTGTATCGTCACAATCCCAAATTCTAAATTATCCTAAAAGTTTCACGCAGTAATGATCCGAACATATAATGTGGAATATCGCAACCATATTATTATTTCATCTCAAATTGTAGCACCGCCCATGTTGTTTAATTTCGTATCTGATTTCAAGGTTTGGAGGGTCCTTATTTAGTAGATGGAACGAAGATGATTTTAACCACGCCCTTAAAACAAGAAATTGCTGGCACTTTTGAATGACAGGCGATAGTTCGAAGTTGCTTTATAGAAATATTAAAAACAAAAACAAAATCTCCTGCTGATACGTTAATGTAACTGTTAGCAATTACAAAGGAAAATCGGGGTGTTGTATGTAAGAATTATTTTTTTTCTTTTTCTATTTTTCTCACTTTTATTTATATATGCTGCAGCCGTAAGAAGTCCTAGGCCATGGTTTGCACGATGTCGAATTTATAAGTTTAGAAAAATTTTGTCACCATGTCCTCACAAATGTGCACCCACAAAATAACATTTGTTTTCTACTAGCTAAAATATAAGTATACTCGGTACAAGTAATTCAATCAGTGGCGGGAACAGAAAAGATCAGGAATCCCATAAGAGAAGGAATTTGCAAATGCAGAGAGTATTTATTGCGCAAAGAACCTTATTTAATTAATTTCTAAAAGAAGACACTGATTATATTTTTGACGCTGTCTTTAATTAAGTCGGTGTCAAAATGAAGAATTGCTGAATTTAAATAGTTTTCAATCGGCCGGAAGTTTACGTCTAATAAAGATCCCGTGGCTGTATTTTGGATCTCGTTTATTACCATTTCATAGATTATAGATTTGATCACTAGCATTTTTCGGTAACATACAATTATTAGAATAACTCTTGTAATTTATCAGGGCTTATAATTGCTTCGCAATTTAAGAATGGGTGAGAGATTTTATTTTAAATTTTTCTTAATATAATAACGTTTTGGTTACAGGTACTTTCTCATATAAACCTTTCAACTTTCTAGAATGGCTATAACCGACTGATTAGTATTTTTAAATTTATGGAGTGAAGAGTTTTATAAAAAATATGTGGCGGTAGTCTACAGTCTGATAAGGTATCGTACATTGTCAAAGGTGAGAAACTTTTAATGCATTTTGAGGCATTTATTCATTAACTTTTATGTTGTTGACACGCCAAAGCATGATGTTCTTGTTTATTTAAAACAGTTAAGGTTGTGTCAGAAAAGACATTTTTGATAGATTTTTTGGATAAAGATCGTGTTAGACATATAGTTAGCGTGGGTTTTGAGCAACCGGATCAATTAAATATATTACTTACCTTCCTTAATAGCCATTATAGCGCTTTATGCTGAAATTCTTTCGGTGACAATTTTCTGGAGCCCCTAAAACTCGTGCGCTCTGTGCAATCGTTCCTCTGCCCCATTTCCCATACGATACGCCACTGCAGAATTAGTTTGCAAAAGTAAACAAAGATTCGTTTTCGCACGGCAAATAGAGGTGTCTTAAATTCAGACACATGAGGGGACTGCAAGAGAAATTTAGACAATTAAGTGTCTGAATATGAAATGTCAGACATAATATGTGTCTGAAATTAAGACACTTAAGTGTCTTACAATGATCAAGGTATAAACACTGCAAACTGAAATGTCTGAAATTCAGACACATAAGTGTCTTTAAACGGAGTGTTCAATTTTTAGACCTTTTTAAGTGTCTTCATTTTTACGACACTTATATGCGTCTGAATTTAAGACATTTCAAACGTCTGAATCGCATCCATGATTGACCCACGTCTCATTTGTCGACAATAGGCAGACATATTTTCATCTTTTTTTTTTTTTTTTTTTTTTTTTTTTTTTTTTTTTTTTTTTTTTTTAAGCATTTACACTCTTAAAAAATATCCGTTAAAATATGGAAATTGTACTGCCAATCGAGACGCTACTACTATTTACGTATTTTAATGGACATTTTCTTCCCTAAATTCCAGAAAATTTTCCATTTTCTTGCATATTTCAGTATTTTAAAATTTCCATTTATAAAATATGATCTTTGAAAGACAAACCTGCATATTTCAATCACCAAAATGAAGTGTATTAGACATGATTAATTTATCCATACTACTACTGATAGCTTATAACTCGATAGGTAATTCATTTACCAAAAAATGGAAGCCACATTTCGATCGCATAGTTTCTGAATAACATCACCTGCCAATTTCATGCGTTTCCGAACAAAAATGAATTAAAAATTGTGTCCATAAAGTTATCCCTTTGGATTTGAGAATAGATGCTAATGAAATCCCGTTAAGAATGAGTGGCACCACCTATGTTCAGTAAAAGTAGTCAAGTACGGTTGCAATTATGACGACACTTTTAACCGCTAAATATCAGTTTTTTTTCTATTAATCGATTTTTCACACAGCCAGCAGACACACATTTTATATAACACACCTAAATCATCATTAAGCATTTGGACAATTAAAGTTTGTAAAATGTATGATACACTTTATGGCCAAAAGTGACAGGTCACTTGCAATTTTAGACGTTTTGTTAAATATCTGGACAAATATATGAGGAATTAACCTGAACTTGCAGGTGTGTAAACAGTGTAGCATAGGTCATACATTTCCGCAAAGATTGTTTCCCGAAACCCCATAGCGGGGCGTCAACAAATTGAAAAAGAACGAATATCTTTTGGATAACCCTGTAAACTCTAATGTAGCAAAAGCGTTCCAACTCGAGATTATTAATAAGTGGCTTGTGGTAATATACTGTGTTCATTTTTATGAGGATAGTACGTATACTCGTAGAGAAATTAAGGTTTTTACAAAAACAGTCCCAAATTTTGCCACGTTTTTTGCTTATAATTTGCAGAGTTCTTAATATAAAAAAAAGTTATTTTTAGAAAATATGACAAACAATATTGTACACAATACTCTCCAATCAGAATTAAAAAATAAAAAAAAATGGATGAAAAATGAGCAGGTTTACTAAAGAATGTTTCACTGCGCATGCGCGAATTCAATCAAAATATATTGCGCATAATGTATTAGCTAATTATATAGAGCAACTTTAGGAAAAGTCTCAAAATCACAGCTTGAAAATTCTGAACTTTATCGTCGATAGAATAAGCTCAAAATCCGTTGTTATCAAAAGGAAGCAAAAAGATGAGGGATTGTATCCAAATATAGTAGTACGTGCAATATTGTACGCTATCTTGGCACTAATCAACAGATATTTGATACAACCACTCATCTTTTTGCTTCTTTTTGGGAACAACGGATTTCGAGCTTATTCTATCGACGATAATTTTCAGAATTTTCAAGCTATGATTTTGAGACTTTCACAAATGTTGCTCTAAATACTTATCTAATATATTATGCATATTATATTTTGATTGCATTCGCGCATGCGCAGTGACACATTTTTTAGTAACCTGCTCATTTTTTATCCAATTTTTATTATTTTTTAATTCTGATTGCAGAGTATTATGTATAATGTTGTTTGTCATATTTTCTGAAAAGAACTTTTTTTATATTAAGAACTCTGGAAAATATAAGCAAAAAACTTGGCGAAATTTGGGACTGTTTTTATAAAAGCCTCAATTTCTCTACGAGTATACATGCTAGCCTCATAAAAATGAACACAGTATATTACAATAAGCCACTTATTAATAATCTCGAGTTTGAACGCTTTTCTACATTAGTGTTTACAGAGTTATCCAAAAGATATTCGTTCTTTTTCAATCTGTTGACTGTCCTCTATAGGGTTTCTGGAAAAAAATCTTCACGGAAATATATGACCTATACTACACTGTTTGCACACCTGCAGTTTCAGGTTAATTCCTCATGTATTTTTCTAAATATTTAACAAAACGTCTAAATTAAAAGTGGCCGATCACCTTTGGCCATGTAGTGTATTTCTGTGAAAAATAGCATTGCGCAACAAAAGATGAAATCGTGTTGCTCAAATGAAATAGGTCTTCTTACGAACGTTTTTACGACTAAAAATGAATATTGTTTTCGCAATTTTTTCATACAAAAATATAAATTCAGACAGAAAACAGAGTTAAAGATATAAAATCATACAAAATTAAGATGCATTTCAGGTGCCCGGGAAAGCCTGACGAATCAGCTACGATATATACCGAAGAGCCATTACATTATGACCACCCTCCATCTATAAAAATGAGCTCGCCCAGAAACAAAACCACGGCGCGTGCGCGGTTGATACTCGGGTATATAAAGCTCCCATGCATTGTATTTAAAAACATAGCGTGATTAATGACTTAATGGGAAAAGCAGCAGATTTATCAGACTTTGATAAGGGTCAAATCGTTGTGGCTCGGCGAATGGAAACGTCGATATCGGAAATGGCGTGTTTGGTGGGCTGTACACGTGCAGTGATTGTAAGCACGTACCGAAAGCGGTGTATGGATGGTGAAACGACAAGTCTCCAGAGAGCAGTGTGTAGCCAGCGGCGCATTGATTCCAGAGGAGAGCGGATATCGTTACGCATTATTCTTCGTGACAGAAGACTTCCAACAACTGAAAACACCAACAGTTACAACACTGGTGACCCAGACAGTGTTTCTCAACACACAGTGCCGCGTGTACTGTTGCGTATAGGCCTACGCAGCAGGGGGCCTAAGCACGTTCTTGCGCTGACAGCACGTCATCGCCAGCAGCTGCTGCAACGGGCCCATGAGCATCGGAATTGGGCCATAGAATAATGGGAAAATCTACATAGTCCAACGAATAATGTTTTCTGGTTCATCACATCGACGAGCGCGTGCGAATACGCCAATTTCCAAAGGTAACTCTGGCTCCCGGGTGCACAGTTGTTTTGAGACAAGACTGCGTCGGCTATATTATCGTGCGGACGATGTTTTTATTGAGCGCATTAGGACCCATAATCCCCATAGCACAATCCCTGATGTCTGCGCGCTACCTGAACATCAATGCAGACCAAGTGCACCCATTAATGACAACAATGCTTCCGGCGGGTTATTGCATTTACCAACAGGATAATGCACCCTGTCATTCGGGTGGAATCGTCAGGGAATTGTTCGAGGAGCATTCTAGTGAGTTTCAAGACATGTCCTGGACTCAAATTCGCCTGACATGAATAGAACAGAAAATTTGTGGTTTCAACCTGGAAATCCCAACTCGTGCAGCCACGCTTCCACCTCGCAACATGCAAGAATTTCAGCAGTAGTTGGTGTGCGATTGGTACCAGACACCTCAGACTACCTATGAGAACTTTGTGGAGTTGATACCAGGTCGGGTGTTAGCGGTTTTGAGGGCGAAGTGTGGTCCTACGTCGTATAAAACAGGTGGTCATAATGCAATGGCTCTTCGGTGTATATACTGTGGTGTAGTGGGCCGGAGCTTTTTAATTTTCTAAGCTCGTGTAGGATTATTGCTCAAATATAACACATTTTTCTTTCCCCAGTTCTTTATTAGAACAATTAAAATTAAGTTGAAAATGCAATAATAACTTTACAAATCAATAGAGAAACACTCTCACTTTTTATTACCAGATCTATATTTCGAACACCCAACATGAGTGAACGGTTCGTAATTCACATCTCTCACGTTGACAAAATCCAACCTCTCTTTACCAAAGTCCCGTGTCTAATGTCCAGAACTGCTCACTAGCACATTCTTCAACTTTCTTTCCTTCCTTAGGGGACGGGCGATCTTGCTGCTTCATTGTTCCTTCACCCCGCTATTTCTTCGAATGTCGAAATACTCTATTGAGCGCATCCCAAGGACACATATATGCATGCTATCGCGCTTCCGGCATACCTTTACACAAAAGGCCATTGTCCTTCATTGGAATACCTGTTGGTTCCCACGGTCAAACGTTTGCTGAGAAGTCTATGTCACAACACCTCCCCCAAAAGGAGATTTCCGCAGGAAATATTTGGCATGAGTTCACATAATAAGCCCTTTAAATCTATTTCAAGAGATGTCAAGCACACCATTACACCAGCATTAAAGTACCATTTAGACTTTTGGCCCAATTATGAAAATACTACTTAAATTCAAGAATACCCACTCTCAGTTTCAAAGAACATACCAAGAATATGAAATTTTCATAATTTTCCTTAATCATAGTTAATCAAAAGAATAAAGAGAATTTACATTTTTGATGCTAGAACAATTGGTTTAAATTTAAAATATTTGAATATAATACCAATTCCATCAAAAGAAAAATAATACAATAACACAATCTTGCTAATAAAATTTTTACATACAGCCCAATATCTTAATGAAATACCCTAATTACAATTATTAAAATTTTGAACACTGAATTCCAAACAGAAAATCTAACTAGGATTCTATATCTTCCTACTTAGAGCATCTGCAGTTTGTACCTACCATTTTCTTTAAGTACACTAATGGATTATGATTTGTTTGTATCTCAAATTTCTGCCCCTCCAAATAATAATTTAACTTTTTTAATCCATATACAATAGCCACCAATTCTCTTTCTATCGTGCTATAATTTTTCTCCGCACGAGAATTTTTTTTTTTCTAAGATACAAAATTGGGTGCTCTTTGCCTGCAATAATTAGAGATAAAGCAATTCCTGCCTCATACAAACTCGCATCTGTTTGCACGATGAACTTCTGATTTATAATCAGGCGCATATAACACAGGACTTTTCATTAATTTTAACTTTAATTCTTCAAATGCATTATTACATTTCTCGTCCCATATAATTCTTTCTTTTTTTATTTTCCCTTTTAATGCATCTGTTAACGGTACCGCTATGGCAGCATAATTCTTTATATACCTCGCTTAATATCCTACCATTCCCAGATATGCTCTTAGTTGTGTCTTAGTTGTCGGAATCAGAAAATCTTTAACAGCCTGCAATTTAGCTTCACTAGACCTTTTTCCTGACCCCACTTCGTGTCCCAGAAATTTTACGTGATGTTGCGCAAATTTGCATTTGGATGGTTTCACCGTTAGTTTTGCTTCTTTTAACCGCTTAAGAACCGCCACCACATCTTTTAAATGCTGCTCCCAGGTCAAAGAAAATATAGCTATATCATCGATATATGGAACCGCAAATGACTCTAACCTACATAAAACTTTGGCAATCAATTTACAAAAATAATATGTTGAATTTAAGTCCAAACATCATGACTTCAGGTAAAAAAGTCTCAAATGGTGTTACAAAAGCCGCATATCTCTGAGCTTCTTCCGTGAGAGGAATCTGAAAATAATCTTTCGTCAGATCCATAACAGTAATAAAAGGTGTCGCACTCACTTTCGCAACGACCTCTTCAATGTTTGGCAAAGGGAAAAATTCAGTTCTGGTTTTTGCATTTAATTTCCTATAATCCACATAAGGGCAAGCGTCTTTACCCGCATTCTCAACCAAAATCATAGGCGAAGCATAATCTGACTGCCCGACTTCAATCACACTCAAATCGAAAAGCCTCCGAATCTCTTCACACAGAAACTGTAATTGTCTCGGCGACATACGATATGGTTTTGGCCTTACCGGCACATTATCCGTTAAAACTATGTCCATTTTAACTAACGGGGTACTCCCAGGGTCCGTAGAAAAACTTTCATATGACGCTCAATCATTGTCCTGAAATCTCCTATTTGCTCTATAGAAAAACGTTTTTCCAAATTACTTTCTTTTACTAATTCTCAAAAGTCTAATTGAGTGGGATCCGCAATGGGATAAGGAATTTCCGTTTGATCCCCAATTTCCTCACACTCCTCATCAATCAACAAATTTACAAATTCAGGTCTACTATAATATGGTTTAATTAAATTAACATGATAAATAGTAGACTTATTTCACTTTTCCGGAATATCGATTGTATAATTAGTTTGAGATATTACACCAGTAATAGTTCCCTGTCCTATTCAATTAACCGCCATTTTATTTGGTTTCAAGGTAGCCAAAACTGACACTTTATCTCCTACATTAAACTTTCTATACACCGTATTCCTATCATACCATTGTTTTCGTTTTTCCTGACACTTTCATTTTTTACATTCTAATTCTTGACAATGTTTCAATCTATTACTTAAGTTCAAAATATAGTCCACTACATTCTGATTTACCGTTTCCTTTTCCATCCAATTTTCATATACAAGAGTATGTGGCATTTGTAAATTTTTACCGTGCACAAGCTCAGCAGGGCTAAATCCTGTGCTTCCATGTCTTACAGTCCTCAAAGCAAATAAAGCCATTGGCAAGATTACTTCCCAATCTTTTCCTGCCTCCAAACATAACGACTTTATAACCCTTTTTAAACTACCATGCATCCGTTCAACGCTATTCGATTCTGGGTGGCAAACTGAACTATGTACAACTTTAATACCGAATCTATGAAAAAATTCCAATGTCAACTCACTTGTAAATGACCTACCCAAATCACATTGTACCTCTTTTGGATAACCAGTCCTAGAAAATATTTGTATTAGCCCCTCAATCACTGACGGAGAAGTTAAATCTTCTACCGGTATCGCATCTGGATATTTGGACGCAACCATTGAAGTAATCAGGTATCTATTATTTTTCTCGCTTAAACTCAAAGGACCTACACCATCAATATTTATCCTGGAGAAAACTTCTGAAATTATTGGCACGAGCTTCAAGGAGCTTTCTTTTTATCTCTATTTTTTCCCAACTTTTGACATGGATCACCAGCTCTTAACAATTTGGCCAAAAATAGCATTTAATTACCTTATCTTTTGTTTTTGTCGCCCCTAAATGTCCCGCAACTTCCTGATGACACATTTTCATTGTTTTCTCTCTAAAGTCTAATGGCAAACATAATTGTAATTTTGCATCCCCACTATTTGAATGTGAAACTCTTACTAGTTTATCTCCGATTACTTTAAATTCCTTTTCTTCCTCATTATTCGCCTTTTCCCATAATGTTTTTAAAGATAAGCACTATTTCTGAGCTAAGCTGAAAGCTTCCGCCGTAATTTTATTCAATCCCACATTATCTTTCACCTGCCATTTCGGTAATAACGTAAGATCTTCGATTTGACTTTCATCCTCTCTAGTCTCATCCATTCGAACTACCTGCTTTACTTTGTTCTGTGAGCAATCCTCAATTTTATCCACCGTTCCTGGTTGCTCTTCTAACTTTGCATGCTCGGTAAACAACATCCCGTTGCTGCATTCTTTTTTTAAATAATCCGTCCTACTACGGCTAAGAACCATATTTATTGGAACCTCATTTCCTTTATTTCGTTCAATAAGCTCCGCAGTTTTATTACTTAAGAGACAGAAACATTGCTCCGACTCAGATTGTTTAATCGCCGCCTTAGTGGTGATGCAACCAAAGTCCCCTTTTATAGTCACCCATGCTAAAGGTAGACATTTATATTCATTATATAGAGGTTGACGTACCCAAGTTATATCTCCAGTAAAATCCTCTGTTTTAACCCAATTTCTGTCGCAAAGGTCGATTCCCGCTCCCGTGTCCCTCAAATAGTTTCTTTCAACCCCATTTATTAGAGCTTTTTTAAGGTAAGTTTTAAAACAATCTCTTAAATCATTACCTAAATGATTAACTGTATTGAACTGATTTTTCTTTTATAACCATTCCGCACAATCTGGTTTTATGTGCCCAGGTTGATCACAAAAAAAAATCTAATCTGCCCTTTCCTCTCAAAAGCCTGATCATTTTAAAATTTATCATTTTTAAAATTTTCCTCTTCATTCTCTAACTCCGATTTAACTTTTTATTCATCCTTACTTTTCGGATTTAAATTGCTTTTTTGCATCTCTGAATAAGGTTTTTTTTCCAAGACTTTTTTTCCGATTTTCTGAAACTACTTCTAATGCTATCATATTTATCACATTTATCAGCGAGCTTCGAAGCCTCTTTCATTTCATCCCATTCATCCATAAATTTTTCTTTTACTTCAAAAGAACGCGTTTTTTTTCTTGCTTAGCGAGCATGAGTTCTTTTAAAGACTCGAAATCCTTTATTTCTAATGATTCCAACCAATTATCCAAATAACCCCTTAATTCATATACCAAGTCTACCCATAGCGCTCCAGGTTTTCTTTAATGATTTTCAAACTTTTGTTTTTAAACACCCATTCCCAACCTAAAACGATTTAATAAAACTTTTTTTACATATTAAAAATCATCCCCTGATTCTACTGGTTGCTTCACTATAATTTCCGTGATATCTGATGGCAATAAGGGAATTAATTGGCTAACCATATCGTCTTGCGAAATTTTGACATTTTACGCCTGTTTTTCAAAGATCATAAAAAAAAGAGTGATATCATTTAATTTATAATCAAAACGTGGAACTAATTCTTTCAAATTAATTTTTGGATTCCTATGCGAACCTAAATTCATATCACTAGACGAAAGACTAACAGTTTCCGAAGAATTATGAATTCTTAATTTTTCTAACTCAAATTGTCTTGTTTTTTCACGCTCTTCGTCTTCCCGTTCCAAAACTTTTTTTTTTTTTTTTTTCGTTCTGCATCCACTTTAAGAATACATTCCAAATTCGATTTAGCAAAACTCTCATTATAATCCGATTCTGCTAAAATAGCCTGAATTATAGTATTTTTCTTATCAGTTTTCGACACGTTGGTCTCATATTCCTCTGCTAGCATAAACAAGATGTTTTTAGTATATTTCCCTAGAAATTCTTCCATAATTTCCCCCCAAAATGTACTAATCACAACAATACACAAATATATACAATTTGTAAAACACAATAAAAAATACAATAAGGAATAGAATTTTATCCTCTAGATATATTTCAATGCATAAAACAATAATAAAATTTTCCTACAGAAAATTTTCGTACACTTGTTATATCCTTTAAAACTGAGTAGATCCTCAAAATTATTTTGATACTCACAGTACTATATAAATACAATTTATATTTAAACATTAAACCTGATTTTTCCACAGAATACCCATAAAATTTCAAATAACTTTATTGCTGTAATACACAAAAGCAGTATATGCCCCAACTTTATAACTAAAAGTTACATCCACAACTATGATTAAACATTGACGATTAATATTCTTTTGTTAATCAACAGTAATTTACTATCCCCAAGTAAATTCTAAAATATTTAATTTTCAAAACCAAATGAACTACCTTACAGACCTTAGGAATCCCGTGTAACATAAAAATTCTAACTAAAAATTTCAATCCCAAATTAATAGCTACCCTAGAATTTTTATCATTTAACCATAAACCAATTTCCAAGAATAGAAATATACAATATTAAATCCTAACAGACCTCTCTAGAACATTTCATAAAAGGGCTTGCCTTCAAATGTAGATATTTACTCTACACTGTTCCAAGGTTTTTCTGCACTTTTTTTTTTTCTCAGGCACTATCGTATACCCAGATTTAACTTAATTTATGCCGGGAAATTCCCGCACTAGCTGTCTCCATAGGCTCCTAAGGGCAAGCGATGGGTATTCTTCGATCCACTGCACTAGACGTTTACCGAAGAAATTTTCAAAATCGTCGGACCCTTTATACGAGTCTTTGTTACATAACAGCTAACATACTCGACACACAGAATTTCATAGTTCCTAAACCGGATACTCCTGAAAATCCTTGTCGTCAAACACAAAATTTCACCACCGTCTGTCCTTGTTTCCGTCTGTACATCAGGTTCACGTGGGCCCAGTCTAATTAATGATAGACTTAATTGATCCGTAAGCTGCCACCATTATAATACTAGCTGTGGTGTAGTGGGCAGGAGCTTTTTAATTTTGTAAGCTCGTGTAGGATTATTGTTCAAATATAACA
Source organism: Maratus speciosus (assembly GCA_963932465.1). NCBI lineage: Eukaryota > Metazoa > Arthropoda > Arachnida > Araneae > Salticidae > Maratus > Maratus speciosus. Next base: position 381,050,908 of record OZ010796.1, read on the forward strand.
CATTTTCTTCCCCCAGTTCTTTATTAGAACAATTAAATTAAGTTGAAAATTGAATAATAACTTTACAAATCAATAGAGAAACACTCTCACTTTTTATCACCAGATCTATATTTCGAACACCCAACATGAGTGAACGGTTCGTAATTCACATCTCTCACGTTGACAAAATCCAACCTCTCTTTACCAAAGTCCCGTGTCTAATGTCCAGAACTGCTCACTAGCACATTCTTCAACTTTCTTTCCTTCCTTAGGGGACGGGCGATCTTGCTGCTTCATTGTTCATTCACCCCGCTATTTCTTCGAATGTCGAAATACTCTATTGAGCACATCCGAAGGACACATAAGCATGCTATCTCGCTTCCTGCATACCTTTACACAAAAGACCAGTGTCCTCCATGGGAATACGTGTTGGTTCCCACGGCCAAACATTTGCTGAGAAGGCTATGTCACAATACATATATATATTGCCCTTGAAAACGAGTTTCGAATCATACGATCTATTTTTGTTCATGATCTTTCTGTTTTTCGCATTCCTTTTGTGGATTTTCTTATTGAATTTATGTATTTTCCGATGTGATGTAGTGCATTTCGGACAATGGATTTAATGGTGCTGTCAATGATTTCATTTTTTTCTGGTCGTTTTTCATATGTTAAAAGGTTTTGGTTACAAATGGTTTGACAAAATATGCCAAATATTTCTGATTTCATATATAATTTTCATATTCTTACAAATTACCAACAAAAATTGTGAAATTATAAATAAAAGAAATTTATATATAGGCAACCAAACTATTCCCTTTAACATATACAATATAGATTTTAAAGCATAGTGAAAAAAGTCCTTCCGGCCAGCGCCGGTAGGAAGAGGTAGCTTTCATATTACTTATTTTAAAAAAGCTAACTTATATTATTCAAACACACGAAGCTCAATTTAGTGGAAACCGAATATAGGAGATTCAATACTAATTTTTATCAATACTAAATCATTATGAATGAGAATTTCGCGAAATTAGTCAGCTTTATCCAACCTGCTTTTATTTAAAGTAACTTATATTTGGCTGCCAAATTCGAAGTGCCTGTCATTTTAAGACAACATGGTGGATGAGGCTAACCAGTGAACTTGGTCGAGGCATTTAGTAATTGCTGTGTACATGCTCACTCACATCGGAATCGATTGATATATACGAGTGCTGTCGCAGGCAAAAAATCAGATTTTTGAAAATGTCACCCATATTAGATATTGAAATTGGTATATCTGAGCCATTTTTTAAGATAAAGACAAACAAAAAATGCTCCTGAATCCTTATATCAAGGTCAAATACTTAAGAAAGAAACCTTTTCCATTTCTAATTTTTTTGCACCTCACTTTAAATATATGTATTTTTTTAATTTAATGGCCGCCATTTTGAAACAAGATGGCTGATGAAGCTGGCCAGCGAACTTGGTCGAGATATTAATGTATACTATCCACATGCCTTCTTACATCGAAATAGGCGAATACGTGTGTTATCGCGTGACAAATACAAGATCGTTTCAAAATGTTAGCCATGCTAGAAAGTCAAAGTGCTATAATTCAACCATTTTTTAAGATATAAACAAAAGAACAAATTTTCAGAAACAAAAACTGCTCCGGAATCTTTGTATCAAGGCCAAACACATAAAAAATCTTTTTCATTTTCCAATTTTTTAATACCTCATTTTAAATTTAATTTTTTTTTTTTTTTTTTTTTTTTTAATGACAACCTTTTTGAAACAAGATGGCGAATGAAGCTGGCCAACGAAATCGGCCGAGACATTGGTATGTACTATGCACAGACCAAGTTACATCCAAATCGGTTCATAAATACGCCTGTTATCGCGTGACAAAAATCAGGTCGTTTTAAAATGTCAGACACATTAAAAATTCAAAATGCTATAACTCAGCCATTTTTTTTTTAGATATAGACGAAACAAAAACTGTTCCGGAATCTTTGTATTACGGTCAAACACATACGAAAAAAATCTTTTTCATTTTCCAATTTTTTGGTATCTCATTTTAAATTTTAATTTTTTTTAAAATTTTTAAATGGCCGCCATTTTGAAACAAAATGGCGGATGAAACTGGACAACGAAGTCCGTCGAGATACTTGTATGTACTATGTACACACCAAGGTACATCCAAATCGGTTCACAAATACGCCCGTTATCACGTGACAAAAATCAGGACGTTTCAAAATGTCAGACACACTAGAAATTCAAAATGCTATAACTCAGTCATTTTTTATGATATAGATGAAACAAAAACTGCTCTCAAATCTTTTTATCAAGGTCAAACACATAAAAAAAAAATATTTTTTCAATTTTCAATTTTTTGGTACCACATTTCAAATTTAAATTTTTCTTAAAAATTTAAATGGCCGCCATTTTTAAACAAGATGACGGATGGAGCTGGCCAACAAACTCGGTCGAGACATTGGTATGTACTATGTATAAACGAAGTTACATTAAAATCGGTTCATAAATACGACTTTTATCGCGTGACGAAATTCAGGACGTTTCAAAATGTCAGCCACGCTAGAAATTTAAAATGCTATAACTCAGCCATTTTTTAAGATATAGACGAAACAAAAACTGCTCTTGAATCTTTGTATAAAGGTCAAATACATAAGAAAAAAATATTTTTTCATTTTCAATTTTTTGGTACCACATTTCAAATTTTAATTTTTTTTAATTTTTTAAATGGCCACCATTTTGAAACAAAATGGCGGATGAACCTGGCCAACAAACTCGGTCGAGACATTGGTATGTATTATGTACACACCGAATTACATCCAAATCGGTTCATAAATACGAGTGTTACAGTGTGACAAATGTCAGATATATATATATATATATATATATATATATATATGTCAGTTTTGAACGGAGGGTGATTTCGGGGTCTGGGGGTCATGATCGATGAAAATATACCAAAATTTTTTGAAATCGCTGTCCTCCGAACGGCTACAATAGGTAGCTTTTTGTAATGAAAACTACCTTATAGGGGAAAAGAATAATGGAAATTTGTGGAACCTAGACAGATTCATCAGGCCCCAAATTCCTTGAGTTCCACAAATAAAGTATGTGGTTTCATCTTCATATTAGTCATAAAAAAATCTAAAGACTACTACACCCAGTAAATGGAGAATTAAAATATTGGATGAACAGATAAGTTTAAAATAAAACATGATTAAAAGGGACCTAGAAATAAAAATCACATTACCAATTTGAAAGCCTTTCTTACAAGTAAATGAAACAGCCTTAAAATCAAGTATAAGAGATTATTTGTACATGTTGCCAAAAAAGTTTTTTAAAATTATGATGAACCAAGGAGTAATCATGTACAGTATATTCATGTACATAGCTCAATATATTTGACCAGCGCACTCTATAGATCATTTAAAAATGAATACCACCATGTTATCCATGTGATCTATGAAGTGCTGCCATCTTTAGAATTTATGTGTACAGTAGCGTAAAGAAAATAAATTTGACAGATAATATTAATAGATTAGCAGATATAACGATATTGGTTATGATTTATTTATTGAATCTTTATGTGAATCAGTGATGATAATATTGCAACTATTAATGGAATTCCTATGAAGAGGTATCAGATAACTACATAGTAGAAATAATATAGATATAGAAATGTCTATTAAAATACAGAAATAGTACTAGCGTCTCCATTGGCAGTACAATTTCCATATTTAAGGATATGTTTTACAGTGTACAATGCTTACAAAAAAAAAAAAAAAAAAAAAAAAAGTCTGCCTATTGTCGACAAATGAGACGTGGGTCAAACATGGATGCGATTCAGACGTTTGAAATGTCTTAAATTCAGACTCATATAAGTGTCTTTAAAATTAAAACACTTTAAAATGTCTGAAAATTGAACACTCCGTTTAAGACACTTATATGTCTGAATTTCAGACATTTTAATTTATAGTGTGTAAAGTACTATTATGAAAAAATATAATATTAGCAACTCACCTCAAGCTCTAATAAATAGTTGTGAGATTGTCTATCAATTCTTAAGCAAACATTTTAATATTCAATAAACATGGTAAGTTAACGGCATTAACATTATCATTATCATTAAAATTATTAATATTAACATTAACATTGACAATTATTAACATTGACCGACAGTATTATTATTGTATTATTCATACATGGTTAAATTGTGTTACGCAGCTGAAAATTTTTAATTGAGAATTGATAGCTTCCGAAAAACGATAGTCCGGGCAGAGAAGACTGGTTAATGCACTCTAAAAAACTACTACTCGGAAACGTTTAAAAAATTACGGGCAGGAAAATAAATCTCTTTAAAAAATACTTCTTTAAATATCGGATATCTATTAGTTTCAGAAACTTCTGAAGAATAAAGGAGCCTTTTTGGAATATCAATGTAACTTGAAGGATTTTCGTAAACCTTAAAAAATATGAGTTAGACTAAGAAACGCCTTTTTTTACTGTGTAGACACAGTGACAAAAAGTATTACTTTTATTGCATCGCATTATGACTCCCAAGTGACTTTTATAATTCATGATTCCACTCTGAAATCAATGTGGCCGATATTTGAGTCATTTGTGTCTCGTCACAAAATGGGACATGTTCGCTTCACTGTGACATGGATACGACACATTTTCTACGTCACGTGACGAAAATGTCTACTGTCAGATTTGCATTTGAATTACAGTAATTTCACGTTTTGTTCACTTTGCGTTGTGGTTAGGGTGATTATGTTGCATTAATGTATGTGTTTAACAGAAAAAAATGTATTTATTGGAAGGTCATCGAAGTGCTATAAACGTTTCATCAATAAATATTATAGCAAAATTAATATTGACGGTGACAACGTGTACTTTCTACCAAAGTGAAAAACAAATGACTTGTTTTAGATTTAGTGCCTAATAGTTAACTTCTATCACACAAATTTTAATTTCAGAATAAATAGATTTCATGCTAAGTCTTTGGGCTATCTCCATGAGTTCTAGTTTTAGTTTATGTTTTTATAAATTAAAAAATATATATAGTTCCCTTTACATCTAAATAAATAAGTACATGCAGCGTTTAAATTTCCCTTTCGCAACACATAAGCAAATATATTTTGCCACAACCCTCGACATAAAGGAAGCTACACCGTTACCTGTCAAAGCAATTTCTGGATCAATCTGAATTGAGAATAAAATTCCAACCCCACACGTACTTCTAGAAAGTATATATTGAATTTGCATCGGAAAAAACACGGTTGCATATACTTTTATCAGGTGATAAAGTATGTATGTTGTGTAGCACGTTATAATAGCGTTGTCGAGGTATCTTTTTTTTTCACTTTTTTTTTAAATTCCAATTATGCCTTTTATAAAAATGGATAAAATAGTGCAATTTAAGCTGTTTATTTTTCATCGAATAATTTTAAATTGTGTTGAAATTTCGATTTGCTTTCTGCGCTTCATATAGGACAAAAAACAAAAAACAAAATACTTTTTTATTTATTTAATTTTTTTTATTATTATTTAGATGAAAATGGATTTTTTTTAACCTCTTCAGTTCCGAAGCAAAAATAATAATACAAATGCTTATTCATTGGTTTTTTCCAAACAAAATGACATGGTAAATGACAGAAAAAATATTTTTTCTGAAATTGATTCTTTAGGCGTTTAGTAATTTATGTACAAAAATATGGATATAAAACTTCAAAACCCCTTAACAGATCAATTTAATAACCATTAACCTAAATTAACGCAGTCGCAAATTTAAGAGTTTTAAACAAGTAAATAATCTACAAATCCTCAAAAATTTTTATTGAAAAAGATGTAAGTTAAATACCTATGAAAATTTCTAACTTTCTTGGTCATAGTGACTTTTGTGCATTTTTAGGCATTTTCCAAACTTACATGAAAATAACATTTATTTTATATGGGAATCAGCTTAGATGCTGCCATTTATTCGTTTGCATTGAACGCAAAAAACATTGAGCTATTAAGAAAGTATGTGAAAATGTAAAAAAATCGGACATTAAAGTTTTTATAAGGAAAATAGTAGAGGTCCCCGTTTGGGGACCCAGGGACGGAAGAGGTTAAACTTGCGTACATATTAAACACAATAACTTTGAAGGAGACTTCTCCCGAAAACAGAAGGTGTCTCGGAAAATTTTAGTACATATAACCATTTATTCTTTTCAAAATATCTTGCATTAGATGTTAAGCATTTTTTCATCGTTTGGCGCTCTTTTAAAAGCAAAATGTGGGGACCTTTCGTGGTCTCTTCAGTGAATGTTGTACAGCTGGAATAACGTCAGAACCCGTAGTGAAATTTCTTCTTCGTAGTTATGGTTTGAGCAAGAAAACGCCTTATTTTAATGAAACAATCTTACATATACAAGGGTTTTGATCAGTTGACGATTTTCAGTGGCATCGTGATTTGAAGGGAAAATACGGTTGGTTGCACCTTTTTGAACGATTCCATCGGTCACGAGCTCACCTTGTATAATCAGTGAGCGTATTAAAAATATTTATAAAATCTCACTTTAGGTGAAATATACAATATAATGTGCATAAAAGTAAAGGAATATGAAGGTCATTTCTAAATTAAGTACAAACTTTTTAAGCCTAGCGTAAGAGAAATGCACATTGTGCAACCAATGACGGGTTACAGGTGAAACTGCATACAAGAAAATTCAATACAACTGCTGTATTATTTTAACTGTACAGGGTTCTTCGAAGTAGTTTCCATAAAATGTTCAATACTTGCTTTGAAAGATGGAATGAACGATGGCAGTCATCTGAGAGAAAATATTTTGATATAGATTTAAAATTGTGAATTTGAGAGTATTAATATGATATCATAATATTTATTATGAATATGATATTATGATATTTAGTATTAAGAATATGATATTTTAGTTCTTATTAATTTTCTATATTTTTTAAATGTTTTCTCTTAGTTTTAACGGAACTTACCTTATACTGTTAGTAATATAGTGCCGAAATAAGCAAAAAAATTCAACCATATAACTCAGAAATGTTTAGGTTTAAAACAATTATCTAGGAAATTTTTGAGTTTCATTTCAGTATAAATGCATTGGACTTCATAATCCAATAATATCTTTAAAGGATACAAGAAACATTCGAGCTCAGAAACAAAAATATTGAAAGAGTGACGATAAATTCCTTTTTTTATAGCTAAACTTCTGCTAAAAAACTAAGTCACGCGAGCACGTAAACACCATCCATCGCACAAAAGGTAGCACCACTTAGTGGTTAAGTAATAATTATATAACTTGCCAATCTTTTTATTACAGAAGAGCTTTTCAGGGAATGTCTGTTATCGAACGAAGTACAAAAGAAATTCCTTTAAAAATGCTACAATTTATCGGGAAAAATGTCAGACGTGCGTGATTGATTTACATCCGTACCCCTTAATCATGGAAGAAAACTTGAAATCGAAAATTAAATACATAGATATATGCATATTGGGAAAATTGGATTTAAATAAGTTTTGTAGAAAAACGAATGCAGCACAAGAAACAAACAAACAAACAAAATCGATCGATGCAAATTAGATCGATCATTTTCCCAAGAAAACAACTACAGTTTGGTGTTTCATAAGGAGAAGAGCTCACCCACGTTAATTTAATTTTGCCCCATGTTGCAGGGATTTGTGAGGTACAAATAAATAAAGTTGCACAGATTATTTCTTGGAAAATTTATGGAAGCCTTTAAGACGTGAGCATATCAACAAAAAAGAAGGTTTTGTATAATTTAATGCTGCTAATACCTTGGGTCGTATATGGGATAGGAATAAATTTACTTTCACTGGCGGAGAAAAGTAAACATATTCTTTGACTTAAAAGATTTTAAATATCAAATAATGAATTAATATCATTAAATAAATTTCAAATAATGAAAATTGCGGATGTATATTCTTGTTGTTAAAATATGATTTATTTACCAGAAAAAAATGTTTATAAGATAAATTTTGGTATAACGCTGGAAAAAAAAAATCAATTATTTTGCTTATTTGTGTGTACTTTAGATATCTGTTACGTGAACGGAACTGGCTCGAAACCGTCCCGGTCCACGGGCTGACAAAATGAAAACAATCTTTCAAATGGACCGGCTAGTAGAATAAAGAGAATTTTTTAACGGGCCAGGCCTGTCTGACAAAAAAATTAAACAGGCGAGTCGAACAGATAAAATAATTAAGCAGACAGACTGACCCGATATAACAAATTTAAATGGGTTGGATTAAACCGACAAAATATGAACCTTTTTCAGTGGGCCTGGCTGGGCCAAGAATAAGTTATAAATGCAATCCACGATCTGAAGCTAGTTTGAGAACATTAATACAGAAATTTAACATGTCCAGCAAGAGATCTGTATAGGACAAGATCATGTCCAATCCCCGGTTTTATTTTGTCAGGAGACTCGAGCCGGATTCAGGCTTACATTTTATTCTACATACTCGGACTTGGTCGATCCTGCACTAAATTGTTCCCAGTAGATGTTCGCGGGTAAAATTTATGTTGATATTCTGTATTCTATATCTACACTGCAAATAGAGGCGTCTTAAATTTAGACACATATGTGACTGAAAAAGAATTTCAGACACTTGAGTGACTGAATCAGAAAATTAAGACATGATAGATGTCTTAATTTAAAACACATAAGTGTCTTACTACGATCATGGTATAAGCGAACTAAAATACGTGTCTAAAATATCTGCAGCCATCTTATTTTAAGACGTTTTCTTACTCCTGTTCGTATTAGGCATCAGGGGGCACCCTCAGTTGCGCATGCGTTTTACATTTGTTTCTTTCAAACGTGATAGTCGTTTGCAATTCAAACGGTTGTTTGTTTTAATGTACGCGTAGATTTTAATTAATTTATTTATTTTGACTTGTTTCATTTTTTGTGGAATGTAAACTTCTGTGATTACAATACGCATCTACTTAGTTTATGTATTTATTACATACATACATGTGACTTGTGTGCTTCACGTCAAATGTCGCTAATAAGCCGTCGTCGATATAAAGGCGGGATAGGCACAAGGAAGTAACAACACTTGAAGATTACATCCGGGAACTCCACAAACACAGTATGCTACGGATTTAGTGCTATTTGTATTAGTTTATATCAATAATTATGTTTTATTCGTCTTCGTTTTGTAAAGCTGGTTAAAAACCTTTTGCTGGCGGGTTATATTTTGAGGATGAAATACATTCTCTTTGTATAGTTAGCCGGATGTATGAAGGGATTTCCTTTTTAAAAGATGCAAGTCGTTCTCGCTTTCTGTGAGTTTTTAAAATTTCAAATCCAGAAATTTTCCTTACCGCCTGCGAAGCATTTCAAGTAAGTTTTTGTTTAAATGTTCTATTTTAGATTCATAGATATTTAATTTGAAGTCAATTATAATATTGATTTTTTGATTATTTTTAGTAAAAAAGTTATTTGAAAATAACAAGTTGGAAATTGCACGTCAAACGTGGCAAATGAGGTGCGTTCGTACTATAACTAGTTTTATAAATATTTTTTGCACCGCATGTTATACTGAATGTATATTTTAGTGCACTTCATAAGTGAATATCAATTTATTTCTGTTCGAAAGGCTGCAACATCATTAAAATGTGCTTGAAATAATTTTTTCCCTTTGCCGTAATGTAACGGAAAACTTTTGACTGTCCCTGTCATTAAACTACGCATCCGATTTTCATAAAATTTTAAATGACTCGACAAAATTTTGCAACAATTATATATTTAAAATTTCATACCATTAGGTTGCGTAGTTTTTACTCTGCTATATGCGGACGGATGCTGTATGTGGACAGACAGACAGACGGACGGACCGAACGACGACTATAGGTGATACGCATTTATATATTTACGAACGCACCTAAAAATGGGTATCAGTAAAAAGCAAGAATTTTACATATTTACTGCATAACTAGATTTTGCACTTAAAATTGCGCTTTGTATAACTTTATTTATATGCTTTTCATAAAAATAAACAAATATGTAGGCAGTAACGGGATTAAACATAATACAATATGAGCGATTTATGCATTTATTTTACCGATTCTTTATTTCTAAACAGATGAATTGCAAGTGATCAAGATAAATGACTAATGATTTGATAACACATGTCCTTTGACCTACTTCGAGCAGAGCAGAAAATGCCTGCCTAAAAAAGAGAAAGTTACATTCAAATGTTTATCAGTTACTTTTTTTCCTTTACAAAGAAAGCTATTTTCTCTTAGTGAATTTAACGACTGAGATTCACAGATAAACACAAATTAACTTATACAAATTTTGCATACATTATATATTTTCCAACAATGTTTCACCAAATGTGTGCGTTGTGCACTAAGAAAAGTTCCTCCATCACTGACATTCCCGAATACCCAACACCTCTATTTAGCTAACCAGAATGCAGGTTTAAATACTTTGCAGAAGGAATTTATTAAAGTATGGGCAAATTGGGAAGTATCCCCTACCTTCCCCTATTATTTTGGGGGGCCCCAAAATTACGTAAGCAATTTTTGTAAGAATTTTACTTTAAATCGGTTTTGACATTGTATGATTATAAGCAATATTTGGATCTTTTAAAGTAGAACAACATTAAAAACTAACTAAAAAATAATCTAAATACTGTAAAATTTCTCAATCGCGGGCACCTCGGAAATGCTGAATTTGTTTGCTATTAGAAGGTGTTCACTTTTCTGAGGTAATTATTTATATTTATGTTGAAAAAGGAAAGTGTTCAGAAAACAAAGTTGTCCGCATAAAGGTTTTGTAGTAAAATCTCCATAACGGACACTCCTAAATCGAGGACACCACTATTTACGAAACACATTTTTTTATTCACAACATGCATATTTTTTATATACTTTTACCTCAGAAAATCAGACACCTCCGAATGGCGGACAAATTCCACGAAATCCGAGGTACCAGCTATTGAAAGATTTTACTGTGTATCAAGACAAAATATTTTTTGTTTTTAATCTTATTCTACTCTAGAAATTTAAAATATCGTTTATAATCAGTACAAAGTCTAAAAAGATTTCAATTATCAGCTTTATAAAAATTGCATACAAAATTTTGGTGCCCCTAAAATCAGGCTGTGTGTGTGGAGTGGGGGGGGGGGGGAGCAGGACCATAATAATATTTTTTTCCAGCATTCAACGTGGTCAAACATGGCTACGTTTAATGCTTACAAAAAAATGACTGCGATTCAGACGTTTGAAGTGTCTGAAATTCGGATGCAAAAAATGTCTGAAAAAATTCAGACATTTTAAAATGTCTAAAAATTGAACACTCCGTTTCGGACACTTAAGTGTTTGAATTTCAGACATTTCCATTTACAGTGTACACATGGCTTGCTGGCGTATAGTCTAAAAAATAAAGTAAAAATTTCGCATAAATATGTATAAATAATTTTCTAATTGTATATCTTATTAAATTGAGTAGGGGCGGGTTGAGCCGGGCCGTCAACTACGTAAAAGTAAATGGACCGCTTCCAGGCATAACTTTTAATTTTTACAACGTGCCGAGTTGGACCAAGATAACTTTAGTTTAGACCGGGTCAAGCGAAGGCCTGGAAATTTCGACCAATGCTGATCTCTAATATCTACTTATAAAATCTGAGTACAGGAAACCGTCAGAACGATGCCGGTGCGGACCACTCCAGTGTGCGAATCGACCGTAGCTAAACGCCATGTTAGGCTTAATGAAAAAGTTATCTTAACATATGCTAGCTAAATGATAATTTTTTCTACTAGAAATCATGTCTGTTCAGCATATTTTCACTAAAACATGTATATCATATCCAATTATAATGTATTAAGTTTCAAATTAAAAATAAGCTATTATAAACATCAGATTACTAGATATCAAAAGAACACTGTTGCCATTCACGATTTCCGAATATTGAAACAAATGAATGACTCTTTGAACGCCTCATTAAAAAAATTACGGGTTAATTATCTTATTTTATTCTTAAAATATTTGTAGAAGCTTATTAAAGTCTTTAAATATTTTAATTTTGTTTAAAAACTTCAAAAACTATTTTTGCAGCCATCTATCGTCAATTAATATAAACAATCGAAGTTTGTTAAAAATACAAGTTAATATTTTCATATAATTAGCATATTAAAATTTAATGTGAAATTTTCAGAAATTACATTTCACTTTGCTAATTATTATTATTATTATTATTGTTGCGAAAAAAAAAGTGAGCCAAATGGTGAGTCATTCACGTTTGAGAATCATTCATCATACTGTACTGATTGCCAATTGGCAACGTGTGCTTTACTGTTTTAACATTTTCGTTGATGCTGTTTTGAACACGCGGTGGATTTGAATTTATTCAATCAAATCAGTTTTTATTGTTGTTTTCTATAGTTTAAGTTTAAGAGGCTACTTCAGTCAAATGAAAAGACCCGTTCGCTAATGCTAATCCTATGGAAGAAATTTATAACGATATCTCGGTTGCATTTCAATATTTTTAAATGATTTTTTTTTCTATTGGATAGCTGAGATCGATCTGTATGCAGGCCGTTTTTTACTTGTTCGATTTTGATTACAGATTTTTTGTATGAGCATGCTTTCAGTTTCGAAACCGGTTCCGAAAATGAAAGTGTCCTCATTAAAAATATCTGTAAACAAAATCGAAAAATTAAAAAACCGCCTTTGTACAGATCTATCTCAGCTATCCAATACAAAAAAAAAAAATCATTTAAAAATATTGAAATGTAACCGAGATATCGTTATAAATTTCTTCCATAGGATTAGCATTAGCGAACGGGTCTTTTCACTTGACTGAAGTAGCCTCTTAAGGATCGTGTTAGCATTGCCTGATGAGCTACATGATGGCTACATAAGGCCGAGCCATGGAGCTATAAACATTAAGTGTTCAATATAATTTAGTCTTCATTCCTCCATGGGCCGAGCGCGAGCCGCTAATGTAACCAAGTTATATTAAAAAATCATTATAAAATAAACATTTTTTTTTTCTGAAGTTTTCATCCTTTGATTTGGATACATTGATAAAAGATGTATTATTTGCATAAATGTAATTAAGTTATTTGTAACTTAAATTTATATTTTTTAGTTTTAAAATTTAGAAAACGCAAATGTTCATACACAAAATCCCAGCAATGTAATTCTAGGCGTGGCGCCATCTATTATCTGTAAATTCATATTTTTACAGATTATACGTATTGATTAATACATATTTATGCAAAGTAATTTTAAAATATCTTATTTACCTATACATTTTTTACAGAATATTTACGTTTTTCAATCATTTAAATTTTTTTTTATAGAACAGAAGAAAATTGATATTTTAATAATCTGATTAAAAAATACAATTTATTTACCTTGCTTAATGATGGATTTTTTTAAATTTAATAATAACCTTAGAAACTAAAAACTATTAATGTTATATTGTTTTTTTTTTATACATATTGACAATTATGGCAGCCAGATTTGAAATATGAAAATGTGAAAATTCAGACATTATTTTATATATTTTTTAATGTTGTTTGCTTATAAATTTTTCTTTGATGAATGTTATTTGGAATAAATTAACTATTTTTTTAATTAAAAATTATGTTATTAGTAAATTTCTTTTATGTTATAATAGTTTGAGAAACTATAGTTATGATGTTATAAAATGTAAAATTTTAAAAAATATTTTAGTGTTTTGATATATTAAAACTAAAATACACAAATCTGAGCAAAAAAAAAAAAACCTTAATTACACATGCAATATGAATATGTAAAATATTTTATAAAAAGTTTTATAGAATTAAGCGTAATTTTTCCTTTAATAATTTATATACATGTTACAAATGCAATGCAATTTTGATCTTTTCCTGTTCCATTCTGAAATATTTAAAATATGATTTTAAACTGTAGTTTACATAATATCTTCGTTCTAATTATCAAAAATCAAAGGATAATACTTTTTGATTAACAAAATGCATGAGGCATATTTATTTTATTTTTATTTATTTATTTATTTATTTTTTAATATTGTTTTGGAGATTTATCATTCAGATTCCGTCATTTTTGACGGGGGTTATGCACTAGTCTGAAGATAAAATCGGTTAAGAAAAAATTTAAATAACGTGTTGCTAATTACTTGTACCAATTTTGCAATGATTCAACTAAAGTTTAGTGACCCATTAGCAGAAGAGTTCACCCAAGTTTATTTTTTTCCCCATGCAACAAGCATTTGTGAGGTACAAATAAATACATTTTCGCAGATTATTTCTAGGAAAATTTATTGAAGCCCTTAACATGTAAGCATATCAACAAAAAAGAAGGTTTGGAATAATTTAATGCTGGAAATTTAGGTCGTATTTAGGATAGGAACAAATTTTCTTTCACTAACAGAGAAACATACACAAATTCTTTGAATTAAAATTTTTAAATATCAAATGAAACAGGGATGCATGTATTTCGCCCACGGGACGGAGTTTCGTCTTTTGAAAATGCCCGAGAACAGATAAAAAGTGCTTTGATGTATGCCGCGAAAAAAACCCCGAGAATTTCGCCAAACGCTCTAGTGTGAATAAAAGCGTAAGTTTCGGTCAATCACTCCAGCGAAAAATAGCGATTTTGTCAAACGGTCGCAGAAAAACTGACGAATTTTGTCGAAGAGATCGCGTAAAAAATCCGCGAATTTCATCAATCAGTCATGGGGGAAAAATATCGTCAATCGCTCGCCAAATAAAATCGCAAATTTCGGGAATTGCTAGAGAAAAAAAGCGAATTTCATCAATCAATTGAAAAAATCGTAAATTTCTTCGGGGTCGCGTAAAGAATTCGTAAATTTCGTCGAACAATCGTGGAATAAATTTCGTCAACCGCTTAAGAGAAAAATCGCAAATTCCGGCAATCGGTCGTGGAAAAATCGTAAATTTCGTCAACGGTCGTGAAAAAAATCGCAAATTTCGTCAAAAAACTGCAGAAATAGAAAAAAATCACAAATTCCGTCAATCGGTCGTGGAAAAAATCGTAAATTTCGTCAACGGTCGAGAAAAAAATCGCAAATTTCGTCAAAAAACTGCAGAAATGAATCGTAAATTTCGTCGAACTATCGCGGAAAAAAATAGATAATTTCTTCAAGAGATCCCCCAAAAAATCGCAAATTTTATCAAACAAGTACAGAAATTAATCGTAAATTTCGTCAAATTATCACAGAATAAAATCGCGAAATTCGTTAATCACTCGAGAAAAAAATTGTGAATTTTGTCAGTCGGTTGCGTAAAATAGCACAAATTTCTTCAAACAATTGTAGAAATTAATGGCGAATATCATCGAACGATCGCGGAATAAAGTCGCTAATTTGTCAATCGCTTGAGAAAAAAATAGCAAATTACGCTAATCAGTCGTGAAAAAAATCGCGAATTTCTTCAAACAACTGCAGAAATTTGCAAGTTTCGCCAAGCGATCGTGGAATAAAATTGAATTTTGTGAATCACTCGAGAAAAAATCATGAATTCCGTCAGTCGGTCGTGGAAAAAATCGTAAATTTCTTCAATTGCTGAAGTAAAAACACGAATTTCTTCAAACAATTGTAGAAATTAACCACGAATTTCGTCAAGAGATCGTGTAATAAATAGCAAATATCGTCAAACAAGTGCAGAAATTAATCGCTAGTTTCTTCAAACGGTCGTGGAATAAAATGGAGACTTTTGTCGAACGATCTCGGCATAAAACTTCGTCAATCGCTTGAGAAAAAAATCGCAAATTCCGTCAATCGGTTGTGTATAAAATCATAAATTTCGTCAACTGTCGCGGAAAAACAATCACAAATTTTGTCAAACAATTGCAAAATTATTCGCGAATTTCGTCAAACGATCGCGGAACAAAATCGAAAATTTCGTGAAGAGGTCTGTAAAAAAATCTCAAATTTCGTCAAATAAGTACAGAAATTAAGCGCGAATTTCGTCAAACGGTCGCGGAATAAAATCGCGAATTTCCTCAAACGGTCGCGGAATAAAATCTCGAATTTTGCCAATCACTGAAGAAAAAAATTGCGAATTTCGTAAATCACCCGAGAAAAAAATCACGAATTAGATCAATCGGTTGTGGAAAAATTCGCGAATTTCGTCAAGAAATTGCGTAAAAAATAGAATACTTTATCAAATAAGTGCTGAAATTTTTAAAGTGAAAAAGTTTCTATTCATAGTCATAGAAGAAAGTCTATTCATAATTAAAAAATACAGAGACAAATTATCTGTATACAGTCGGCCCCACTTAATCGGGTAACGGATAATTGCATACCCCGCTTATATGCATAGAATGCCGTGGAACAGAAACGGTCCCCATAAGGTTAATGTTAAATATACTCGTTTTATCGCATAACAATCCCCGGTTAATCGCATAAAATATCCCCAATCTAGTAATCCGGATTTTGTGAATTCCTGTAAAGGCAACGACTGGTAAAAAAATTTAGAACATAAATATATTTTATTTTGTAATAATGATTTGTTGTCTTTAAAACTGAGAGCAAGAATCGTCGTAAAAGAATAGACTTTATACTCTTAATTCTTGGAAGCGCATGTGAGTGTTGATTTTGAATAGGTGTGATTTTCTTTTAAAGCTTGCCATACATATAGCGCCTCAAGATACTGATCGTTCTTCTTTGAAAATCCTGGAATTGGGACAAAATACAATAGGGACGGTCATAAAAGAACAATATTTGGCGCCGGAAGTGGAGAAATGCAGTGTCCGAAATAGGAAAAACAAACTTCTATAAAGAATTTTTTGTAGGTTACAAATAAAAGATAAATTGGCAAATAATGCAAAATAAAATGAATTTTTGAAGAAATTAATTTATTTTCAAAGGCATAATTTAAAAATAAAAATTTGTTATTTTACTTTCCTTTTAATTTTCACTTAAATCTCATAAATTATAATTAAAAAACTAAACCATGCAACGGAACAAGTATTATAATACATTATTGTTTGGTATATATATCATTTTATATAGAGTAATAATAAATTATTGATTAAAATTATTATTACAATAATTAGTTTTCAAATTAATGTGTAAATTGTTCTTGTCCATTAATATTTATCATATCTGTGGCATATAATTAAATTATAACCTATACTGATAATATTAATTCTTGCCATCGCTTAAATGCATACCCCGCTTAACTGCATACAATTCAGTGGAACCAAATGTATGCAATTAAGCGGGGCCGACTGTACTTGTATTTAAGCGCAAAAATCAATCGTGAATTGCGTCAAAAGATCGTGGAATGAAATCGCGAATTTCGTCGAACGATTGCTTGAAAAAATCGAGAATTTCATCAAATGATCTCGGAAAAAATCGCGATTTTTTTCAAGAAGTCGCTTAAAAAATCACAATTTTCTTAGTTGATTGTAGATACAGTTGTAAATTTGAATCGAGTTACAGTTTTCTGTACATATAAAACTAATAATTAACATTTAACGTTGTTAACTTCTTAGAATACATGAGAATCAAACCCTACATTTGGGAGACAGAATGTTAATGTAGTATAAAACTGTACATGTTCACAGGTAGTCGTTTTCCAAATCAACTACGAAAATACAATATACAGGGTGTCCAGGCTAAAAGTATCCAAAAGTTATGGCTTATTTTTACGGGAATACCCATTAGATTTTTTTTTAAAAGTATTTAAATAAAAATAGCATCTCACAAAGTTTTAATATCAATAGACTTCGATGTGTGCACCTTTGGCATCACGACAAACGTCAAAACGGTAATCCAGTTCTCTTCAAATGTTTCGTAAGCATATCAGGAGTTATTAGACAAATTGCTTCTATGATACACTTTTTCCACTATACACAGTTTCAGTTTTTTGTTTTGTTCAATGTTTTGAAATCTCGGAGGTGTTTCCAATCCGCGGAGGTGAAGTTATTATATTTTAATGCGTAGTTCCGTAATAAGCCACAACTTTTGGATACTTATAGCCCGGATACCCTGTATTTATTACAGAAAATACAATAAAACATTTTGACATAAGGAATTGATCAATGTATTTATTTTATATTCAATACATATATTCACAAAATTCACACAAATATGTCCTAATTTTTACTTTCATGCGTAATTTCCTCTTTTTTGTGATTTTCTAAGTGCCACTCCTGGTTTCCACATAATTAAATTTTACTGCATTTTATATTTAGCGTTTTCGTCTCAGTGGGCTTGGTGTCGATGTGCATTTGGGAGGAGGGAGGGAGGGGTGGTGAGTTTAAAATAAGTTCAATCTTGGCCTCATCCCATACCTGCACCCATCAATGAAAATTGACAACGTTGTCAACGTGTGATCCATTTGCCAAAAAAAAAAGGTGACATGCCTGCAACATGAGATGCATTTTGGTTGCTTGACTAATTTAAAGATTTTGTTTATTTGTACTTGAATTATACATAAAAAAAATGTTTTAAAAATTTAAAAAAATAAATAAAAATGAGTTGATGAGAATTAAATCGATGATTTTCCGTTGAATAATACAGTTTGGAATTACATAAGAGCTCATCAACGTTAATTTAACCCTTAAATGCCGGGTGTTGCTTTTCGGCAACACAACCAATCTTAGGCTTCTAAAATACTATTAGAATAATATTTAAGCTATAACGTCTAATGCTGCCAATAGAGAACATTCTGAAAATATTATTAAATAGATTTTCAACATGTAGATGGCAACACTGGTGCTGTTTAAAAATAAAGATAGATTTATTTTTACAAATGTTGCTACATGTTCTTTTTGTTTTGTTTGGAAGCTTGCGAAATACCCTATTTTGTTCTGCCGTGAGCAAGTAAAATTTATTTCTTAAGATAGTTCTGAAAATTTTTGTGTGTTTAATATTATAGAATTTTCTGAGAGAAAATCCTTTTTTCAATTAAAGACCAGTATTGCCCATTAGTAACAAACTGTTTTTTAGCCGTAAACTATGCTTAAAACAAAATATGATTTTTTTAAGTATTTTTCCCATGATTTATTTAAAGAATGAAAGCCGAAAAACATTATTAAAATGATTTTTGGAAAATCAGGCGTTTAAGGGTTAACTATGCCCCATGAACCAACGATTTGCGAGGTACAAACAAATAAAGTAGTATGGATAATTTTGGGAGAATTTTTATCGTAGCTTTTAAGACTTGAGCGTATCAACAAAGCAAGAACGAAAAATCATGTATGAACGCAAAGATTATGCACCCAAAAAACAGTTTTGTTGAATCAACAAAAATTTTTTGGCCCAACAAAACTTTTCGTTTAAATATAGGTCAATGGAAATTTTGTTTGAATTAACAAAAAAATAATGCTGATTTTTTTTTTTTTTTTTTTTTTTTTTTTTGCAACTGCAACAAAAAATTTTTTGTATCGACAGCAAAAAAAAAAAAAAAATGTTTTGTTAATTCAAGTAAAATGGTCCATTTTTGTTTAAATTAACAAAATTCTTTTGTTGAAAGTTTTAAAAAAATAAATATAACAATCTGTTACTTTAAGAGGTCTTTTTAGTTTCGTCAACAAAAACTTTTGTTTAAAGAACAATTCTTTTCTGTAAATTTAAGAATTTTCTACAACAAAAGTTTTTGTTAAAGAAACAATTATAATAGTATTTACTTTAAAATTATTTTTGAGAGAAACAATATTTCCGTTTTAATGGCGCCATCTATTGAGCCGTGTTGGTATGTGTATTTGTTAGTTTTGCAAATGAACACATTGCAATTTTGTTAATATTTCTAATGAAGATATTTCAGCGATGTGGTTCGATCTGTCGACCCCAAGGACTGAAGGTAAACACTTAAACTGTTCGGCCACTGAGACTTTGTCTTATGTGGGTATATTTGAAAGATAATTTAATATTTAAATGAATGAAATAAATATCTTGGCGAAAATTTTTAATACAAAAAAGATGGGTCGATGCTTTGATATTTTTATAGCTTGTAAAATAATTAAAAAAACCTTTTAGTGATTTAAGTAAAATAAGAAACTTAGCTATTGATTTTAAAATGAATTTATAATTATAAAATAAGTTAAATTAACTAATGAATTTTTTTCCCCTTTCTACGATTAAGTTTATAATGAATAATAATTTTAAGGAGTGATTTAATTTTTTTTTTCTTTTTGTATGATTCAAATAATTGTAGTTCCTTTTTTAAACGAATTCCCCATTTTTTTTTTTTTTTTAAATAAATAAATAAATATAGGCCATTTTTGATAATTTTTAGCTCACAGGCTATCAAAGCCTGAGAGCTAATGTGCCCGCAATTTCTGTATGTACGTAACTCTCGATAGAAATATCCGATTTGCTTCAATTTTTTTTTTCTAGGTTCATTCTCATAAGGCACTTCCCTGATTAGTTTTGGGAGTTCATTGTTTAGGTATAAAGGGGGGTACGGGGACTACTCCCCCCCTTAACTGAGATATATGGGTTTTTCATGCAGAATTATCAGATTTACTTCAATTTTGGTATGCCGGTTAATTCTGATAAGTCACTTCCCTGATTAGATTTGGAGGTTCATTGTTTAAGTATAAAGGGGGGGGGTCGTGGGGGGGGGGGGGGTAATACCTCCTTAATTTAGGAAAATGGGTTTTCTTATCCGATTTGCTTCAAATTTAGTATACTGGTTTATTATGATAAGGCGCTTCCCTGATTAGTTTTGGGGGTTCAATGGTTAAGTATAAAGGGGGTACGGGGGCTAAGCCCTCCCTTTAACTTAGATTAATGGGTTTTTCATGCAGAATTATAAGATTTGCCCCAATTTTGGTATACCGGTTAATTCTGATAAGGCGCTTCCCTGATTAGATTTGGAGGTTTATTGTTTAAGTATAAAGGGGGATCGGAGGTAATACCGCCCCCCCTTAATTTAGAAAAAAGTGTTTTCTTATCCGATTTGCTTTAAATTTGGCGTACAGGTTTATTATGATAAGGCGTTTCCCTGATTAGATTTGGAGGCTCGTTGTTTAAGTATAAAGGGGATCGGGGGGGGGGGGGGCAATACCCCCTTAATTTCGATAAATGGGTTTTTCTATCCGATTTGCTTCAAATTTTATATACCGGTTTATTCTGATAAGGCGCTTCCCTGATGAGATTTGGAGGCTCATTGGTTAAGTATAAAGATGTGAAACAGGAGGGGAGGCTAATCCCCCACTTAATTTATTTTACGAAAGGATTATTATTTGAAGTAAGAGTATAATATACAATTAGTTTGAATAGACTGTGAGCTCAATGCCATCAGTTTAACTGGGCACTTTTCTTTTTAGGATTTCGTTCATCTGACGAAACCCTTTTCGTCTCACTCCTCTGTTTGTCTGTCTGTCCGTCACAGAGCCCGTTCTCACAAACTATATATGTTGGAGACTTGAAATTTTGTATTCTTATAGCTGAACACCCCACGTCAAACAAAAAATCATAAAATTTTGAAAAAGTCTTATATTTACCCCCACTGGGCTCTAACTTGTATATTTTAAGCTTTGTTTAATAACTCAGCCCCTAATTAAGTTGAAGACTTGAAATTATTGATAGTACTTATAGCTGAACACCTCACATCAAACGACAAATCATGAAATTTTTAAAAAGTCTTATATTTGCCCCCCCCCCCCGGGCTCTAACTTGTGTATTTTAAGCTTTTTTTTTTTTTCTAACTGAGCCCCTAATTAAGTTGAAGACTTGAAATTTCGGATTCTTATAGATGGACACCTCACATAAACCGACAAATCACAAAACTTTGCAAAAGACTTATATGCCTTAAGCATATGGTCTATATGCTTATATATATCTTATATGCTTATTACTCTTACAAGTTACACCTCTGGGCTCTATAACTTGTGTATTTTAAGATTTTTTTTCCTTTTTGCATTCTTATAGCTCGACACCTCACATCAAACGGCAAATCATAAAATTTTTAAAAAGTCTTATATTTACCCCCCTCCGAGCTCCAATTTGTGTATTTTAAGCATTTTTTTTTCTACCTTAGCTCCTAATTAAATTGAAGACTTGAAATTTTGGATACTTATAGCTGAACACCTCACATCAAACGACAAATTATAAAATGTCTTATATTTACTTTCCGGGCTCTAACTTGTGTATTTTAAGCTTTTTTTTTTTTTTTTTTTTTTTTTTTTTTTCCTATCTAAGCGCCTGATTAATTTGAAGACTTGAAATTTTGGATTCTTATAGCTGGACACCTCACATTAAACGACAAATCATAAAAATTTTTAAAAAGTCTTATAGTTACCCCTCCGAGCTCCAACTTGTGTATTTTAAGCTTTTTTTTTCTAACTCAGCAGTTAATTAAGTTGAAGACTTAAAATTTTGGATACTTATAGCTGAACACCTCACATCAAACGACAAATCATAAAAATTTGAAAAACTCTTATATTTACCCCTCCGGGCTCTAACTTGTGTATTTTATTTTTTTTCTAACTGAGCGCCTAATTAAGTTGAAGACTTGAAATTCTGGATTCTTATAGAAGCACAATTGCGATCCCACGAAAAATCACAAATTTTCAAAAAGTCATATTATTTACCACTCCGGGCTGTAACTTCTGTATTTTTAGCAATTTTTCTATCCTCCCTCCTTCTCATCCGGGGTCACTTTTCTAACTTTTGCCGACACTCCTTTGACCACTCTTTCATATTATGCACCATAGCCGTACATATTTTAGTTCCAATTTTTGCCGCCAGGGGCGGTTCTATGGGCCCGATCCAATTACCCGATCCAATTCAATTAATATATTTACGAATAGTTTGTAAAACGGAATTTCGTTCGGATAGAGGTTTGTTTAAAATAGAGTGCGCCCCCTGGTTGAGAAATGTGGAACTAACATATTTGCAAAAGGATAAAGTGTTTTGAAAGGAATATTAAACGAAATCCTCTGTGCGATCTGTGATAACACTTACACACTTGTTTATTCTGTTTATCACTGTTAGAGTTTTATACGAAATCTAAATATATACAGTCGAGCCCCGATTTAAAGAATCGCGATTTAACGAATTTCTCGAATTACCGAATTTTTTTATAGTCCCGACGAAAATGGAACAAAAATACTTCGATTTAACAAATTTATAATCCCGATTTAACGAATAATTCTCGTTGTCAAAAAAAGGGAAAATTGAAGAGATTTTCTAATATTTATTATAAATTTTCAATGTCCCTGATTGTTAATTTTCTAAATATGTATGTATCTTGTGATGCAGAAATATCTACATGCGGAAATGCACGTTGCACCGAGGTCATTAATAGCGGTTAGTAGTGGATCGGGTGAAGAAGATGAAATAGAAATGAAGTATGTAACGTTCAAAAGAGCAGTTAGCAGTTTGGATACAGTCCTCCCCACTTAATCGGGTCACGGATAATCGAATACCCCGCTTATTCGAATAGAATCCTCCGGAACCGAATTTATTCCTATTGGTTCTATGTTATTTTCCCCCGCTTAAACCAAATCCCTTTTACGAATGTCCCCGCTTAATCGAATAACAATTGTGCGACCGATATTTGAAAATAGGCGCGGAAAGCAGCTTTCAGCTGGAATTTCCTTCCACCTTTTGCCATTTTCGGTTCCTTTACGCTGAAAACAAATTTTCAGTTCTTCCTGCAATGATTTCGGCCGGCAGGTGTATAATGGACAGGTCAAATGATTTCCCTACCATCACTTCTTGCCGTTAACCAAGCTTTAATGGCAATGCGCCGTCGCTTGGAGATTCGAGATGGTAGTTGTAATATTTTGCACACATTCGAAAAATAACTCGATATTTATTCCTTTAAAATTCCACTTAAAGAACTACTTTGAACGAATTTTTAAGGCAGTATAAGTAGCTCAAATTAGAAGTAGCAAAGTTTTGACCCAATTCAAACGAGCTGCATTAAGTGTGATGTAAACCATATAAATGTATGTACTGACATTAAATTAATACGTAATTTACTTTATAGTAACATTTGTATTTATTTTAGTTTATGTTATTCTATTAACGACAATTAAATATACCGTAGATGGTTATTTTGCCTTTTTATTACGCATTAAATATTACAGTTACGATTCCCCGTTTAATCAAATTACCCGCTTAATCGAATATTATTTCTGGAACTGTCAATATTCGTTTAAACGGGGACAACAGTACTTTGAAACGGTAGTGGATGGCTCATGATGTTGGTGACACATTTTTCACAACTTCAGAAAAAAATCGATAAAGAAGTTTGGAATACAAAATAGAAACAACAGAAAGAAACATCTATAAAAGATGGCTTAACATTTATCGATAAAGTTTTAATAAATGAGATTTTTTTCTGAATTACAATGTTTTTCGATTTATAGTAGAACATAAAACGAAGAATTAATTTTTATACAGAGTATTTTCTTAAAGCAAATAATGTTTAATATCATTATTAAGGTAAGTGACCATTGTTTTTCTTATTTATTGCCACTTTTTAACTTGTTCTGTTGTAATGAAAGTATTCATTTTATTATCCCGATTTAGCGAATAATCTCGATTTAACGAACAAAATTACTGGTTCCGAACGATTCGTTAAATCCAGGTTCGACTGTATATTTTAAATCATTTTATTTCTCTAATAACATCTTTTATTTATCACACACGCATATATAATACATAAGAATAAAAAAATAACTATTTTATTTCATATTGTTATAATGATTCCTTGAAGCAAAGTAAGAAAATATTATAAAACACATTAATTTTAAAAATACATTTAATATTCCCAAATAAACTCAAACTTTAATAAAAATGTAAAAAGAATAAATGTTCCAAATTCGGACATATGTCGATTTTTTTTTTCGGTTTTCTTTAAATATTTTATACCGCCTACAATTTTCATCCGAAATGCACGGAGTTGACGTCGTAATAGAAAGATTTTTTTTTTCCCTTTTAGACGATCTCAATCATTTCTAAAAATTCGGATTTTTAATCAGATTTTCGAATCGGAAAAATCCAGAAATTTGGGAAATTTAGGAGGAGTTTATAAATATGATTTCTTTGAAGGTGCCAGGGAAACACACAGCCGAAGGCACTGGGGACTCCGGTCTAGACGGGCGAATCCTGGCTTATAAATAAAATCTGTTCAGTAAAAAATATTTCAGAATAACTTAGTTTTATTTTTTTTTTTCAATACGGCAAATACTTTATTTCTATAAAAAAAAAAAAAAAAAAAAAAAAAAAATGTATTTGTCTTGTATTATTTTTTTCTTATTCTTAAAATTAAGACCTCAACTATGTACAGTACACATTCTTTTGATGTAATTTACCTGCTAAATATCGTGAACTATTTAAAATCTAAATGCTCAATTTCAAATAAAAATCAAGAAAATTAAATGGTAGAGGGGGATTTTTAAAACTACCTTGGTCAACCCCAATTTAAAAAGTTTAATTATCCAAAAATATGCTAATCCTTTAATTATATACTAGCTATATAAGTCAAATAAACCACATTACGTTAGAAAGTTATGGCTACTACGCAACAATTAAAATTTTGCAACTACGACAAAATTTTGCTCGAATTACAAATTTAAATTGCGAAATTATTATAAAATTAAAAAAAAAAAAACACATTTTGTTAATTCAAGTAAAAATGATGAAATTTTGTTAAAATTTTGTAAAAGTGTTAAGAATATTTTTTCGACCGATCAACAAATCCCATTTTTTACTTCAACTAAATATTTTGCTTAAAACAACCAAATTGTACTCAACAAAACCCGTTTTGTAGTTTTAATCAATTCCTTTTTCTGGGTGACCCTTTCCAACACAATAGGAATATTGTTAAGAAATTTCATGTTTTTTCATGCAATAAAACTTTGTAAAAATTCATTTTCAGCAATGATCTACACACCTCGTAATACACTAAAAATTAATTCAGTTTTAAAATGCACATTACAGCTGAAAACGTACATCCATAGTAATTATGGCTAATAGTCAGTCGTGTAACTGAATTCTTTTGTGTGTCTCTGTAAATAGACGAAAAGTTCTACGTACTCAATGATCTGGTAGGAAACATGTTGTAGTGCATTTCTGTAATGTATATCAATTTCATTGAAATAGTGTAACAGCATTAAAATACACACGCAAACGCTTTTTCACCATAGATCATAATTAATTGGAATTATTTTATGAGTCCCTGTAATTTAACTATGATTAATACTTACTCTATACTATATAGAAAACATGCTGTTGTCCACCTCAGTGATGATATCTATTTCATTATGCTTGAAACAGAGTAACAACAATAAAATGTACTGAAAACAATTCTTCCCCATTGACTGCAATGTGAAAGAATGCTTTTGAGAGTCCCTGTAAACGAACTACAATTGATAATTATACTATACTCTTTAGAAAACATGTTCTCCTCCATCTCAGTGGTGCATATCAATGTTTATATTTGAAATAGTGTAACTTCATTAAAATGCACTGGAAATTATTTTTCCCGTATTGCAACCGGATAATTTTGAATATCCCTGTAAGTTAACAATAAATGGTGCGCACTTCATTTTAAATACCGAACAAGCCATGATAAATCTCAGTAGCATATATCATTTATGTGGCAATCCGAGTATATTTCAGTGAGCTATAGTACGGAGAGACGGAAAGACAGACCGCCGGATTCATAAACATATACTTTCCAACGATATAATTTAATGCTGGTATCTAGGATCGTATTAAGGATTGGAATTAATTTTCTTTCAGTGTCGAAGAAAAATAAACAAATTCCTTTCATTGAAATTTTTAATTAAAAATTCAGTATATATATAATAAAATGTGATTTTGTTTAATAGAAAACTTTTTTACGGTATACTATTTCGATAGTTTCCTGATTAATTTAATGATTCTGTTTTTTGTATTTAATTATTAAATTTAGAGTAAAAAAATAGTATCTTATTTTTTTTTTTTTTTTTTTTTTTTTTTTTTTAGATAGGAGAAGGAAATATTCCACATGAAACTGGATTCTATTGCAGAGAGGTTCGTTTTCACAGGTTTAAAATATTTTTTAAAACAACGCAAATCACACTGAAAAAAAAAAAAAAAAAAAAAAAAAAAAATGGGTGGCTCAAAATTAAGTAAAAAGTACTCATTTTTAAATACGTCACATACTCAAAATAGCTCCGATCCAAATGTACTCAAAATTGAGAAACACATGTACTCATTTTTGATTCCAACACTCTAAAAAAAATTCTGTAAAGTTACTAAAGTTTTTTTTAGGAGACTGTGATTCCTAGAACTTTTTATGTAACGGCAACAAGAAAAATTCCTGTAGCAGCGTCTGTTACAGGAATTTTTCTTGTTGCCGTTACATATAAAAGTTCTAGGAATCCCAGTTTTTTAGAAAAACTTTAGTAACTTTACAGATTTTTTTTTTTTTTTTTTTTTTTTTTTTTTTTTTTTTTTTACAGTGAAGGGTGTGTGTCAAATATGAACCGTTATGTACTCATTTTTGATCTTATGTATGTATTCAAATATGAAGTGTTTATATGTACTCATTTTTGATCCCATGTATGTATTCAAATAAGAACTTGAAAGTAATTGCTCTCTGTTAAATATTCAATGCATTTTTTTCTTACTTTACGCACTCAGCTGTACCTTCAGTAAGTATTACATTAATACAAATATTAAATTATGCGCAGTACTTTAAAAGTGTTCGAAAACAACGCTTCTATTATAAAAATATGAAATTAAACAAGATGGCGTCCAAGATGGCCGATTAGTAACACGTGCGAAATCAAAATAAGATACCGAGCTAAAAGACACACAATTTATAAAATACTTTGAAAACTAAATAAGTTAAATGGAAAAATACAATTTTCTTTGTCAAAGGGGCTCCCCCATATCCCGAGACACGTTACTACAGATTAAAGTAAAAATGTTCAGACATTTATTTCTCGCTAAAAATTATTACCAAGAAATATTTAATTATTTAGTAAGAAAAAGTAGCAACATTATTATCAAGATACGCTAAACAATTACTTTTTTGACGAGCATTGTTTTCAAGTACTTTTAAATCATTTTAAAATACTGTGCATAATTTAATATTTACATTAATATAGTATTTACAAAAGGTACAGCGTATTATAAACAAGAAAAAAATGTATTGAGTATTTAACGGAGAGCACTTACTTTCAAAGTTGTTGGCGAAATATTGATAATCCCACACTGTTAAAAATTTTGCAGCATTCTGGCAGGTCATTCGACCGTTTTTTGAAAAAGCGGTTTCATAACCATAATTTAACTATATTCTGACCATAAAATGGCCAATAATATGGTCAGAATAGTTTTAAAATTACGGTTGTGTAACCGTTTTCGGAAAAAACGGTCAAATGACCTGCCAGAATGCTGCAAAGTTTTAACAGTGCATTTTTCTAATTGTTTTTTCTTCGAACAAATCCATCTCACTTAGCACACAGGCCAGACCGTAAAATAAACAGTAATATATACCGCTAAGTAGTAATATCTGGTATATTTCTGAATTTTTATTTATAAAACGGTATATCAGTGTTTATTTATGGTTTATTACTGTTAATTTTACAGTATAATACTGGTAACCCAGCTGCCAGTATTATACTGTAAAATCAACAATTATTTTTTGGAGTAGAGAAAGCTCATCCGCTTTCATTTCCCCCACCTTCCCCATGTCGTTAATTTTACAGTTATTTCCTGAAAAAATTATAGAAACCTAAGACATGAGGCACATCACGAAATAAGAAGTATATCGAGACAATTTAATTTTGGTACCACGAATCGTACTTGGTATAAGAATAAATTTTCTTTCACTGACTGGGAAAATCAAATTCTTTATTTTGGAATTTTATACAGAGTGTTCTCAAATTCGACCGACAAATTCAGAGGGGTGATAGTAATAAGAGGAGATTAGTAATATCATCAAGAGGATGAAAAATTGCCATAGAACATGGAGTTGCAAACCACTTATTTAGTTACAAATACAGGGTGCTTCATCCTAACTGAATTCTGGTTGACGGTAATAATTTTCAGTAAAATAAAAATATTGCTTTGAAAATGTAACCATACACTGTAAAAAAAATTCTGTAAAGTTACTAAAGTTTTTCTAGGAAACTGGGATTCCTAGAACTTTTTATGTAACGGCAACAAGAAAAATTCCTGTAGCAGCGTCTGTTACAGGAATTTTTCTTGTTGCCGTTACATAAAAAGTTCTAGGAATGCCAGTTTCCTAGAAAAACTTTAGTAACTTTACAGATTTTTTTTACAATGGTAACTTGTTTTGTATGAAATGTGATAACGTCACGAAAAGTTCTGGAAAAACAGGGTGCTCACGTAATCGATGATATACCGTAATGAACTGGTAATCGCAGTTGAAAATGTGGAGCGTCAAGTGCATACACTGTAAAAAAAAAAAAAAAAAAAAAAACGGACTAAAATACGGAAATACTACTGGCAATCTAGACGCCAATAGTATTTCCGTATTTTAATGGAACTTTTTCCCGGTAAATTACAGAAAATTTTCCGTTTTTTTCGAATTTAACGAAATTTTTCTGTAATTTACCGGGGAAAAGTTCCGTTAAAATACGGAAATAGTACTGGCGTCTAGATTGCTAGTAGTATTTCCGTATTTTAGTGTTTTTTTTTTTTTTTTTTTTTTTTTTTTTTTTTTTTTTTAGAGTGTTATAATGGAAACTTCTACCACCTTTTTTGATGTTATCACATTTACAACAAAGTATGTATATTAATAATTTCATTATAATATACTTCAGTTTTCTGAAAGTTATTACCGTTAACCCAAGTTGAGTTAGGATAGAACTAGAACACCCTGTATTTTGGATTAAGTAGGTGGCTTACAATCCCATGTTCTATGGTAATTTTCCATGCACTTGATGCTTTACCGTCACCCCTCGGAATTTGTCGGTCGAATTCTGTACCACCCTGTATATCAAACGTACACATATGCATGTTACCAATATACTTTGTTTGCCAGAAATATGCATTTATATGTGTTTATCATTTTACTGTATTAATTTAATGATTTTAAATCTTTGTACATTTACAAATCTTTGCTTTCAAATTTAGAAAATATTAATTAGATATAAAAATTGATTAATACAAATTAGATCTTATTTGCTCCACAGTTTGGTTTTCTTTTACAAGAAGAAAAAGCTCATTCACGTTAATTTAAGTTTCCCAGTTGTACGGACTTGTGAGGCAGAAATAAAGTTGCATACATTATTTCTTGGGAAATTTATGGAAGCGTTTAAGACGTGAGCATATCAACAAAAAGAAGAGCATTTGGAAAAAATATGCTTGTACCATGGGTCATATTTCGGATAGGAATAAATTTCCTTTTATTGACGGAGAAAAATTAACAAATTCTGCATTAAAATGTTTGTGGAAATTGAGGATATATGCAAAATATGATTTGTATGCCAAAAACATGTATTTACATGACATTTTTTCGATATATTACTGAGCTAATTTAGTTATGCTACTCACTTATACACATTTATTAAAGCTAGAGATTTCAATTACATTCAAAGTAAACAAAATTAGTATAAAAAAATATATTTTTAAAATCCATTGAGTGAAATGATATCAGAGGAGATGATGTAATGCGCACTCCGCTAGAGATGAGGCAACAGATAAATAAATTTGTGCAGATAATTCTTTCACACACACAAAAAAAAGCCTAGTTGAACTCATGACATTGAGCTCACAGGCTATTCACTCTAATTGTATATTGTACTCTTATTTCAAAGCATAATGCCCCTCGAAAATTAAATTAAGGGGGGATTAGCTACCCCATTTCCCCCTTCATACTTAAGCAGTGAACCTACAAATCTAGTCAAGGAAGCGCCTTATCAGAAAAAACCGGTATACCAAATTTGAAGCAAATCCGATAATTCTGCATGAAAAATCCATTTATCTAAATTAAGGGGGTATTAGGCCCTAGTTCTCCCCTTTATACTTAACCAATGGACCCCTAAATCTAAACAGGGAAGCGCCTAATCAGAATGAATCAAAAACAAATTGAAGCAAATCGGATATTTCTCTCAAGAGTTATCGCGTTACGTACATACATACCTGAAGAACCTGCGGGCACATTAGCTCTCAGGCTTTGATAGCCTATAATGTATATAAGTTTTTAAGACATGCGAGAATGTATACCAAAAAAGAAAGGGGGGGGGGGTGATTTGGGATAATTTAACCCTGTTACATTGGACATGATTTTTATTCTCTTTGGTACTGATGGAGAAAAGTAAAATATTCCCTTTATTTTTATTATTCTTTAATATCAAATGAAAATTGAGGATATATTATGCATGTCGAACAGGGTTTATAGATTCTTGGTGTCGATTATTTAGTAAACTGGTGAAAATATGACTAAATAATAAGTATTCAATAAAGTTATAATATTATATAATTTATTAAAATAATATTCTATCGAGTATATTAAAAAAAAAAAAAAATGTGTAGGATGATCTTTGCGATTGCAATTGTAATTTAAAATCAAATTATTATCAGTGAAATAAAGAACATTATTCTGCTTCCATAATTTAATTTGGAAGCAGTTTTTTCAACTTCCTGAAATCTGTAATTTTAAAAAAATATATTATATAGGTCATAATTTTCTTTAACAGTGCAAATTTCATAATGCTATTAAAAATGCTAGTGGATCCACCCGACCTCCCGTGTTACAGAATATAAAAAAAAATTCTTTTACATTATAATATATATCTTTTTAGATTACCCGCTAACAATTCCAAAAAGCATTTTGAAAAGTATCTGCTTTGTATTCAAATAAAGTTTTGAAGAATGATGTTTATTAAAAGCGATACATCCGTATGAGTTAATAGCTGAAAAAATCGTCAAAGATTTTGTTACTTACAGCAGTCCTTTTCAGTTCTGTTCATTTCAGTTGTTTAAGAGCGTAGTTCGATTACATGTCTGTTAAATTTCTGTTTTATTTACATTTATTTTTTTTATTGGTGAAGTTTTAACTTCATTATGGAATATCCCCCAGAAACAATTCTGAACTATTATATTAGCTTAAGTGCAAACAGATTTATCCTTAATAATCGTCTGCATGCAATAGAGATTAGATTTTTTTAAAAAATCATGCTAGAAAATCGTTTTAAAAACTATTAAAAAAAGAGCAAATTAAGATACAGTTTTTAAACAAATTGAATACAGTTTTAAAACAGCTTGTATTTGTAAGTAGTATATGCTCGTATATAAGTCGACAACCCCCCCCCCCCCCCCCCAATTCTTAAGCAAAATTTTGAAATATATATAATTTTCGTGTATAAGTCGAACCACATTTCTGGTAGTATGTTGAAAAAGGATTTGTAATCGAAGATAAAATTTTCATTAAATTAGTAAAGTTTTTTTTTTTTTTTTTTTTTTTTTTTTTTTTTTTTTTACGTTTCTAATCAGACTTTTTTTTTTTTATTATTCATCATTTTAAAACTGTATAGTTATGTAAAACCGAAGAAGCTTAAACTATTTCGAAACCTATTCACATCAATTTAATGACACTTAAAAAGAAAAAAAATCTTCCAACAATCTATTCGAGCCTTACTTACAAGGGTAAACAACTTCTTAGACTGCTAAAATATAGTACTTTTTTGTATTGTAGGACTTTTGGGAGAGATATCTAGAAGCATTTTCAAGTTTAACTCTTTTTAAAAAGGGGATTAAAATGTTGAAAGGAATGCCCTTGTATTGGAGGGAATTCTATCCCAAGAGAAAATGGATGCAGAACAATTTCAGGGAAATCATTGTTAAGCTTTTTTTGTCAATCACAGGGAAATGACCATTGCCTGTTTTTATCTCTCTCTCTCAATCTCTCGAGCGTATAAACCCATGTGTGATTACTTAAAAGACTTGTCTCTTCGCCGATTATCCGCGATTTTTTTTTTTTTTTTACTAACTCGTGTGTAAGTCGATCCCTCCTCCCCCCCCCCCCCAATTTTCAACTCCCAAATTTTGTGTAAAATTCTTCGACTTACATTATACACGAGTATAGTATATACTGTAGATTTTTTTTCCATATGGGAAGGTGTAAAAATTGAAAATGTGCGATGTTCAGATATTTAAAAAATTGCAGTAAAATAGAAATTTGACCATCTGCTGTTGCCAACATCAAAATTACATCAACGTCACGGACGGACACATCTGTCCTTTATAATATGGATAGATGATCAGGAGCTTTCGAATTCTATATTCCAGTGTACACTGATAACTTTAACGCTTCTTAACCCTCCGCCTAACTAGACGGATCCAATGGACCCGACAGTGATATTCAAAATGATTTTTCTCATGAAAAAAAAGCCTGAAAATTTTCTAAGCATGTGACTACCCATTTTATAAAAATAGATGTTCTACTCTTTTTATAAAAAATAGTAGAACATTCCAGAAAATTAACATATTACAGAATTTTCAGTCTTTTTTTTCACGTGAAAAATCATTTTGAATGTACCTGTCCTGTCCATTAGACCCGCCTCGCTATTGGGCCGTGGAGGGTTAACTGAAATACTAATCGCCAGAAAGTCCATTTCTGGTAATCGGTAACAAAATAATTGCTAAAAATTTCGCAACTGCTCTATCGAGCAGAAAAGATCGATCTCAAACCCCTATACAGATTAGAAATTGATAAGAGATTGTGGGTGGCATGAAGCAAATCGAATTAACTTCAGGATCCAGATAGAATTTCGCAATTCGACTCATCTATTGTTGCAGGAAAAATCATGCACAATGACATACATAACAGAATAGTAGATTTCCAAACTTGATAAATTGCGAAATACTGTCTGGTTTGCAGTTAAAGAATCGTCATTTAGATAAGCTAAGGGCGTAACTACTGTCATATTTCAATAAAATAAAAATGGTACGAATTCGTATAATCAAAAAACATCAAAAATATCCCCTTACCATTCTTTATTATTATTATTATTAGTGAGTGCCCACCTTTGAATTTCCTAGAGCCCATTTATATGAATTTCCTTTTCAGATCTAAAAATTTTAGAAATTTTCATATCAATCATATGTACCCTACTCAAATATTTTTGTTTAGTACGATGCCCAATAGTAGTTTAAAGCCTTGGATTTAGGCTTTTTGGATTACCTATTGAAAGTATGCACTTTTAGCCGTATATTCTGTTTCTTACATAATACGGTCAATGCGTTGTTACCAAAAATATATACAGACCATTCGTTATTATACGGCACCTTACAATAGCTTGTGCTGGTTTTGAATTAGGACTTTCAAGATTTTATTGACAGACCAGGTTGGCCAAAACACAGCGTATTAGGGAATGAAATTATCAATGTGCGCGATTTCAGTTAATAATAATAATAATAATAATAATAATAATAATTAAAAAGAAAAAAAAAGGAATCCTTTGTACGAATTTCGGATATCGAAGGTTAAAATTAAAATGAAAAAAAAAAAAAATACTAATTTGTTACGTGTTTGTTATTCTCTGATTTTATTTACATGTCAGAGTGCTATAAAAATAAAATAAATACATAATATTTTTTATATTAAACAGCCCACTCACTCTGACGCTTAAATAAAATCTCTCAATAAGGTAGATATGTATTCTTGTCGCCTCTTTTTTTTCCCTTTTTTTTTCAATAGACATTTTGCACAACTATTTAAACTCTCTTTCGCTCTGACTCTCTCTCATTCTTCTTTCTTTTCTTTTCTTTTCTTTTTTTTTTTTTTTTTTTTTTTTTTTGTGTGTGTGTGTGTGAGTCAAATAAGTCTGTTTAAAACATGAAGCCAGAAATAGATTAGTTTTTAAAATATAAAATGAAATATTTGCTTATAAATTGAAAAGAAAAACTATTTAAAAAAAGCAAAAAAAAAAAATAAAATACCCCCAGTTTAAAGAACAAAACATTACAGCATTAAAATGCATAGGGACGAATCGGGATGGCACTGAAACGTCGTATAAATGTAAAAGACGAATAATGAGAAACGTATAAACTGTACTTTACTGTATTTGTTCTCTCTTTCTCACTGGCCTTCTCTCATTTTTTTTCTTCTTCTTCTTTTTTGAGAGACAAATAAAGGTGTTTAAAACAAGAAGCCAGAATTAATTCAGTTTTTTTTTATTATAAAATAAAATTTTTGCTTATAAATTGAAAAGAAACTAGTTGGATGTGTCAATCCCAAAACTTTCTTCTATCTCATGTCAATATTTCATTATAATTAGTTTTATTAGTATTTTTATTAGAATTAAGCATAACTTCATACACTTTTCGATGGTAGGGCAGACCGGGATTAGTTGGCCCGCTTTTTCTTCTAATAATATTTTAAAAATTACAATTCAACATTTTAAATTTCTTTTTATGTTACCACTATCAATATACTTTCAAGAAGAAGTCACAATAGTAAAACTTGAAAATATTAACTATAAGTATTAGTTTAGAAGCTCAAATTGACACCAAGTCGCTTGGGCCAACCTGCCCCGATTGCGGGGTAAGTTGGCCCACGTCACTTTTTAATGTTCTGATAGTGTAGAAGTTTAAGAAATGAGCAAAATTTTACCAAATCTTAATTTTTATTTCTTGCAAACGAAAAGACAATATAACATCCAAATTAAAATAAAAATTTTAAATACTAAAACTGTGAGTTATTCAAATTATTAACTTCGACCAAAAATTGCTTTAAAAAATGATTTTATTTTCTCATGAAAAATGTCTTTACTACATTACGGAACAGTAATAAATTTTAATAAAGGCATGCTAGGTGTTAAAACGCCATAAATCTTGGAGTACAGTAATTTAAGAAATCATTCATCCTTAATTAGGTGATTTATTATAAATACCAAATAATAAATAAATTGTATCAAGGCCTCTGCACATCTGTTAAGTGCAATAATTCCTTTATTTCGTTTATTATGTTTTTCTAACGCATCATTCCCTTCAAATTTCTGTCAATAAAATGTAATATTGCTTCATGATGCTTTTGGGTAACGCCAGCTTCTTTGAAATAATGATAATTTTCGTTTATATAAAACTTTAATTCCTAATCAAGTATTAAAAAAACCCAGTTTGTTTATCATGAAATATATATATTATTGATTGCATTCATGATTTATTATTGGCATAATGAGATTTAGATAATCTAATAAGTAAGGATATAGCAATGTGCTTGATATAATTATTTTGCATTATATCATTTTTTTATATTTTTTGTTTGAACTGCCGATCTTTATTAACGGTTCAGGAAGTGTAGTTCTATTCTGTCTGTGGAAGGGACAACATGTCTGTTAAAGGAAAAGATATTTTTTTATAATTAAAAAATTTCAAAAAAGGGTTTTCAGAAGGAAAAATTCATGACTTCGTCAATTCACAAGATATCAAATTCACTTAAATTTATCATAAATCCTCTTAATATAATCTACAACTTTTGTATTGACAAGCTTTTGATAGGAGCAGTTCTTACAGCAAAAAGAAATTAAAATTAAAAAAAGTGTGTGTGAGTGTGGGGTTGGGGGGGGGGGAGGGGAAGTTGTATAAGAAAAAAATCGCATTTCCCTTAATCCGTTAAATTCTTGGTGAAATTAGTACTT
Source organism: Maratus speciosus (assembly GCA_963932465.1). Classification (NCBI taxonomy): domain Eukaryota; kingdom Metazoa; phylum Arthropoda; class Arachnida; order Araneae; family Salticidae; genus Maratus; species Maratus speciosus. The sequence goes on from OZ010796.1 coordinate 381,087,493, forward strand.
AACTTCGAAATCTACCTGCGCTTGTAGGCCAAGCCTCAGGGATTTTTCTATAATTAAAAACTTTATGAATGTTTTTGTACAACACGAGCAGCTGATTTAATTTGAGGAGCAGATAAGTACCATTGTAACTTCAATTTTTAAAAAGATTGACTGGAATAACCAGAAATTCAATAATTAAAATAATTCCTTACTATTAATTAATAATAAATTTATTAATAATAAATTAATAAATAATAGATGAATAATAAATATTTATTAAAATAATTCATTAAAACTATCAAAATTCCAATACACCAGAGCCAAATTCCTACGGGGCATGTTGGTCAGGCGGGCCAACATGCTCCATGCCAAATGGGCCAACTAACCCCCTATCGCCATTTTTGTTTTTCATGACTGTAACGAATTATTCTGAAAGTATTTCAATAAAAAAAACATGCCCTACAATAACTACGATCAATTATTTTTCTGAATTATTATATATCAAAATCTAAAATGTAATCTACAAACAAATAAAAAACGATTATTTATAAGAGAGGAAATTTACTCACCTTTGCAAAATTTTAAAAATTCTCAATAATTCTTTAACGGGCGCTCCGACTTCAATGGTGTTGATGTTGGAGGAGGAAAGCGAAGCAACGCATAGTTGGCTGGATTGACAAAGTCATCTAACGCAAAGTTTAAAAAATATCGCGATTAGGCCAACATGCCCCTATGGCCAACTAGCCCCGGCTTACCCTACAATATTGAAAACTGCACAAAAATCGCTATTACCACTGCGCCTCCTTCCTGCGGAATTTTTCCAAATTCAGGGAAAGCCTTCTTGCCATGACCAAAAACATACACAAAAAATTTGGTTCAATTCTATGCATAACTTCATGCACTTTTCGATGGTACAATATTCAAAATGCAAAAAAATCGCTATTACAGCGCCCCCTATCGACAGATTTTTCCAAATTAATGGAGGACCTGCTTGCCATACCCAAAAACTTAAAAAAATATTGGTTTAATTCTATGCATAACTTCATACAATTTTTGATGGTACAATGGCGACACACGAACATACGGACACACGGATAGACACACATTTTGTATAAACATGTTTTTTGTGATCTCTGACCCCTAAAACATGCAAATCCGTCGAAAACCGGAAGTCGAAAAAAATTTCTATTACAATACTTTCTTCTATTGAAGATAGAAGAAAGTAAAAACTATAAAAAAATAAAATATTTTCAGAACAAAACATTACAGCATTAACATACATAGGGATGAATCGGGACGGCACTGAAACGGTGTATAAATGTAAAAGATGTATAAATGAGAAACGTATAAACGGTGCTTTACTGTATTTAATCTCTCTTTCTCTCTTATTCTTCTTCTTTATTTTTATTTATTTATTTATTTATTTTTCATTTTTCTTCTTTTTTGTGAGACAAATAAGTCTGCTTAAAACAAGAAGCCAAAATTAGTTTAGTTGATAGTATAAAATAAAATATTTGCTTTTAAACTGAAAAGGAAAAGTATTAAAAAAACCCATAAAAAATAAAATACCTCCAATTTGACGACCTGACTACTGTCTGGAATACATTCTTTTTTTTTTTTTCTTTGCTTTTTTTACTTTCACTAAACTGGAATTGCTATATTAGGATCGCATGATCGAACAGCGGTTTTTTCGCTTGCAGTTTTGTAAGAAATACATTATTTCTCAAAAATTTGATATTTATCGAAACATAGCTGTCTATAAGATTTTTTTTTTCAATCTTTTCATATATACAGTTTGTATGACGTGCGATGACAGAATTTGTGATTGATTGTCATCCTTTGTCCTGCTCAGTCATCAATCAGAAACTTTGAAGCAGCTAAAATATCTCCCAAATGTATTCTTAACTAGACATGCAGACTCCTTTCTCCCCATCCTCTTCCGCTGAAGAAGAAAAAATTGTTCTCTTTTTCGCAATTTTTTCTTCGCTTTTCATTGCCCTCTGCCGTGTTTGTTTGTTTGCTTAGTACACTTTGCTCTTGTAATTCTTTCGCTTAGCTTGGATTTTCATTCTTTTTAACTTTCATCTTTCTTGGCTTCCTTCCGATTTTCAGCTGTTTGTTTATTTATTTTTTTCTTCTTGTTAGGTCTTTTCTTGTAACTTTTATTTATTTATTTATTTATTTATTTATTTATTATTATTTTTTTTTTGTATTCGTCTTCGCTTAGATACAAAAAGAGAAAATGTTACTATGGGCCATTTGGAAATTTTGATGTGCAATTCTCACGTTTTGAATTCCATCAATTAGAAGATTTTTTTTTTTTTTTTTTTTTTTGGTTTATTTAGTAACGTCTAGATGTATCTTTGCATTTCTATTTAATTTATTTATTATTATTTTTTGTATCATTAATAATATATACTCTACCAATTACAAGAAATATTTTGTGTTCATTAATAAATTATAAAAATACACATATATATACAGGGTGGTTATAATTAAACTTCCCCTATAAACAGCATCCTACAGCGCAAACGGGTGAACGGAATGCAACGAAATTTGGTATATAGACTATACACGAGATGCGCTCACGGAATTTCGAAAAAAAAATTAGTTCCAAAATATCCACGAGAGGGCGTCTTTTCCTGAAAAGCATTAAATTAAACACAATTAACGGCCAAAATAGAATCCAGAAACAATATTAACATTTATTGACATTGCTGGACTCTGTTTTGGCTGTTCATTGTGTTAAATTTAATGTTTCTTCCGGAAAAAGCGCCTTCTGGTGGACATTTTGGAACTAAATTTTTTTTTTCGAAACTCCGTGAGCTCATCTCGATACCCATATACCAAATTTCGTTGCATTCCATTCACCAGTTTGCGCTGTAGGATGCTGTTTATAGGGGAAGTTTAATTATAACCACCCTGTATGTTCTCTGAGATCTATGGCCCCACCAGTGGCTCAGAGGTTCTGTTCTCGAAGCTGGTAGACGGGAGGTCTGGGTTCGATCCTAATCGCGCCCGTCGGCCTAACCGTTCGGAGTTTACGTGGTTTTCTTTGAACCTTGGGAAACCTATCGTAAATACGGGTTAGATTCCCTTAGAAAGACCCCCCACCCACTGAGTATACTCTTCCTAGGGCCTATATCCATCGAGTAGATAACCGGTCTTCAAAAATCAACCCAACCCACTCTCCGAGATCTGTGATTAGCAATATTAAGACAGTTGCTTTCAAAATTTTAGACTTATGTATTCATTTTTCTAGATTTTTTTACTCTCGGAAGATAATTGTCAGAACGAATGTTTTTTCTTCGCAGAGATATGAAAAAAAGAAATGTGTTCCTATGGACTATATCGAAATTTTGATGTGCGCCTTAACAAGTTTTTTGGAAGTAGCGTATGGTTAATAGTACTGTAGTAGTTCATTTAAATCCAATTAAAAAAAAAATGGTGTAATGATAAATATATATCTAACTATCGCTCATTAAATAGAACAATGTTAGAACTCAAAAGTCGAAAATTTTAAATTATTTCCTTAAAAGAAACAAACTTTTTAGGAATTTTGAATGGTATAACGATACAGAATGAAGTGAAATATCGCCAGCAAAGTGCACTTTAAATTGCATTTGAAAAATAATTTTCAACTGAACATAGCCAATGTTTTTATTTATTTATTTATTTATTTATTTATTTTTATTTTGAGTTATGGTACATTTGTACGCGATATTTTTCAATTGTTTTTTGGAGTTCTATGATGAATAATACTGAAATAGTTAGTTATTAACATTTCAGATTGGTGCAATTATTTCACTAGGTTATTTTAACTTCGAAAGAACACACTTTTGGTTAACGAAATCCCCTAACATAAATATATTTTTAAAAAATTACTATGGGTTGAAATTCTACATTCGAAATTTTGATGCATATAATTTTTATTTATAAAGGGAATAAATCCGAATTTTAAGAGAATTCTTTCAAATCCTCAAAAGCACAAGAATCTCTAGAAATAATTTGAATTTTTAGAGAAAATTCCTAAAATTTTCTAGAAACAGAAAAACATAAGTAAGGCATGGAGAAGCTCCGGTAGATTTAATAACAATGCGGAACTAATTCTATCAAAGCATGTTATAACATTAATCTTTTAAAAGTGTGTATACAGTATTTACATATTTTTGCAAAAATATATGTACCTATCTGTATAACCAGAATCGCGTTCTCAGTTTCAAATGCCTCAAAATCGCTTCCATTTTGCTTCTTGAAATCCAGAATTTTTTAAGTGACTTTCCAATTTTAAGACAACCTTCTGGGATTTTTAGGGGTCCCCCCCCCCCTCAAACTCTCAAAGGATACAAGAATCTCTAGACTTTGCTTTTAGGCTCTGAAAGCAATATTAACTTTTCACTATAACATTTATAAAATCTTCTTAAATATTTTCGTTGATCACGAAAATTACAAAACAATTTAAAAATATTAAAAAAATTATCTGAAAAATATAATGAATATAAAGAACATTATAACCAAAGTATTAAAAGAAAATGACATTCAAATAATAATAATAATAAAAATAAATAAATAATAATAAAGAAAAACATAATACATAACTTGGGTGGAAGTCAGAAAGAAACTATCTGTAATTTTCTACTCCCTGATTTGAATAAAGATTTTTGCTCTTTTGTGTCAAAATTATTTGACGAAAATCAAAATCATATTTTGCACAGTTAATTATAGGTTACGAACTATTAAAAAATTCGTAAAAGCGGATGTTGTGGAAAAGAAAAATGCTTTTTCCTATTTAACGTAAATAATCATGGGCGCCACACAGAACCGAGATATTAAATGAAGAAGAAAAGAGTTGTATGAAAGGTCATTGCTGAATTCAGACCTTTTCCGCCGGGAGGGATTTCCACAACTTCCCGGGATAGAGGGGAAATTGTACTTATAGAACATACACGACTATAAATTACAAACCTTAAGGAGGAATATTTCGATGTTCCATTACAGCTCATTCTACCAAGTAGTTTTTGAGTTATATGCTTGGAAACGCAACACACATTTGTAATCTGTTTTTCATCGATAAAAAATTTTAACATTAAAAGTTCATAGCTTTACACCTGCATCATTTTTAAACTACTTGATCGAATGACTTCCCCTTTGGTTCCCGAAAGCAAAATTTATTGAAAAAGGCAAATATGATGCTTTAATACGGCGCCAATATTGCAAATTTTAAAGTTAGATAAGGCGAAAATTTCGGTTAAAAAAAAAAAAAAAAAAAAAAAAAAAAAAAAAAAAAAGGTTCAAATTTAAGGATTTCTTTCACCTTATCCGTGTGGTTCACCTAACATTATCACTTGTGGCCCATACACGGTTATTCAAAAGATATGGCTGTGTACCGCAGGCGGTACACGTCGGCGCGAAAATTGTAAACTGTGTAATACAGTATACAGGGTGTCCGGTCTCAACGGTGTCCAATGGCTAATTCCTAAACCGTTAGTCATAGACATATAGTTCCAATTAGAAAAATGCTTTAAATCAGATAAAAAAATATTTTAAAAGCGATTTGGGTCAATAAAAACATTTTTTTTTTAATTATGAAATTTAAATTTTTATACGGTCCCCCGGTCCTATAAGTTATATTTAGTAAAATTTTCCTATTACACTGACAAGTAAGACAAAAAAAGTCCCATTCATATAACACTAAAATTAAGCGAGTTATGAGACTTTAAAAATGCATGACTTATGCCACTTTTCTGCTCTGAAAACAAATGAGTTCGGCTTGGCTTTGAGGGGTCATATTCCAAGTGCTTAAAGTATTCCAAGATCTCATTTCATGTGTATTTGCGCTTTGAAAAAATCGTACAAGTATTACTATTAAGTTAACATTTATTAAGTTTCAGATTGGCTGAAATAACATATGTTTTATTTTGTCAGGATTTGAGACTGTTTTTTTTATGATTTCTTTTAATAAAATTATGTTATTTTTATAAGTTTTTATGTTACTCCAACGATCTTATGTATATTTTTCCAGTTCAAAATTTGTATTCGAACTTTAACCCACTTTCAAATATCCGAACGAGATTACATTTTACATACTGGCGCAAATCCGATAACAATCTAATATTATTATGATTTTCGGTGGTTACCATTTATACTTATAAGTATAAATGGTAAGTATAAAATATATTTTATAGGATAACGCAAAAAATTTCGGATAGATTACCGCCAAGAAGTTTATGAAAAAGTCTTAGATTAAATAATACAAGACGGAGATTGTTGGGTTTTTTAACTTTTATGTATTTTTTAGCACTGAATCCGAAAATTGCCTCAATTTTTAACCATCATGTCAGGATATTTCGCAAATCATAAATTGTCGAATTTAAAGAATAACAAAAAATCGGATACTATAAAGTAGAGGAGATGGTTGTATTTTTTAACTTTTGATAATTGAATTTTACGTACTTTTTAACACTAAATCTGAAAATGACTTTCATTTTTAACCATCACATTAGAATTTTTTTGCAAATGTGTAAGTTAAAATATAGCGAAAATCTCATACTATAAAACATATGTAAAACTTTTTTTTTATTATTATTCAATAATTTATTCGATATTTTTGCTTATCTTGGGATTCTTACAACTGGGTGATGTGATGAGATGGGGGAGGAGATTAAATTTTAACTTTGAACTTTTTAACTTTGAAATTTACAATTTGCGAAAAATCTTGATGTGATGGCTAAAAATGAAGGTCAATTCCGGATTCAGCGGTACAGAATACATAAGAATCAATTATCAAAAGCTAAAAAACATGAAATAACCCTACTTTTGCAGGCTAGTGTAATCTAATAATATTTTAAAATACGTATCATTTTGTAAAGGATAGAGGCTGTTAATTTAGCATAATTTTATTTAACAAAAATTCTGTTTTTTTCTTTCTTCTTAAATGTGTATTACAAATTGTATATTTTGCATTAATATGTCAGAATGACTAAAGATTTCAAATTTATATTGCAATGTTAATTTTACTCTCAACCATTTTTAAATATATTTGACGAAATTATATTTCGACTAAATTTGTGAATGATCCCCAATTTGCAGCAAAAAATAGGCTCCAACTTTAAACAGGTATTACTCGGTCAATTGTAATCGTAGAACAACGGGACTTTTTGTGTATTACTTGTCAGTGTAAAAGGAAAATTTTACTAAATATAACTTATAGGACCGGGGCGCCGTATAAAAATTTAAATTTCGTAATTTTTTAAGAAATGTTTTTATTGACCCAAATCGCTTTTAAAATATTTCTTTACCTGATTAAAAACGTTTTTGTAATTGGAACTATATGTTTATGATTAACGATTTAGGAATTAGCCATTGGACACCGTTGAGGCCGGACACCCTGTATAATATCAGTGGTAAATAATACATTATATGACCCATTTAACCCCAAGTTATAAAAAAGAACATTTCTTTTTCGGTCCAATGTGCGGCGACAGATGCGCAAAAATTACGGAAGCATGTTCAAATCGGCGGAATTTTTGTTATTGACTCTACATTCTAACGGGGAATGTTCACTAATATTTAGTTTAAAAGGGGGGGGGGGGAAGGAAGAATAGCCTGACTTTTAGAATGTCCATGACAAATGATAATATAAAACAAAATACTGATAATCAAATGCTTTAAAAGCAATAAGTATTTTGAAAATTGTTTCAAACAACTAATTCTTAAGAAATTCAGGAAATTCCCATCTGCTTCAAATACCAGTAAAAGAGAACTTTTATTTTCTTTCAACTGCTATTTTGAAAATATTTCTTATGAGCTGAAAATATTTCTTATAAAATATCAATAATTTTTAACAATTTATTTCATTCTTAGGAATGTAACCGGTTCGTTAGGCTCCCTTAGAAAGACCAGAGCACAAGGCATTTTCTCCTCAGCATTTACCCATCTCGCATGTTTACCGTAATAAATCAATCCTTAGTAATACATTTTTTTTAGATGGCAACAGGCTCCACTGCTTCAAGGGCAATCAAATTTCGATTTTCCTAATTTTGTACATTTTATTTTTAGATGTAAAAGAAGCGAAATTTATTTATATTTGCAAGGGAAACTAATGCTCCTTTCGTTTCTAGTAAACAGATTCTACTCCCAATGTGTTATAATGATTAATCTTAATATATTTTATTTCTGGTGAAGTCTTGAAATGAAGGGGAAAGATCCCCATTCTCTGCTAAATGTTTCTTTTATTTAGTCCTGCGGAAGAAATATTATAGCCACAATAATACGTTTTTCCACTTTTAGTTGTGGATTGTATTATATACGATGTCTTCCATATTTTATGTCTGACAGCTATGATTTCATATTTTTTACCGCTACAAGTAATCTTAAAGCAGTAGGATTGAGATTTGTTACGAAAACATTTTTCATTGAATATTTGAGATTTAAATTAATGGTCAAAACTGAAATAAACCACCAAAGCCCATTTTTTAAGGATATGTTTTCCTGTATGTATTTGATTTTTATACCACCCGAAATTAAAATAATTTCCGTTAAAGTGTCATCATCAGTGTATGTAAATTTTCTGAATAAAATTTAAAATCTAATGTTCCATCGTTCTGGTGTGTGTTATCTCCCTTCATATTAAAAAAAAAAAAATCATAAAAATATAACAGTCTTATCAAAGTTCACTTTGCACTTGTCAAAGTGTCAGATGTTTTGTGCCAGAGCAACAATCACAACAACAACAACAAAAATAATAGCCAAAAATTTCACCGTTAGGTGGCGCTATTCAGGTCCACGTTTAAAAGACATAAAAATACTGAGATTATATAACAGGTATTTGTCTGCACTTGAGTACTATGTACTAGCGCGACCTATTGGTGATTATTGGTGATTTTTTTCTTTTGCCGCAAACAATTCGACACTTTGACAAGTCTTATGTGGAAACCATTATTCCGATATGACAATTTCTGAAATTTTTATGAATTTTTCAAATGTGAGCTGATTTACTGTACACCCGGCATTTAAACACACCACAGGATGAATCCTAAACATTTGCAAAATATATTAGTTCTACATTTCGCAACCAGGGGGCGCACTCTATTCTACACAAACCTCTGTCCGAACGAAAACGTCGTTTTACAATCTATCCGTAGGTATGTTAGTCGAGGGGATTGGGCCCATAGCACCCGAGATAGGTAGGCGCCTCCTGGTGGTAAAAAGTGGAAATGAAAGATGTAAGGCTATGTGCATAATATGAAAGAGTGGACAGAAGGGTGTCGGCAAAAGTTAGAAAGTACCCACCGGGTGCAATGGGGGAGGGGTTAGAAAAATTGCTTAAAATACACAAGTTAGAGCCCAGACGGGTAAATATAAAACTTTTTCAAAATTTTATGATTTGCCATTTGATGTGAGGTGTTCAGCTATAAGTATGCAAAATTTCAAGTCTTCAACTTAATTAGGGGCTCAGTTAGAACAAAAAGATTAAAATACACAAGCTAGAGCTCAGAGGGGTAAATATAGGACTTTTTCAAAATTTTATGATTGTCGTTTGATATGAGGTGTTTTGCTATCAGTGTGCAAAATTTCAAGTCTTAAACTTAATTAGGGGCTCAGTTAGAATAAAAAGATTAAAATACGCAAGTTAGAGCCCAGGGGGTTAAATATAAGACTTTTTCAAAATTTTATGATTTGTCGTTTGATGTGAGGTGTTCAGCTGAGGTGTTATGCAAATTTTCAAGTCCCTAACATATATAGTTTCTTAGAAGGGCTCTGTGACGGACAGGCAGACAGAGGAGCGAGACGAATAAGGGTTTCGTCAGATGAACGAAACCCTAAAAATGAAAGTTTTAATCGTGCGTATCGAAACAAAGAAAAATTTCGTAGGCTACATATTTCGTAGGCTGCACATAGTATTTAGTTGTCAGTAGGCCATTTAAAAATGAATATGTATTTTTTTCCAGTACTTGAAAGATAATGGGGAAATTTTGACTATCAGTGATAATTACTAATGTATCATTACTAGTTACATTCCGAAATATGGAGCGTCTAACTAAGTGCTGCTTGGACATGGATGGTGGCTATTTTAAGCCCTTATCGTGATGTCATCATGTTTACCACAAATAAAAGTAATCCTGTTTTAAAAAATCATTAAAAAATCTTCATTAATAAAAAAGTTATGAATGAATATAATCAGGTTCGGCTTGGAATGAAGTATCCTATGTATGTTTCTTTAAATAAGTGAATAACGATCCTGCCTTCCTGTATAAATATTTTTTGTCCCCATACGTCTGATCTGCCCTTCCATTTTTGACAGATATTTCTAATTTATTACCCGATATAATATCATGCATGAAATAGAATATCAATTGTCTAATTTTTTTTTCTAACGAATTCATATTTTGTTCTTTACTTCGTAAAATTTTATTTTACGGAAGGATATTCTATTGGTAAAATGACTCCATACTTGAATGAGCCCTTTATGGAGTTTTATTTTAATCCCCTCGTTTGCAATAACTATTGATCAATGGATGTCCTCTTTAATTGTCATGACGTCTAGTAACGCATTTATCAAACTATCGATTCATTTATCAGCTTTAGAGTTAAGTCTTTGGCTTTTGTTCGCGCAAATTACCAATTAGTTTAATAGGACTGATTAATCAAAGTATTAATTTCATGTCCATTTTATGTAGATGTTAATAAAATTCAAATCAGATATTTTTGTTATTATTTAAATGTTTGATTCTTAAGATGACTTTATTGCGATTTCTACTTACGATAAACAATTGTATAACACCTCTGTTACAAAACAATAAAATAAAGAGGAGCAGAAAAAGAAAGAGAGATTAATAATACTTAAGCATAACTATCCTTGGTACATCGAGAAAAGTCTTATGTTTAACACAATTTCTATTAACTATATTTCAGCAGAGAATATTTTTAAGCCAAACACATGTTTTTTATATATTAAAAAAAAAAAAAAAAGTAAAAATATATTAATAATGCAACAGAAATTTGTTTGGTGCAAGAAAATTTATGTTTAAATACAATTCAATTGGAATTTTGCTGGGCGATATTCCTTTTCCGATCTTGTTATTATAATTTTATTATGTCTGATTGGATATTAAAATATTATATATAAGTAATAAATTTACAGTTGTCAGATCTGACGAGCATTTTTTACGATACTCGAAAACGGGCCTCTTATTGTAATGCAGATAACAATACAATTATATTACAAGGACTCTTATTGTAATAAAATAGGATAATCTGCCAAAATTTTTATTTTTCAAATTTTGATATGAATGCAATGAAAACGAAATTACAAGATATATGATAACAATATCTGACCAATATACCAATTTAATAAAACCTGAAAGAAATAAAATAACCATGTTATCTGGCATTTACGTAACAACAACGTATTTCAACTAATAGTTAACATGATTGATAAGGTCAAGAAAAACATGATGATTGTTAAAGATAGTTAGATGTGAGTTATTCACCTTTCTTTGTTTAAGGAGCGTCGATTTTCACAGTTTATTCCCCTTTATACGAAACTTCAACTGTGTTTTTTCGAAGAATTTTCATTGTTCTTGCTATAAAAACTTCTCTTCATGTATATTTTTCAAAGGACTAGATTCATTTTTGCCTCTGATGCAAGGCAGCCAAACCGTAGTATGCCTCTTAAGATAACTAATGGGCATTATCAAATTTCAAAAATTTGGACTATCACTGTTATTCTCCAGGACCGTTCAATTTATAATCCTTATAATATTATAAATGTCAATGTGTGTCCGAATGTTTGAATGAAGTGATCATCAAAACGGATGAATTAATGCTTTTGTATCTTTGCATATAGATAGATTATGAAACGGAAAAGAACATAGGCTATGTTTTATTTATTTTAAACAAATATTTCACTTAATAATTCAAAATTTCATACTTTTTCATACAGAATCAATTGAAAATTTCCCGATAAAATTTGACCATTTTCTTTCCCGTTGCCAAGAAATTCTAAATCTGGAATAATAATTTTTCCTCTACAATTAATTAAAAATTAAAATAAAAAGAATTCGAAATAAAATATTTATGACGTCATATTTGAAACGAAAAATATGTATTTTTTATTATACATGAAGGATGAATATTAGTTACGTTATTAAGGGGTTTTCTGAAAAAAATTGAGTCATAATTAGTAGGGAAAAGAATGAAAGAGAATCATATTATAATAAAGTTATTCGCTTGGGAAAATATGACGTCATATTTGAAATAAAACAGATATTTCCATGTATTCGTTAAAAATGCAAGGGACATGAATATCAGTAAATAATGAAAATAGATAAATAATGACGTCATATTAAAACGAATAACAGAAATATTTTTTACTAATGGACTTTATTCTCGCTTTCAGTTCGAGGCTATAAAACAAACATTTTACTAAATTGTGAGGTCAAAAGAATACTATCCATACTGATTAAAGAGTTTGAATATAAGTTACAAACAAATGAGAGTTTTCTTTCAAAATTCACGCTATGATTATAAGGAGAAGATATTTTTGGTGGAAGAAAGGGGAATTAAAACGGATTAATATATTTTTTGGCGCTATTTCCTCATTAAAATTAAAAAGAATTGAATTTCAATTAGTATAAATGGTACAAAAACATGATTAAAGTAAATTTCCCAAAACTGAAAGCATATTTACACACATCGAAGCTTCATGAATGAATTTATTCCACAGAAGCTAAAATCGTCTGCGGATGTAAATATATCTTCTGTACATTTAAGTGGATAGTTATTGCCCACTATTCATAAGAATTAAGTTTAAAAAAATCATATACCATTTTAATTAATTATTTTTAAAGATGGCAGTTAAAACATGTGACAAAGGCGATTTTAGTAAAAGCTTTATCGGGTAAAAATGATGTAATATTTTTTCATGGAAAGCATTAATTTTAATACGACAACATTAACATATATTTATTTCAATTTCGTCAAAGCGATGTCGTTTTCGTTACACCAGCTTCGAAAGTTAAAACGAAATCTTAAAATAATAATATACCTTTAAGAAATAAAATTTTGCACAAAAGTCGCATTATTTCAAAATATAATTTTAGCTTACATTTTAAATATATTTTATTACTTGAAATTTAGTATATTTAATAAAAATAATGTTTCAATGTTTTTCTAAATGTACAGTAATATTGGATTTTATTAATCGATTCTATGTTTTAAACAAATTGAAATGCATAGTTTTAAATGATTCATGAAGTTAAATAATATATATATATATATATTTTATTTCGACAAGTATCATTCCGTAAGATAAACTAACCTAGTGAAAGCGTCGTTATATTTTAAATCATTAGCTGCTTTTCTTTCAGAAAATGTTAGCATTTTATAGCAGTTATACAAAATGGCGTAATTTGCTAAGAACTTAACAATAGCAAATACATAAGTTTAACACCCTTTTACCGTACAATCTCCAGGAACATTGGTTTCAATAAAATTTAATAAATGGCACATCAAAGTCGACTTAAAAAAGTTTAGCAAGTAATTTTAATTGGAGATTAGGCTTTACATGTGACATCATTTACGTGTAAAAAAGAACCAAAACCATTAATAAAGCAATAAATTTGTCTTTTGTCTCAGATGCCTCTAATTTTTAAAGGCATCGTGATTATCGAAAAGGGCAAAAGAAGAAGGGAAATTTTCTTTCGATTTTAAAATATCAAAATCTATAGTTAAAAATCTCTCTGAAACACAATCTCTGTCCCCCATTGGAGCATATTCCTGCAAATTTCAAAGCTTTCAAAAGCCAAAATTACAGCACAACGTTCGATATGAAAATGTTAATTCATAATTGGGGTGCTTTTCCATAAATAGATTTATTCCGAGAAAGCAATAAGCAACTCTATTGCTTAAATAATAAGTATTTAGGCTCAAGAGTCTTCAGAACATGATAAATATTTTGATATTATTGGTAGATCTACAGTTAATAAAAGTGTGGTACCGTGAAATTAAAGTGTAATAAATATTTGAAAGTTAAAGATATTTATTTCTCGTACTCTTATTTTTTATTTTTGAACTTTGATGCTTCATTACGTTTGATTATTACTTTTTAATACCATTTATCTTTTTTTTCCTTCCAAGATGTGATTTTTTGGAATATAAACATAATGTTGCATGTTGATTTTTCTATTATTCTAATCTTATCAAAGTCACGTCTGAAGTGACCTGTTAATAACCTATTTTCCTTTTAAAATATTTACTAATATATTTCTTTAAATAATATTCGTTGTCTCGAAAACATAAATGAAATCAATATCCTTGAGCGCAATAAATATAAAATAGAATAAATAAAAAATAGAATAAATATAAATAATAAAATAGAATAACAGAGATGTAAATTTATTCTTCATTTAGTCATAGAAAAGGTGTATGAAATTTCATGCTCACGAAAGAAATTTAAATGATCCTATATATATAAATAAAAATAAGCATATTGGGATCATCAGAAGCGTTTCTACTATAAAATGTGATAAAAGGTTAATTATATATGCTTTTAATTATCAAAATTTTTTGCTTAATTGGTGAATTTCTTCTTCTTTAAATGTTACGTGAACGCAGTCACGGGTAACAGCTAGTTGTAGATAAACCTATAAATGCAAGCTAAAACATTATAGAAATTATTAGTGATTTTAAGGCGGTTCGCAATATATATATACAGTCCTCCCCACTTAATCGGGTCACGGATAATTGAATACCCCGCTTATTCGAATAGAATCCTCCGGAACCGAGTTTATTCCTATTGGTTCTATGTTATTTTTCCCCGCTTAAACCAAATACCTTTTACGAATGTCCCCGCTTAATCCTGCCGGATTAAGCGGGCGCCTCCGCGGGTCGCCTCCGCGGAAAATTTCCTTCCACCTTTTGCCATTTTCGGTTCCTTTACGCTGAAAACAAATTTTCAGTTCTTCCTGCAATGATTTCGACCTGCAGGTGTATAATGGACAAGTCAAATGATTTCCCTACCATCACTTCTTGCCGTTAACCAAGCTTTAATGGCAATGCGCCGTCGCTTGGAGATTCGAGATGGTAGTTGTAATATTTTGCACACATTCGAAAAATAACTCGATATTTACTCCTTTAAAATTCCACTTAAAGAACTACTTTGAACGAATTTTTAAGGCAGTATAAGTAGCTCAAATTAGAAGTAGCAAAGTTTTGACCCAATTCAAACGAGCGTCATTAAGTGTGATGTAAACCATATAAATGTATGTACTGACATTAAATTAATACGTATTTACTTTATATTAACATTTGTATTTATTTTAGTTTATGTTATTCTATTAACGACTTATTATGCTGTTAATTAAATATACCGTAAATGGTTATTTTGCCTTTTTATTACGCATTAAATATTACAGTTACGATTTCCCGTTTAATCAAATTACCCGCTTAATCGAATATTATTTCTGAAACTGTCAATATTCGTTTAAACGGGGACAACAGTATATATATATATATCTATATTTACCCCGCTCAACAACGCGAAACTTCCTGACACATTTCCGGGCTAATTTCTATAAACATAAAAGCATAACGCTTGCAAGAATTATTAATTACGTGATTTGTAATTGAACAGTTTTCATTTTTCGATAAATGAATCAGATATTGATTTCTAAACGATTATTGTCTCACAACATCTGTTTTTTTCTTACCCGCGTCCAGAAATTCAGTTCAAAACGCAACTTTGACAGCGATTTCGTAAAGATATTATGCTTTTACCAGCCCCCCCCCCCCCCCCCCCACACACACACACACACACAAAAAAGGAAAAACATTCGGTTATAAAGTTTTTGAATAAGGGCACCTGTCAATTTCATGCGTTAACGAATAAAAAGGAATTAAAATATATGGCAGAGTAGTCAGTTTGAATTTGAGACTAACTTAAAGAAATCTACAGGGTGATTAAAAAAAAAAAAAACCTTTACAAAATGACATGGCAAATCAGACATACAGCAAAGATAAAAAATCACATAGGAACATAGGGTCGCAAACCACTTATTTAGTCGCAAATACAGGGTGTTTCATCCTAACTGAACCCGGGTTGACTGTAATAATTTCGAGAAAAATTAAAACATTGCTGTGAAAATGCAACGATATGTACCTTTGTTTTGTGTGAAATGTGATAACATCATGAAAAGATCTGGAAAAACATGTTGCTGAAGCAAGCGATGATAGTACCGTATGATTTGATAATCACAGTCCAAAATTTGGGGCGTCAAGTGCATAAAAATATTTTTCTAAAACAACAGAAACTTTCTGGCAGCAAAAAGGTTGCCAGAAACTATTTGTTTTCAGAAAATATCTGTTAACGAAAGAATGCGTTATCAGACGACAGAAATACGTACTCATACAGGCACTTCGTGTTGACAATTGACGCTTTTCCCAACAGTCAAAACCTGTAGGTCGATTCCATTTGGCGAGGGGGGGGGGGGGGGAGGTTCTATTTAACAGAAGAATCGCGTATTATAGGTTAGGTACACGGGAAATTTCTATTTACCGATCGATTTGTTTATATTAATAATAATAAATATTTATAGGAATTTCTCCTCTAAACTTTTATAAAATTAATTTAAATAGCTTATTCGCAATAAAATATTTAAACAGTTGAATTTATATAGATTTGTAAATTAAGTACATTAAAGACTGGAATAAGTGAAAGAAGGTATCTTAAACTCCCCCACCCCCCCAGAATAATAAAAAAATATATATACGATATAAGGTAACTCCCCCTCCCTCATAAAAATATTTATTAATAAAATAAATATATGTATTGAATGTGATTTGTAATTAAAAGAACTTTAATATTTATTCGTGCAATATTTTTGAAAATTGATTAGGTTAAATCAGTGACTTTGGTTAATTATGTAAATAATAGCCTGCCAATTTTTATAATTTTTTCGAATAGAAAGCTCTGTATTGTATATATAAATGAGTAACAGTTGACAGCTATGAGCAAAGATGAGAAATGAAAAAGAAGAGCCACTAAAATCTATATAAACATCACCGTAAAAAAAAAATATTTCATTTCAGCTAAAGTGATAAAATGAGTTTTCATCCTTCTTAACAATTTACAATGTTTTTCCGTATAAAGTAAATGATCATCAACTAAATAAGAAAAAAATATTACAATATAATTTAAATTAAAATGTTAAACAAAATTAAACTTGCTGATTCTATAAAATGAATGGTTAAAGCTTAAATAGGAGTTATTTTCAAAATAATTCCCACAATTGTAGCTCAAAATTTATTTCATTAAATGGAGTGAATAAAATTTACAAATTTTAACTAAACCACTACAGGTAACTCTAAGATTGTACTAAAAAAAAAAAAAAAAAAAAAAAAAAAAAAAAAAAAACATTTCTTCAGAATCAACATATGGAACGATTAAACAAAATATCAACCACTCCCTTTTAAACAACATAGTAAATAGTAGGAAATGTGATAAATTTAAGCAATAAAAATATATGAACAGCGTCAGATCTAATGAATATTATTCTGGTTAATGTTAAACGAAAATATCAGTTATCTATAACTATAATAATTAATGCAGCTACTCCGTGTTTATTATTAAAACTATCACTCCAAAACTAATCACGTGTGTCAATTGATGACAAAATTAATTTAAAATCTCAATCAAAATTTCTGGAACTAATACATATGAAGTAAAATTAAACTCTTAGTCATAAAAAAGTTAAATATAATAAGTAATCATTCTACAGCTATGTAAAAATTCAAGATTTGTAAACTAATCATAAACTTAAGATTATTTATTTAACTTAAAATAAACAACCGATCAAAAAATAATCTCCAGCTATTAACAGAGTTAGAACAACTAAGTTACTAATGTGCATAAATAAATGAAGTATAAAATAATATTAATAATTTAAGTAAATCATACATTATAAAATAATAATAATAATAATAAATAGTATTGCTTAATTAAGATTTTTAGCAAATAAGAAGTATTTTTCATACATATTGTTACGTTTCGGAAAAACATTGTTACATA
The DNA here is from genome assembly GCA_963932465.1 of Maratus speciosus. NCBI lineage: Eukaryota > Metazoa > Arthropoda > Arachnida > Araneae > Salticidae > Maratus > Maratus speciosus. Next base: position 381,105,539 of record OZ010796.1, read on the forward strand.
TTTAAAAGAAGGATGGAAACATACCTTTTGCTATGTTTGTTTTCTAGTATTCGAACTGTAAATCCTAATCATTGAAGAAAGCGGTTCTGATGTCAAAGGTGTGCGTCGCCGGTTTCAATTGTGAAAATGATTCTTAATTTTCTGTTAAAAATTCTTTATATATTATTCTTTTTCAATTAGATCAACTGCTTTATTGAACGAACTGCCATTTTCAACAGTACACAAGAGACAAGACACTCAAATATTTCAAGTTACAAGAGACGCGTTAGCGTGGGTATGATAACCAATGCTTATTGGTCATTCTAAATGACCTTCTAGACGTCATAGAGGATGACCTCCCGTTTTTCTGTTATACAACATATTATCCTGTCGCAGTGGAAACTGATGGCAAAGAAAACAGAATTTTTTGTTGTTTAACATGAAAATAAGCGATATGAGGATGGAATGACATAAGAAGTCTGTTAACGTAATTTTTACTGTCAGAATTCGAAGATTTTTTTCTGTTGTTTTAAGATTTTTTTTTTTACAGTGTACTGCGCGTATAATGAAAACTTCTACCACATTTGTTTGGTGTTATCACATTTACAACAAAGGTGAGCGTGTCTATTAAATGTTTTTTTATAATATACTTCAGTTTTCTGAAAGTTATTACCGCCAACCCAAATTGAGTTAGGATCAGGGATGTGGTGGAGGGTATAAAGTGGTATACGCCGTATACCTTCTGGATTTTTCTAAGGAACACCGTATACCCTCTGTTTCTCAAAAAAGCTATGGTATATACTCTGTATGGGTATACTCTCTGCCTTGAGCGTATACCCTCTGCTTAGAGCGTATGCCCTCTGCTTTTTTTTACGACCCACCACTGGTTAGGATGAAACAGCCTGTATTTGTGACTAAATAAGTGGTTTGCGATTCTATGTTCCTGTGATTTTTCATCCTTGTTGTATGCCTGATTTACCATGTCATTTTGTATAATTTTTTTTTTTTAATCAGCCTGTATACATAGCTTTAGGCTTTCAGAAATGAGAAAGAGAAATCTGCATTATTAAAATGATGGGATAACATTCTGAGTTAGATGAGCGTAACTGAAAATACTTTCGCCGGCTTCAAATTATTTTCTTAAGAAACTACTCAGATTTAGTATTACGTTTGTTAGGTATTTATTTAAAAACGCCGAATAAATTGTTATAAAGATTTTACTGAGATCTTCATTGTGTCATTTCATATTCTTAGAAGCTTAAACTGCCGAAAAACAAGACAATAGTGGGACAATGCATTAGATTAGTCGAAACAACTTCATACAAACAAGAGTAATCTGTCTTATTAGTAAATATGCTAATGAGATTCTGCTTGGTAATACGCGATTGAGATCTTCTTTAAAACATGCTGATATGATCTGATAAAGCAAATTTCAGATCGTTGTCTCCCCGCATCGTATAATTCCTTCAAATGAACCACCTCGATTCTTTGGAATATTCTTTAAGTAGCTGCTATCCTTGATGTGATATGAATTATGCATTTATAAATTCAAACATTTGTTCCCTCGAGTAAAAATTCTCCCATCAGAGAAGACAGTAAAAAGAATGTCTTGGAAATCATTTATAATGCATTTCTGAGTACGTAATTAAAGTTTTTGAAAGGATCATTGGAATCATAAGCAAGTTCTTTAAAACACAAGTCCACTTAATGTATATACAGTTCATGTTGTTTGTTACAAATAAAGAATTTGTCTATGTCAGAATGATAAAATGGTATTTCGGTTGGAAGTAAATATACAGCTGAATCTCGTTAACATAAATTTCCAGAGGAATTAAAATCGTGTAAATGATAAGAGTAGTTAATGTTATTAGTAACTTTTTTTTTTCATTATTCATTTTGACAGAGATTGTGAAAAAAATTCATGTTGAAAGTAATTCACATTCGAGTTTGGCTGTAATGAACTCTATGCAGGGAAAACTCTTTTAATGACCTCTATAATTGAAACAATTCCAATTAATGAAATTTAAAATGTCTCGTTATTTCTCATAAACGATCACGACGAAAAGTTTAAATAAATAACTAATTACGTTAATAAACAAATTAGAACCACAGAATGTAACCTCTTCGCTACTGAGGTCCACATACGTGGACCTTGGATCTTAGCCCATTGTAATAAAACCACGCCAGATATCTAAATTTTGATTATCAATTCACATTTACGACAGTTTAAGCTTCAAAATGATTTCAACAGATTTTAACAATTGGCTTATTTTCGTGGCTAAACCGTTGGTTGCAAGTGAAGTTTTGAAAAATGTCGTCAATTCAGCGATTGCATAAAAGCAAGTAATATTTATATTAAATTTTTAATTAAGATGTCATATTTTTTTTATTGTTAAGAACATTATAAATAATCATTAGATAACTTCTTTTTGTTAATTTTGTGATTTTTTTTTAATTTTAAAAGTAACATTTTATCGAGGTCCACATACGTGGACCTCAGTATTCAATGCCTATAAATAGGCTTAAACTCTGGGAATACTGTTATCTTATTTAGAAATAATAATAATGTCCTATTATATTTAATTAATTCAAAATATATGTTTTTTAAACAGAATATGCAATTAAAGCTAGATTAAGTGGATTTTGTATATATTTGTTTGATTAAATAATATTTAATGCTGATTAAATTCTGCAATTTTATTGAAAATACATAGCCACATTGGAGACCATAGCCAGATCTATAATGCATTTTTTTTATTCAAAATAAATAATGATAGTTTTTTTTATATAGTTACATTTTCAAATTATTCTTTCGCATAAATATTACATAATAATAATAAAAGATTAAAAGATTTCCTTAGGCTAACTTTTGAATTTACTTTTTTATCCCAATTCTATTAATGCTAATGCGTGTATTTTATTCTTATACATTCATTTTAAACTACATGATGGGAATTCAATAGCAGTTTATTTTTAAGTGTACAAAAATATGGCCTAATAATGTTAAAATTAATAATTTTCTTCAAAATAAAATTTAACCATCAGTTATGAGTATTGAGCTTTTCGAGGAACTAGCTGCACAAAGAAATTTGCATTCCATGCAAAATCTAAAGCACAGGTCAATAAATACTATAGTTTATGACATGATGAAGCTTACAGGCCGGCATATTCCCATGGGTGTATCGAAACTCCCCCAAGCCAAATTATATTGATCAAAAAACAATCCAGTAATTTGTTGATACAATGACAAAATATATTCTTTAAACTAAGGAACTATCTGCATTTTCTTGTGCCACTCTTTTTAGATTTAATAGGAGAAAAGTGCTTAAGCTTACCTCGACCTAAACGTATTTCGTTGGGCTAGAAAATGATTCCCTTTCTGGGCAATGTGATTTCCCACAATATGTACCTTCAAAACCAAATTCTCTAGGTATAAAAAAAATTTCTGTCTGTTAGAGATGGATTGGTATTATATTTCTGTATATACATATCAATGCAAAAACCCTTGACGGGTTAAAAGTTTCTGACGCAGCACTTTATCTTATGCTCTAAGAATTTTAAATATGGAACTTAAAAATACTGATATCAAATTTTGAGTGACGTTATGCTATTTCTTAAAAAATATATTTGTATTTATTTCATCATTTTATTTTTGTTTTATTTATAATCGCATGTGCAAAAGTTATGTTCAACATGAAAAGCTGCATAAAATTTTATTCGCTGTTGCTTTATCATTTACATCTCTCATAAATTCAAAATATGAGTTTTAAAAGATATGATATAAAATTTAAGTGACGCCTTGATGTGACTTTAAAAGGTTTGTTTTAAAATTCAATTTAAATTATTTTTGACTTGGTTAAAATATTTTTTTACATCTACACAATACTTTTAATTTTCCAATTCACTGTTAAATATATCACTTTCATTGAATCTATACTATGCATTGAAATGTATTTATTTCAATAAATTGATTTATCTTTTGTGTCACGCTATTAAAAATTGTGAGTAAGATTTATGTAAATGGTTTATTTGCGTCAAACTATCCTTTTTCATACATTTCATGTAGTTTGGACACAATGACGCAAAGAAACCAATTACATAAATCTTACTCACAATTTTGAATAGCGTGACACAAAAGATAAATCAATTTATTGAAATAAATACATTTCAATGCATAGTATAGATTCAATGAAAGTGATATATTTAACAGTGAATTGGAAAATTAAAAGTATTGTGTAGATGTAAAAAAATATTTTAACCAAGTCCAAAATAATTTAAATTGAATTTTAAAACAAACCTTTTAAAGTCACATCAAGGCGTCACTTAAATTTTATATCATATCTTTTAAAACTCATATTTTGAATTTATGAGAGATGTAAATGATAAAGCAACAGCGAATAAAATTTTATGCAGCTTTTCATGTTGAACATAACTTTTGCACATGCGATTATAAATAAAACAAAAATAAAATGATGAAATAAATACAAATATATTTTTTAAGAAATAGCATAACGTCACTCAAAATTTGATATCAGTATTTTTAAGTTCCATATTTAAAATTCTTAGAGCATAAGATAAAGTGCTGCGTCAGAAACTTTTAACCCGTCAAGGGTTTTTGCATTGATATCATTACTTTTTTGAGGTTAGTGATAAAATGATTAAAAAAAAGATACTTATGGAATTTAATGCAGATTTAATTTTTACTATTTTATTACAATATTCCTTATAGCAGTTTGTATATGAAAACAAGTGGGTAAGTATAATCGCAGATCGCACAGAGGGTTTCATTTGATATTCCTTTAAAAACACTTTATCCTTAAATTAATAAATCCAAAATGTTAATTTATAATTATTAAATCCTTACATAGATGGTGCACCAATAGTTCCAATTTTCATGGGGCAGGGAACGCATTCTTTTAAACAAACCACCTTCCAATTGAAGTCACCAAAAACCAAGTTGAATAAGCCAGACCCCGTTGTGTTGTTTCACAAACAGCAGTCTCATGTCCCCTCCTTCCCCCCTTTTTCAAAATTTTTCAGACCAGTACCTAAGAATGGAACCGAAATAATTTTTTCTCTTCAGAAATTACGATAAAAAAATAGTATGCAGTACTCATAAATTTACTTTAATGCTATATAGGGTGATTATTAAGTTAATTATAACGTTTGGAATCTGTTGCATTGATGTCCGAAAGGTGGTTTCTGAGTTATGGAAGCTGGACCCATAAGGCGCCATAGAGGGGCGAAGCCCACTAGTGTCTATCATAATTATATCTGCCATGTGGACTAATTGCGATATTTAATCAAAATAGCCCCCCCCCCTCCTCATCCCCGGAAATATAACAAATACAAAATGTGTCTTTATAAACCTATCGTCAAATAGGTTTTTATTTCTTTTTCCCTAAAAAAAAAAAACATGATTTTTATATCCGTAACGTAAATAGCGGACGAAGCCCGCTAGTTCCTATCATAATATATATTTTTAATAATTTTATATAGTCTATAATAAAAATTAGACTTAAAATAGTCTAGTTCCGTGAGTACTTGTAGTGTCGGTTACATGCTACGATTTTTGGATACCAGTATTTTAGAACGGGAAAATGTGACTTATTTTATCGGAGATATCTCATTAATTGAATAAGGTGAAGCAAACTTTTTGAAAAAAAGGTGGCCAACAAGCATGGCAGTTATCAGCTATGTGACTTCGTGCTAAAGTCCATTAATTTGATCTGCTTTAAAAAGATTACGGAAGATTGAATTATAGTAGAACCTGGATTAACCGAGCTTCGATTAATCGAGGTTTCTGTTAACCGAGCCGATAACAAAGTCTGATTTTTTTTCCTTTTGAATGAGCCTTAAAAATAACCACACTCTTTAGCTCACTGTCCGTGCTATACAGGCCCTTCTGCCCCCAAAAGCACTCAACTCCAAAGAAACACTGGACCCTGAGAAGTCAATAGCGAACAATGCTTTGTTTCCAGTGGCTGTGTGAACTTTCGTAAATTTTTCAAATTGCATTTTAAAATTTACTACTGGTAGTTGATTTTCTTTTTAAATTTGTTAAGCTGTGAAACAGAACTTTACATATATTTATTTTTATTATTTATAAAACGTTCTATATATTTTTTTAAAAGAGATGTTAAATTCGCAAGCACGGCGAGTTTTTACACACAGTTTCTATTAACCGAGATTTCCGATTCCGATTTACTAACAGTCCCAATTAGCTCGGATAATCGAGGCTGCTCTGTATAATTAAAAAATCAATGGCGATCTTACTGTAAACGGGTTTCCCTTTTACTGAGGGATTTCAAGACCGAATCAGCTGATGTTAGTTGCTGTTTCCGTGCTTGATTAAATAAGATTAGTTAAACATTTGAAAATTACCAAATATAAAAGAAACTTTTTTTTTCCTATGAGACTTTTTTAATGAGACAATTTTATCCAGATTTAACATTAAATATCTCTTAAAATAATTCTTCGATTTAAAAACTGTCTACTTCAACATTTTTATCAAACATTTCTCTATAATACTACCCATTTTAATATTTTTGTATGCAGTAATTTTCTTAATATTTGCGAAATAGACCTCTAGTCACAAGAGATTCTTTCAAAGCGGTGAAAAGCGTTAGTTTTTTCCTTTTTTTCCGAATAAGAGACAAAATGTAGTACGCAATTGCGTCAAAAGATGGCGACACCAAAATTCTGATATGCTTATTATGTAAAACTTCATTGTTATTTATAAATAAAACATTTCAACTAAATTATTTATTATAAAATAATTATTACATCACAATAGTTTTTATGCAAGGAAAATAATAATAATAATAATAATAATAATAATAATACTATGGATGTCAGTGATTATATATTGATTGACCGTCATAATAATAAAAAATGATATTATAAAAAGAAGAGCTGAAATGAATTATTTTTTTACGTTTCTGATCGTGTGATTTATATTCAAATAATAATTATTAATGTATATTTTTTGTAAAGTGGTTGAAATTAAATATATTTATAAAATTTATGGTAATATTTTTATTGTTGAAAAATTGCCAAGAAATAATCATCATTAAATTGGCGTCATTATAATTGTAATTTTATTTAACTTAATAGCAATTAAAAAATTACAAAGGAACTGAGAATAATGGTCAACTAACAGACTTAAAAAAAAAAAAAAAAAAAAAAAAACTTCACACGCATCAGCGAGTATCGAACTGTCTATGTTAAGATCAGTAGACGATGGCCCTCAACCACTCAGCCGTGGGAAGACAAAATTTTTCTCCCCAAAAGTGGTTAAAAAGAAAGCATGTGTATGAATACAGTGTCATGCATTTTCGGTGAAATTTCCATAGAATGGCGAAGAAATATAGTCCGATTTTTCATGTGCATTATAAAACGAACAAGAGTCTTGCTGGAAACAAGTAAATTGTTATTTGGTTCATCTGAAACATATTTATTTGATTTTTAAAAAATCGTCCGTGTCATTTTCGAGAGAAAAAAAAATCGAATTATTTAACGAACGAGAGTTTTCCCAGAAAAAAGAAAAGTGTTATTCACCTCGCCTTAATCACATTTATATAATGTATCAATTTAAAAATAATCGTTAGAACCGTTTTCGAGATTTTCATATTAGGAACTTCCTCGATATTATACCAACGTTTTCACTTTAAAAATGACTATTTAGATCTCAAAATATACTGCATGTAGAAATGTAAAAATTTCAGTATACGATTAGACTGCAGATATAAGACTGTTCTAGAAAATTCAGAACAATAAGACGTATATCTGCTGAGTTATTAAAAGGCGGCTTTTCGCATTTTCTTTGATGTCGAGTTAGCTGTATATATGAGTTCCGCCATCTACGAATTCTATGATACGATACGATACGATTTTAACGATACGATACGATACGATTTTAGGCTTAAGGCTGCGTCACTCGAAATACTACCGTCTTCCATGATGTTAGCAATGGAAGTATTTCCTCAAACGGTATGTGGGATTTTCATTTAGTTGGGGGTATTGTTAAATTATTGCGTTAAAGTGTGCCCCAATATTTTAACCATATAACATACACCGATTTTTTACTAGTCTGAAATGTGCAGAATACCTTTTGAAAAGAAATTTTTTTCCCCGGAACTATTACATCAAATAGAATTGGTTCTGCTACACAAAAATTGAGAGCTGTTAAAGAACAGAAAAAAAGGAGAGTGGGATGAGGTACTTAGAGAAGATGAGATTCCGTTTTAAAGTAGAAATATAACAAATCAGTTACTTTTCTTTCTACATGTGTTGAAAATGAAGTAACTTATACATGCAGGAGATGGTCGAAAGAGGATAAGAAAAAAGTAAAAGTAGCCAGCCAGCTGTAGCAGAGATGTACAACATATCTGTGGGTGGTATACGTATCTTTTATCGGTACCTAGCATATTATCACTGTGCAGCAAAAACAAACAAACGACCAACGCGGGTATTTAATTACTTTGTATATCTAATGATTTCTAATTGCTGGATACATTAAGTAAGAGATAATAAAGCGATGAAGATTAAAATACATGTCATTAATAGATTATAGGATGTGTGTTGCTATTCTTCTGATGAAGGAAGAAATCATATAAACCCCCGTAGGCGTAGGCCACGAATACGTTCATGTTATGAAAGATGAAATTACAAAAAAGCAAAGAAAAGATAACATATACTGTCGGAGTTTCCTCTTAGTCCGCACAACTTCGGAGAAAATCCTTATTATTTATATGCTGCCACCACCGATATGATTACGTGATATCGGTCACGCACTGAGAAGATTGTTTAAATGAAAACCAACGCTTTCAATTAACTAATTTAACCGTTTATTTACACACTATTTACACAACAACAAAACACTATTTACACTTACAAACTCGGATATAGGTGATCCGGTTCAACATTAAATTGAATACAGTAAATGCTGGCTGTGTACTGTTAAACTACGTTAAACCACTCTCACTCTACACACGTTAAATTAGCTTTCCGGAGATCAATCTCGATCTCCCAACACATATGTGCTCTAAGCCTAAGCTCTCCGAGCCTCACTCAATCCTACGCTCTATCTCTAAGAGCTATATACAGTGACTACCTTGCGCTTGGCGCTCTCGGCTCCAACTGAACCCTACGCTCTATCTCTCAGAGCTCTACCCAGGAATACCCGTCCACTTTGCGCGCTACGCTCCAATTAACTATATCAGCAGAAGAGACTGCCTTCCAGCAACCCCTTGCTATTTCTCAATGTAACCCCTCCGGGGTTTTCTACCTGGCTCCCATTCCAAGCTGTTTTCTTCGTTCGTGGAATCCTTTTGTCTCCCCATCTTCCACAGACATCTCAAAAGGTTGGGCACACCCCTCTCCAACTATATTTTTCCCCCTTCATACCATCTATACATTTTCACCGGCTTAGATCCAGTTTTAGATAAGGAAAGACTGTTATTTTGAAATTCCAGTACACAGCCCATACAATATATAATATATTAAGACAAAAATAATATAGAACCCCAGTTCTAATAGCAGATGTTTCTCAGAACCTGACATATACCTAATAAAGATAATCCATCTTGACAATGTAGGACATTTACCAAGATTTGCAGACAACCAAAATATGCGTCTAAGTGTTGTTTGGAAGAACATAAATCAAAAAGAAGGGTTACGTGTATATAAACTGTAACGTTTATTTATGCATTTTGAAAAACAATTGTTTTAAATTTTTTCACACTAAGTAAAAAATAATGTAATAAAGTTAAATTTTTGCAGTCATTTCTTTGCAATAATTCACGACAAAAATTATTTTAAAACGTTGAGATTTACGATTTAATTAATTTAATACATTTAAAGCAATATATATATAATATTTAATTATGTTATATTAAAAGAAATACCATTTATTTTAGCAATTTTAAAAAGAAACAAATATTTACAATGATTTGCGGACCTCCATTTACTAGTACCCTGGTGCATCAATTTTTAAAATTATTTTGTTATTATCATTTTTGAAGCTAAAATAAGCAGGAAAACCTATTCCAACATTTTTTCAAAATATATTTTTTGTTCAGTAACGAAGAGGATAAGCAAGACCATGAGGATTGTACAGGCGATAAAAGAGATAAATTCACAATTGTCTCAAGCCTATATGCATGTAAGGGAATTTAAGCCCCCCCCCTCCCCCAGGGCCGAAACTAGAGGGGGCATAGGGGGCACGTGCCTCGGACGCCGCTTTTACAGAAGGTGAAGGGAGCGCCAAAATGAAGATTTTGTTTGACGTTTGATACAAGAATGCATATATATATGCAAAATTTGTATAAAAATGTCTCGCAGCCGGAAAATTTAAAAGGAAAATTGAACCTTATTAACTTATCAACCTTATTAACCTTATTATCTATTGCATTAAACTTTACAAATAGATAAAAAGATTCATCTACAATACAAAATTGCAAATGAATAAGAAAAAAGAACTGTTCTCTTAGGCTTTTTTCATTCTACCATTCCAAAAGTATCATGTCTATGTCTTTGCCTTCTATCTTTTAAATCACTTCCTGTGTAGGAGAATCACTACCGTTTTTCAAGGTCAGTCTCTATTGTGGGACACTGTCCAGTGTCCACCATGGATAACTACTAAACGCGAAGCGACCCCTCCGTCTGACTTTTCTATTAGATAAAAAAATTCCATGAAAGCTGTTTTATTTTTCCGCTGAACAGCGTTGAGCTTCCTTCCTTTCTTTTTCTTTCTTTTTTTCGTCTTGCCATGGGCGATGACTGCCCGGGACAATAAAAACAAACGGGAGGGGGAATGCACAGAGTAAAATTTTTAGTAAAACCTTTTTTTTTTTTTTTTTTTTTTTTTTTTAGATATCGACCACATTTAGCCTATACAAAAAATAATAATAATAAATAAATAAATAAATAAAATGCTTAAAAAGATTAAAATGCAATTCGGCTCCTTTTTATTCCGTTTTCAAGATTTTAATGAATCAATGTTTGATAAAGCTGATTACATAGTTCAGTTTTATATATTTTAAATTTAAAAATAGGTTGTCTATTAGATACTTAGAAAAATTCTTTTAGTAAATTTTCTTTGTGGTGGAGAGGGGGGGGGGGGCGGCGGGCGCCAAAATTTCTGTTTGCCCCGGGCACCAAAAAGGCTAGTTTCGGCCCTGCCCTCCCCCGCAAAGTATGAAAAAATTCACAGAATAAATCATTTTTATTTTGTGTGTGTGTGTGAAAATATAAACTGATCTTTAAAATGGCTGTGGAAGAAGGTGGGGATCTATGGCGTATTCACCGAGTAATCTAAGCATGCTACGCAAACAAAAAACATTTTCGTGCTTAGTGTGGTTATTACTATTTCGTTTTTTAAAATGACATATGTCAGAATAATCTACATTGTAAAAGTAAAATTTACTTACATTTTATGTAAAAGTACAATATAAAATCGCAAATGCGATGAAGAACGTGCCAAATATCGTAATCAGGACTCGTCATTGGCATAGATAAAATAAATAAAATCAAGAATTGGGGAAAACGAGTCTCAGGACAGTCAAGAATGCAAAAAAAATAGTCTACAGCTCAATGAATATGGCAATTATTTTAAAACAAGAGACCTGACGTATAATATCTGAATCGTACAGATACTTCACAGATCAACCTTTCTGGCGTTTTGGAATATTCTCTTCAGAAGTAGCATTAATAAATCTTATATTTCGTTTATATAATGCCATATATACCTTGAAATGGATGATGTGCATAAGACACACTCCTGCGAAATCCAATCATTTCAAAGACTTCATACTTTATTCCCAATCAAAGATCGCAACTCCGAACTTTAAAAATACCGACTGGGTTCTAGATAAAGTACAAAAGATTTCAGATAGCATTATGGGTGTATTAATGAATTTCTCTCTAAAAATCATTCATTTTATGCGATAAAATCAAAGAAAAGAATTTTTCGGTCAAATCAATCGTCGTGAAAAATTATTTGTTTTATGTGTTAACGGAAAGTGCCATTATATTTATAAGAATTTATAGAAAATTTTGCAGTATTGGTAGTTATTCAGGACACAAGGCAAATTCTATCGCCCTTTTGTTATCTATTATTGATGATAGTAGAACGGAGGCTGTAGGATTTTGAGACCTCCAACAGTGTAATGTCTTTCCTCGTTTTATTGATTATGTAATTAGCTGCCCTAGGCGGCACAATTTCGTGTATCGAATTTTGAATGCTTTGGCTCAAATGTTAGTCACCGTAGGTAATTACCAATGCTCTTGGTGGCATGCTGAGTTCCGTCGAGTGCCAAAGATAGCGCCACGATTACAGTAGTAATTATAATAAAATTAGGCTTTGGCAAATATTAGCCATATTTTTGTTTGTGAACTATTTGGGTTACTGTAATATGCATTTAACAGAAGTAGCAGAAGGGCTTCTAATGCTCACTTATCTCAAACCATGATCTTATCTGGCCACCGTAGCTTAATCCAATATTAATAATTTTAAAAGAAAATGTGCACTTATAACAATGCGTGCAAAATAAGTAATTTAATACTCGAAACAAAGAGACAGAATTTTTTCCCAGTAAATTAAAATTTGTATACTAAAGCTATCTTTAGTCAAAGTAATTAGTCAAATCATTTCATAGAAGCATAATGAGGGGGAAATGTTTTGTCGAGTTCTGTATTTCCTTAAATTTTTGAGTTTTGTAGAACGTTTCGATGATATCGTCACAGTAAAGTATCTTCAAAGAGGACTTTCAAGGGAAGCTAACATGAATTTTGAATTCCGTGCAAGAAAAATTCTAAGAATCTTAAACATCCATAACATGGGACTGCGGCATTTAACTCGGGAACTTCGGCATTGAGCGATTACACACATTGGAAAGTTACAGAACATGTTGAAAATGCAGGAAATACTTAAAAATTATAAACCTCCCTAAATAATGGTGCCTCAAATTTTAAAATATTCTCCAAAACTATAAAAAGCAAATAGGCAAAATATCTAATGCAAAATTTAAAAAATCTAAATATCACTAATTTCTAATATTAATAATAGCAATAATAGTAATAGTAACAATAATAATAGCATTTATTTTCATAACAGTAATTTTGTTTTTTAAATCGCGAAAAAAATCACGCAAAACGCATAGATTTTTGATCCAACATTATGCGCATGCATTTAAGTAAATCTAACTTTCATTTCTACTTAGAAAAATGACTTCTAAAATACATTAAAATTATTTAAAAATAAGAAAAGAGAAAAAATTACTATATACCTAATTTTATAATACAATTTCAAATGAAAATTCATATTTATGAATTAAAAAAAGAACAGTGACAGCTCAACAAATTTTTACATGGAATTTCGAACAGACTCACAAGACCTCCACCCATGAGTATTCCCATACATTTTAAATAAATTTAAATTATTCAAGGTCAATTTAATTTAAAATAAAATATAAATATAAACCAAAGTGAGATTTCAATTGCAAATTTTACTAAGATGCCACTTTTCCGGACCCTAAAACAGCACAGCAAATTAAAAAATGTGAGGCTTTTTTCCGTCACTTTTAATCCGATTTCACATTATATGAACATTATTCAGATATGATTCTATGAATTTAGTTTGAAGCGTGTTGTGAATAGAATACGAAAAGAATGCTTTATAATTAATATAGGGGATTTCGTATTTCCCCCAACCAGTAGCTCTCAGCCTAACAATAGAAATCCACAGGAGGAGAAGCAGGGGATTTGATTTCCTCCTGCCCCTGAAAAGGTGCTTTTCTATCCGAACCAATCACACGTTTTACGGAACCCCCTTTTTCATCTCCTGAGAGAATAGGTGATCCACGTGCTTCGCTTCCGAAGTGATACAATTTCTTACAATACATTAAAATACGGGCAAATAAATGTTTTTTTTTTGTTTTTTTTTTTTGCTCAGAATGTGTAGTTTTTGCTTAAATAATCTGGAAGACTGATTAATTAAATTAAGAGAAAATGATTTTAATGTTAATATCGTGCTTGATTTTGTAATTAAAATTACTTTTTTCAATATTTATGGATCTTTAAATACGTATATAATGACTGTGAGTTGAATTATAAAGTTATCGACATACAGTCGGCCCCACTTAATCGGGTAACGGATAATTGCATCCCGCTTATATGCATAGAATGCCGAGGAACAGAAACGGTCCCCATAAGGTTAATGTTAAATATACTCGTTTTATCGCATAACAATCCCTGGTTAATCTCATAAAATATCCCCAATCTAGTAATCCGGATTTTGGTGAATTCCAGTGAAGGCGATGAATGAGAAAAAATTAAGAACGGAAATATTTTGTTTTGTAATAAGGGTTTGTTATTTATAAAATCGAAGAGAAGAAATGGCCGTGAAAGAAAAGATTTTATTCTCTTAATTCTTGAAGCGTATGGGAATGTTGATTTTGAACAGGTGTGATTTTCTTTTAAAGCTTTCCATACATATAGCGACTCAAGATGCTGGTGGTACTTCTTTGAAAATCATGGAAATGAGGGGAAATACAATAGAGAAGATCAAGAGAATAAAAGAACAATATTTAGCATCGGGAGTGGAGAAATGCAGTGTCCGAAGAAGAAAAAACAAACTTTTATAAAGGATTCTTTTTTTTTGTTTTTTTTTGAAGGCAACAGATGAAGGATAAATTTCCTAAATAAAATAAAATAATGAAAAATAAAATAAATTTGTGCAGAAATTTATTTATTTTTAAAGGTATGATTTAAATACAAAAATTTGTTATTTTACTTTAATTTTAATGTTCACTTAAATCACATAAATTATAATGAAAAATTAAACCACGTAACGTAAATAGTGTTATAATACATTATACTTAATATATATTATTATATACAGAGTAATAATATATTATTGATTAAAATTATTATTAAAGTAATTAATTTTTAAATTATTGTGTAAGTTGTTATTATCCATTAATATTTATCATATCTGTGGTATATAAACAAATTATAATAACCTACTGACAACCTTAATTGCTGTCCTCGCTTAAATGCATACCCCGCTTAATTGCATACAATTCAGTGGAACCAATTGTATGCAATTAAGCGGGGCCGGCTGTACCATTATTTATTTACTAAACAATTACTTTTAGAAAGATACTTCCTGTTCTCGAAAGTGATTCAAATATTTTTCTTCATCATATGAAATCTTTTAAAGCAAATTATTTGTATTTGTAAAAGTTACAAAATTTTTACACGGCCCCTCGAGTTTATATTCAGAAAACATTCTCCATGCTCTAACAAGTAAAACAAAACCATACTTTATGAGGGGGAGAGGGGAGGGAACCTGCCGAGTTATGGTATATTTTGAATTTTCCTCACTAAAATGTGTCACTCCGTTTTTAGTGCCAGAAGACACTTAAAATTCCTAAAATTCAAACTATCATAACTCAGTAAAATTTTAACGTACAAAAGCTGTTTTTCTTTTCTTCTTCTTCTTCCTACAGCATGGAGAATGCTTTCTAAATATCGTTTACATGAACTAGAGATGATGCAAATTTTTTTATTTTGCTACTTTTACCATAATAACTATTTTGACGTAAATAAAATAAACTAATAACGACGTAATATCATAAGACGAAACGCAATATTTCACAGGTAATAACGACATTTCAAATATTTTTCTACAGTTGAATGTACACTTGTAAAAAACTAATGGTTTGGGAATTAGCTACTGCTCAGCAATAAGAGAGACTCCGTAACATAAAAATGTTGAGTGCCTTCAGTTAATTTCACATTAAAATCTGAAACTGTTAAACAAAATCAAATAGTGTTTAGCATTTTCTTACTGCAAATAATGCAAAGGATATTCCAGAAAATTTTATCAAATATGGCATTTTAAGCCTATTTTTAGGAGGCGACAACTAATGAAATGTCATTTACAAGAATAATCCAAGAAATATCCCATTAACGATAAAATGAAAAACGCTATACGTTTCGTAGCATTTAAAATATATTATCTGAAAATTCTGTGTATTTTCATGCAAAAATAAGTTTCTGGATTTGTCAAAAAGTTTCGCGTTGTAAAACAGGGAGAATAAAAACATTAAGAACACCCTTTAATGTTTCGTTACGTCTTCCTTGAATTCTCCATTGCATGCAGGCACTGCATTTTAAATTTTATGAGAAATTATGCTAATAAATATATATATATATATATTCTTTGAAGTATATGTTAGATATGCTTATACACCTTAATTGGAAATCGGCTA
This sequence comes from Maratus speciosus, assembly GCA_963932465.1. Lineage (NCBI taxonomy): Eukaryota > Metazoa > Arthropoda > Arachnida > Araneae > Salticidae > Maratus > Maratus speciosus. The sequence goes on from OZ010796.1 coordinate 381,121,795, forward strand.
CCTCAGTCGTTAACCTAATAAAATCATTTTTACCCAAGTGATTATAACACTTCTCTTACGCATCTCACATCAAATACACATTATCACACCCTAAACTGAGATTGGGGTGAAAAACGATGTGGTAAAAGGTAATCCCAAAACAAAAATCAAACTCATGCGATTTTATTTACTGCCTCGGATCACGCTACTTTGTGTTTCGACCGGTGAAGGAGGTCTGACTCCTGATCCAAATTAATGCTAATATTTTCCACTTCTCTATCAGATTTTCATAAAGTAACAATTTGAAGAAGGTAGATAGGACCGTACACTTAATTGGCATTAAAAGTTTGTATTCTGATAAACTGCGGCGAGGAAATATTAATAAGCAGTTTCTGAGTAGTTGTATTATTTGTAATGAATTATTAATCCTACTGAACAATGTTTAGAATAAAAAATTTTTGTAAGAAGAAAAAACGAACTAAATAAAATAGAAAAAATATTCATGGATATCTGAAGTTTTTTAAACAAAAGCGTAATATTTAATGAACTGTTCACTCTTGAAGCTAAAAAATGTACTATTACTTTCCTTAATCAGCCTGTTTATCTTTTACTTACTTGGTTACTAAAATACGATCATATATCGGTATGTATAAAATTGAAAGAAGTGACAATTTGAAGCATATAAAGACTCAATATGTCACTTTAAACTCCCCAAATTGCGTCCATACGTTTAAGTTAAAATTTTCGAATTGGTAAACTACAGTTAAGACACATTAAAACAATTGAGTACCGTATTTTATGGAAGAAATGCCGCCCGTCGTGAACGCCGCACTCCTCAAATTGGCCTGAAAAAGCTTAAAAATATCGTAATCGCCGCACCCGTTGTAAACGCCGCATCCATCAGAAAGCTACTTTTGTCGACAGCGTCATATTCACCTAACTTTAATCAAAGTTTTCTGAGCAGTGTAGGATGCCTCGTTTTTAATATCTTAAGGTGTCTGAAGTTTTATTTAAAATATTTAAATCCGATTTTAAATATTTTTATGAATTTTTAAATTAAGGAAACTCAGTTGGTATTTAAAAAAAAATCGTAAACACCGCACATGGCGCAATCGCCGCACTTGGAAAAAAATTAACTTTTAAACTCGTAAATGCCGCGGCGTTCCTTCCATAAAATACGGTATTTCTAAATAGCCGAAATGTTTTCATGATAGGAATTTACATTACATAAAGGAAAACTAAATAGCAAGGGAAAATGTAATCGCATTTTGCTAACTGTTAAATAAAAGAAAATTTGCCTTGATCAATAATATTTAATGAATTGCTTACATTGGAAATTTAAAATTACTGTTAAATCTTCACTTATGTATCTTTATTTTCTATAAAATATGATCTCACTAACTATAAATAAGATGTCTTTAAAGATAAGTTGAAGAAATTTATTAATTAAAACTATTTAACGTTTTGATGATAAAAACCGCCATTTGTATGTTCATAAGCAAAAAGAAAATAAATGAATAAATGCATACAAAAGGTTTATAAACTCTTGGTCTATTAAAGGATATCCTAGATATCTAGACTCCGCACAAAAAAAAAAAAAAAAAAAAAAAAAAAAAAAAAATCAAATGATTCTAAAATTTTTGACAATTTAGGAAAATTTTGAAACTTGAAAACAATTCTTAAACCAATTTTATAACACTAAAGTATTAGTTATTTAAATTTTATTATATATGTGTTTTTTAGATTGCTGTAAAACGCCATATGCCGAAAACTGAGCCATTTTTTTTTCTCTACTGAACAACATTGTGCCAATGAAATCGTGACGTTCAATCATTACCTTTTCCGCGGACACTTTTAAGGAAAACTAAAAAAAGAAGTAAATGACAGGATTTTTTTCTACCTAAGCGAAAAAAAAAATCATTGTTCTTTTACAAGTACCACTGGAAAAAAAAAAAAAAAAATCTAAGTTTCCGCACGTGTAACCATGGAAAATTCTACTGCCGAATATAAAAGAATAACTAAAAAATCAATTTTTAGCAAATATAAATATTGAAGTACAGATTATGACGGATGTTTAATTCTTTAAAAATCAATGATGCTTGCAAATAATTCCAGCTGACATTTAATTCAATGCCAATTCATCTGCAATAAATTGTGAGTTAAGTACTGTTGGTAAATAAACGTAAAACGTTTTATCCTTGACTATTTGTCAAACGATACGACATTCTCGTAAGTGCTTCAATGAATAATACTGTTCTCGCACTAACTTGCCTGTCAAAACTCAAGCACTGTACAATATAGCTTTACAGTCCGGATGATTGCAGGCACATCAGTAGTGTTTGATAGTTGGCGCTTTATAAAAAAAGAAGAATTTTTTTCAATAGAAACCCATAATTTTTCGCCATCTGTAAACTGTCTAAATGTTACCCCCAGCGAATCAGTGGGTTCACTGGTAAATGCCTCTTGTTACAGAATGGCTAAACTGCGATCTGTTGGAATACTACATCCCCCTAGGAACCTCCCCACTTTTAAAAAAGTTAGTTCAACAGATTCGCCAACCATGCATAGTAGGGGGATAGGGGGCAGAACAGAAGTTTTAAATGCATACAATAGAATTCTCGGGAGTGAGATGGGGTCACAAAAGGTGGCACACTTTTTGCTGAGACTTCTTGATTTATAGAACTTCTCCCACACCCTGATATTTACGCAGAGAGCGTAAGAGCAAGGCGAAAATTTGCAACAATTGTGCGATTTAAAAGTGATATGGGCTTTAAATTTAGTACAGTTTGAGAGCATAAATATATATGGTTTTTGGTTAAGGGAAAATTGAGTATTGGAATAGCTAATAATCTATAATAGTCGTTTTTTAATTAAATAGTTAATAATATAAATATTATGAAATTTTGTACGAACTTACTTTGCAAAGCGAAACTTTTTGACAGATTCATGAAGTCATTTTTATATGTAAATGCAGGAAATTTGCAGTCATTTCTATTTAAGTGGTAAGGAATTAGGCAACGTTTTTAATTTTCCCTATAAATGTGGGATATCTTGAAGACAAAATTAATTATTTGTTACTTATTATGTCCCTTGAAACGCCAATTTTAGGCCATAATATTTTATTTTTAAAAGAAAAAGAGAAATGCTGTTTAATTTCAAGGGATCTAAATATGACTACCTGAAAATTTTATGAATTTAAGAATGACATCATTCCATGAACGGACTTGTCTAAAGTTATCATGTTTAAATATCAATCAATCGCCAGTGGATATAGTAGTATTAAAACAAAGATAACTTACGTATCGAATTCAAAAATACGCACCTCCCGAATATTTCTTTTTCTCAAGAATGTTTTTTGACATGCTTCTAGGTGAAATTTATTGTACCCCAGATGCTTGAATATATTTTAGATCGTATATATACAGTCAAACCTCGTTAACATGAACACGCTTAACGTGAATTACTTTTAACATGAATTATTTTGACAGTCCCCTATAAGAACGAATACAAAGATTTGATACTGATAACATGAATTACTGTTAACATGAACAAAATTTTGGTTCCCCTTGAGGTTCATGTTAACGAGGTTCGACTGTATATATATATATATATATATAATATTTACATTATAAAATGTTACAAATTATCATCTATTTTAAATTTGGAACAACAAATTATGAAATTAAGTAATTATTATTGAAGATTTAAGATTCAAACATTACAAATAATATGAACATAGGAAGTTGAATGCATAAAAAACATTGGAAAATAGAAATATTTGACATATATAGTCAAACTTTTTGTAATTAACATTTTAACAAACGAAAAATGACCAGAAAAAAAAAATGAAATATTTATATATATATTTACTGAAGTTTTGGCTGGCAGTTTATTTTTTCTGTGAAATCATATTATTTATATGTATTTTTTAATTAATTAATTTCTTATAATGTTATTTTAAGGTGAAAGATGAAAATAGCCGAAAGGTGACACATCCATTCTCGCATATTCTTTAATTCTACAATTTTCAGGTTTAAAAAAAAAAAAAATAAAGACTATACTAGTTTTCGATTATAATAATAATTTTAAAAAAACTTTTTTTTTTTTTTTTTTTTTTTTACAGGAAGTATAAAGTTTTACATGTATGATTAATAGAAAAAATATCGATTCAGATGGAACATCGGAAAACAAATAAAATAGTTAATAACCTTAAGAATAAAATTTTAAGTATAAAATTCATAAATGATCTCTTTATCTGACACGTTTATTTTTATTATTTAAATCATTTAACCCTTTATGCTCTGGAGGAACTTTAAAGTAACCAGTTGAATAATTCTATTATAAAAAATATTTTATCCATCCATTATACAAACAGCACGATTCAGAATCAACGTTAAATACTTCACTCTATCGTCTGTAGATACTAACGTCAGCAGATATAGTATTATTATTAGCTCTGTGAAGCAAAAAATGTTTGTGAAGGATATTTTCCAACATATATGCATCTCATTTTAGCTTCCATTTTGATGTGCAGTTTGCGGTAATGAGTTTCTGCTGAAACATCCCAACATTGATAGCTAAATCAATTGTATGTTTTATTTTATTTTTTAAAGTCCGAGACGTAGTATCATTTCTCAAATAAAAAAATATATGTGCTTTTAATTGATTTTTAAAGTGTGTTTAAAAGTGGTACTTTTAAATATACTGTGTGTGACTAGGCAGCAGTTGCTAATGTTTAGCTTAGAATTTAGCTTAGAATAATAACACAGGATTGCAATGAAATTTTGTATCTATGTTAAAAAGTAAAAATACGTTCGTAAGTAACGCTGAAGTAATATTTATGGTAGCAACACCTGACCAATAAATTTTGCTTTTACTAAAATTTTTAACTTCTAAACATCACACAGTTTCAATTTTTACACCGTTGAATACGGGAAAAAATGTACTTTCAAATGCAATTTGTTTGAAAATTGCATCTTGATTAACTGGTTTTTTATAGTTTTAAAAATAACCATGAAACTTTTAACCCTTTAAGCATCCCAACCATGTTTTTCCGTCACAATCTTTAAATTCAAGGGCTGATTTAACACAAAACTGATATTAATATTTTTCTCTTTTCAGTGCATTAGATAAATAAATATGTAAGGTAATCATAAACAAAATCCTCATACAAATAATTTTCATAGCTATTATTTTATGAACTATTAAAGATACATGAAAAAATTTGAAGGACTCTTAAAGGATTTAAAATATCTATCAGTTCTCAAATTCCTTGCTCAACAAACGCAAAACTTTCTGATACATTCAAAATCAGCAGACCTGACTAAGGAAGCAATTTGGAATAGAATTGCGTTTTTCACTTTTCTAATAAATAAATTACTTATCGAGTTATAAGCGACTTTTGTCACGTGACAACATGTTTTTCCCCTTTCAATCGCTGTCACATCCGGAAATTCTGTTCAAAACGCCAACGTTGACAGTATTTTCTGGAAGATCTTTTGCGTTTGCCAAAAAAAATGGAAAACGTCTTTCGATTTCATAGTTTCTGAACAACAACACCTTCCAGTTTGATGCGTTTCCAAAAAAGAAAAAAAAAAAGAATTAAAAAATGTGTCAGAAAGTAGCTAGCCCCTTTGGATTTGAGAGCAACCTTAAGGCTGTTCTAAAATCCAAACTATCTACTATCTGACACAATTTTTAATTCATTTTTGTTAGCAAACATATCAAATTGGCAGGTGCTCTTATTAAGAAGCTATTTAATCAAACTGTTTTTTGACGTTTTTCTATAATGACAGAAGATTGTTCCGAAAAAGCTGTCAAATTTGCCATTTTTAACAGAATTTTCAAACGCAACGGTGCAAGAAGGAAAAAACTGCTATACTGAGCCAACAATCATTTATACGCTTTATCTGAAAATGAAGAAACCTATTAAATCACAAATCACTTCAATAATCATACTTGCAAGTATCATGCTTTTATGTTTAAAAATGAGTCAAAAAAATATGTCAGAAAGTTTCACGTTATTGAGCGGGGAAAAATATTTTTTGTTCTTAATTTTCATAAAGTGTTTCATGAATGTTTCTTGTTAACAATTCTATTTAAAAAAGTGAAATGAAATGCTGTACAGCTTTCTTTTTTTAATGTTGTAAAATATTTTCAATTATATTTGTCCGACTGTAATTAAAAGTACCAATTAGGTTTATTAACTTTTATTAAAGATTTTTTATTTTATTTTATATTATTATTAATTTGTATATAACTTCTAATATGCTTTTATAAAATAACAGAAAGAAGTTTTGAAAAGATAATATATGTTTTTAATTCATAATTAGGGGGATAAAGGGATAAAATTGCAAGTGATATCTTTTCTCTATTGAATTTAGTCCTTGAATAATAATTAATACGGTAAAATCGTCTTATTGTTTATTTAATCGAGTTTTAAATGGAAGTCAAAAACCAATGACATCAATAAGAAGTACCTTAGAGCATTTCCTAAAATTTCTGTTGGCTATTACCGCCCTCTATTGGATGAACAAGAAACTAGTTCAAAAAACCTTTAGCAATAGAAATCCATAAAATTCATCTTCATATTGTTTTTGCGGAAACAATCTAATGTTTTACATTTTGCTTGCTAAATATAAATCATGCATGCTATTTTACAAAATAATATTATTCTGCCAAATGTTACATTAATTTATTTTTAATAGCAATATATGAAATAAAAACTAGTAAAAAATTTCTTCATTCTTTTTCCCTGCATAAATATGAATGACAGAGATAAATATATATATTTCAGATACTATTCTTTTCATCATAATATGTTTTTTTTTTTTTTTTTTTTTTATTTATCATTTGCTTGCTAAATATAAATCATGCATGTTATTTTATAAAATAATATTATTATGCCAAATGCTACGTTAATTTATTTTTAATAACACTATATGAAATTAAAACTAGTAAAAAAGAAAAAAAAAAATTCTTCATTCTTTTTCGTGGCATAAAAATGAAGGACAGAGATAAATATATATTGAAGATGGTATTATTTTCATAATAGTAATTTTTATTTTAAATTTAGTTGATTATTATAATAAATTCTTAGACTTATACAGTAGTAATAGTGTTCCTGCTTTTAAAATAGCACAAAATCAATTTATATTGACTTTATTAACTGATATTGAAATACTAATTTTCTTACGATAATTTTAATTAAATTTTAAGTGTCGTTAGTTAAGTATAACAAATTCTTGGGTTTATATACGCTGTAATAATAATCTTGTTTTTAAAATTCATTGCCCGCCGCTAATTAAAATAACTCTCATTCCAAACATATTTGAGATGAGTTTTATAAGTGACTATATATACTATTTCAACATATGATGCAAAATTTGCATAGTATGTGGGAAACTTACTAATACTAATTAATATAATGAAGAAGTAAATAAAAATCAATGCTAAAATATGTAAGCACTTTTAAAAATTAATGACTTATTTTTAACAGAAATATGCTTATAATTACATGACCTTAATATATATCGTATGTGCTTACAAAGAACTGATCAATTATAGATTGTTTCGTATTTTTTATTAAGAGTTTTTCAGCCTTATTTTGAAATTTACAATATTGGCGGTAAAATTTCTAATAGTTTTATTACAAAATCATTTTGAAAATTGGAGAACTGGTTATATTATTGATTGCTTTCTTCTGTAATTCTGAATACGTAGTTTTTACTCCTGCAGACTTGTTTAAAACTATTTTTACACTTTCTGTAACAATATATATATATATATATATATATATAAAACCATAATATATAACAAATCGTCATCGATTTCCAATAATTGAAATTAAATTTATAATTTAGCAAATATTCATAACACAGACATTTTATAGAATAAAGAAGGAACATGTAACTAGTAATACAGAATTTTATTAAATGCAACTAATTCACTAGCATATTGCTGGCAATAAAACTATATGAAACATATGAAAAAAAGAAACCCCAATTTTTAATAAAGTCTGATTAAAGACAATAGATAATAAATCCAGCTAAATAATGTTGAACCAGAAAAAGCCGTAACATAAACATACAAAAAGATAAAATGGATGAATGAAGCCGGAAGCTTATAAGGTATTTCACTTGATCACGGGTACATAAAATACATTTATATAGCAAAAAACATAGTCGATTTCTGTAACGGAATTCAGTATTATATTTTTTTCCTTATAGTCAAGCTTGATTGAGGGGGGAAAAAATCCCAAACTGCAAATTCGTGAAACACTTTTGGAACACTAACTGAACATAATAATTAACACTTCTAACTAAAATAATTTTCGATTGTGTAGTGAATGTGTTGAGAATGTGTTGTGCCAAATAAAAAGATTGTGCAAAAAGTGTTGTTAAAAATTACAAGAGGGGAAAATGTGTTTTCGAAACATTTCAAAACATTCATTTTAAAATTATGTTACAAATATTTTATAAATTGTATGTTTTAAGTGTGTGCGTGTGTTATTTTGAAGGCACCATGTAGAAAGTTTTTTACATGTGTTGTTTTATAGTGTTCTAGATTGTGTGGTGTTTACAATGTGTTGTTAATTTGGTGACAAAGTGTTGTGCAGCACAACACTATTGTAAGAAAATGTTTTCATCAACACTATTTACAACACAATTTCAACACAATTAACAACAGTATTTTTAGAACACATTTTTAGATAGCAACACTTTTGCAACATATTAAGAACATAATCACAACACAAAAATATTTTGTATATGAAGTTTTCTAATTCATAACACATTAATGTGTTGTTAATTTGGTGACAAAAAGTGTTGTAAAATGTGTTTATTTTTGTGCTTGAGAATTTGCAGTGCATGTCCCGTTTACGTCTGAAATATTCATGCAAATTGTAATAACTTTGAATCCTCTAAAATGCCCAAATACACAATAGCTCTCCGAATGTATCTAACCAATTTAAATATTTTAAAGGCCAACACGATAATGCTTATATTTTCATTTCATTTTAAAAAACATTTTTCATTGAGAAATTCAAAACCCTTTCGTCATAGATTTTTCCTGATATTCCATGCGGTTGAAGATGTTTTCAATAAAAATGCTAACACACCCATTCATTTGAACGCCCAAATAACAGAACAGCATGTAAACATGATATATAAAAAGACATTTATGCTGCGAATTTGCATAAAATCCTGTTCAAAAAGGAAGTAATAGCACAAGTTAAAGGAGCTTAACCTATTTAAAACGCTGGAATATTTTCTTTTCGATGGAAACATTAAAATTCGATTTCAAAAACATTTCCATAGCAAAGAGATGCAAATTAAGAAAAAAGATCGTGCCCAGGACATCTTTTGATGGATGGTCTTGCACTTTGGATTCAAACGTCAGGGAATTTTTGTGGCGAATGGTCGCCGGAAATCTTTCTTGTAGCCGTCTGAATCATATATTCTGATGGCAGAGGATATTTGCATCGAAATTTGAATATTGAGATCACCCCCTCTTTTTTTATTCGTTTTAGAGTTTTGAATTGAGGAGGTATGCAAAAATACGCAAGTTCAAAACTTTTAAAATAATATATACGGTGGAGTCTAATTAAAGCGAATTTGGATAAGTCGAAATATTGGTTAATTCGAACTTAGTCCTAATATTGGGACTATATCGGTTGTATGGATAGATAGCATTGATAGATATTGGATACATCTTATATATACTTTTAACAATATTTGCATGAAATATTGCCCTAACATTGGAGGCGTTTAAATTTTTGTCAATATTACACCAATATTGGCAAAAAAATATTTCGAAATTTCATTGCAACTTATTACGACAAAGCAAAAACTTTCACGTAACGTATTTCAGATAAATGCAACATTTGTGTCCCAATATAACAAATTTGGATTTTTATTAGGCGTTATTTAATTTTAAATTAAATTCAGCCCTTTTGACAACGGAGTTTTTGAAAAAATGCTAAAACATATAAATTCGAGTTTCTTAACCTCTTGTTTGGATAATTCGAAGATGTTGAACTGTTCCTTTCGAGATATACGAAGAGACTAATTTAGAGTTGTAAATAATAACTTATTAAGCTAGCTCTAAATGTTTTGCTTACTCGATTAATCCAATAAATCGCTTATACGGGTCATGTGCTTACAATTTGATCATGTTACATGATGCCAAATATTTTGTCCTTTGCACACCCAACTAAAAATACAATTTGAGTTATTAATTTCCAGTTATCAAATTAAGAAAAAATAAAATAGGTTATCTTTACAGATGATAATCATGCACTATAAAATCAAACGCCAGAGGATTTTGGGAAAAGAGCTTTGCCGGAAAATTGTTCTTGTACGATGCTGAATGTGAATCCTGATGGCGGAAGACAGTTACATCGAACTTTGGACTAAGTTTTGAATACCGAGATCAGCTTTCTTAAATCGATTTTGAATTTTGAATTGAGCATGTTTCAAGCAAAAACACTCGTTATAAGTTTGAAATACAGTAATCCCGTTATATCGCTTCTCATTATAGTGCGCGTGTGTATGTATCGTTCCTTTCCCCATACCTACTGGAAGGGGGGGGGGGGGGAATCTGTTTTAAACCACACTTTTTGCACTTTTTAAATGAGAATCATGATAAATGTAATTATCTATAAATAATTTTATAAAGTGTAATATTAAAATGTTTTATTAAGTGTAAGTCAATTGCAATATCGTAAACTAATGTTTTGTAGTACATTTCCTTGCAGATTATCCTCTCTCATAATCGTTTTAATGACCAAGGTCATCTTGCACTTTTAGAAAGCAGCGCCAGTTTCTTGCTTACCGACATATGCGATATAAAAAAGGACTACTATAATTATACGGGCGCGATATAAAAATAGATTTCTATAATTAGTATTTCTTAGACTACAAATTGTACATGAAAAACATCGCACTGAAGCACAAGACCTGCCTCCATATTCCGAAGCTACCAATGTAACTAAAAACTTATAACAATGATTATTTTAAAGAGAAAAATATCGGAAAAAATAATTAAGAAAATGACTACTTTATGCAATAGAGTCTTGTAAGATATTTGAAAAAACAAAACAAACAAAAAATTAAACATATTTTAAGAAGCCAAAACTATCATAAAACCAATTACATAAAACTATTTTATTTAAATTATTCAACTCTTGACTACCGTATATACTCGTGTATAAGTCGACCCTCCAATTCTTAAGCAAAAAAAAAAAAAAAAAAAAAAAAAAAAAGAATTTTCGTGTATAAGTCGAACCACATTTTTGGTAATGTTGAAAATTGATTTGTAATCGAGGATAAAAAAAAAAAAAAAAATCATTAAATTATCAAAATTTTTTTTTACGTTTCTAATCAGACTTTTTTTTTAAATTCAACGTATTAAAATTGTATAATTATGTAAAACCGAAGAACCTTAAACTATTTTGAAACCTATTCACATCAATTTAATGATACTTAAAAAGAAAAAAGTCTTTCAAAAATCTATTCAAGCCTTATTTAAAAAAAAATTTCTTTTAAAAATCTATTCAAACCTTATTTAAAAGGGTAAACAACTTATTAGTTTGCTAAAATATAGTACTTCTTTGTATTGTAGGACTTTTAGGAGAGATATCTAGAAGCATTCTCAAGTTTAACTCTTTTTAAAAAGGGGAATTAAAATGGTGGAAGGAATGCCCCTGTATTGAAGAAAAATCTATCCGAAAAGAAAATGGGTGCAGAACAATTACAGGGACATTGTTGTTGTTGTTCTTTGTCAATCACAGGGAAACGACCATTGACCACTCTTATCTCTCTCTACAACTTAGACCGATATGTGATTACCCAAAAAACCGATTATCTGAGAAATTTTGACTCGTGTATAAATCGATCCCCATTTTCAACTCCCAAATTTTGTCTAAAATTCTTCGACTTATACACGAGAACATACAAATACTACAAACATTAATATCGATTTCGAAGAAATGATATATTTTGCCTACACGATTACGTCAAAAGTCACGTAAAATGAATTCAATTCCGTTATGGGAGGATAAAATTCTGCCCCATACTAATATAGTCTTTACACTACCACTTATAAGATTATTTCCTATTAAACAAGAATATGCAAAATGTTTAAAAATTAAATGCTAAAAGAGTATAAAATTTCTTCCATTTTATCACTTTTTTAAGCCATTACCTTATTCATTACTTTAAAGTATTCATTATTTGAATTATTATAAATTTCATCATAACAGTATTTTATTTTGTGCATTAAAACGCATAAAACGAATTTCATATTTCGCATGCAAATTGTTTTTTTTTATATAAAGTTCATTCTCAACATAGTACTTGATAGGAAAATTCTTGTACACGCGTTTCGGATAACTTTTGAAACCTTCACTAATCTTCATTAAATCTCTGATCTTCCTCTGACCCTTCTCGGGCCTCAATCTCCCGGTTTATTCATTCGACCATGAATAAAAATAAACATCTAAAATGGGAAAAGGGGGAACTTCTATAGCAGAGGAATTTTCTGGCCAGTTCTCCGTTATTTTCCTGCACATTCCAATGATCCGCAGAATAGTGCACGTGCTTCGCGATCCACAATCTGCAGATACCGCATTCTTGCAGTATATGCACCAAAAGCTTGAAAACGGGATTGAAAATTCAGCTATATGTATGTTTGGTCTTCTTTTCACTTTGCGTGTGCTCTTTTCGGGAAAGCTTTTCTGGATTGAAGAATTATTAAAGCACGGCGCTACTTAACGCATTTGCGAGATATTAGAAGTTTAGTGTCTGTTAATTGTTCGGATGAGACGTTTCTTTTATCGTATAGAAACTAGCGTATTTGATTAATAACCTTTGTTCGTTTACCCAGTTACGCAATACACAGATTTTTCTTAAACGGAATACATGGAAATTTATTTTGAAGATTCATTAGAAAATTTTTATCTTCATTTTTTATTTAGCTCTTATGAAAATTACTAATAACATTCAAGTAAGTAAAAAAAAAAAAAAAAAAAAAAAAAAAAATGTCGTCAAAATGCACTTCATTTATTTATGTTTTCTCACACCTAAACCGGGTACTTTCTAACGCATTCACAAAAACATTTTTATTCGTAAATGCATAAAATTTGCTTCTATTCTTATTTAGAGATGAATATTAGCTCTATTCTTATTTAGAGATGAATATTAGCTCTATTCTTATTTAGAGATGAATATTAGCTCTATTCTTATTTAGAGATGAAGGTTAGCTCTTTCTTCGCTAGAAGAAATTCAATGACGTTTTCCCCTTTCCTATGAAATTTGCGTGCTATTTTCGGGAAGTTTTCCTGAATGGAAGAATAACGCTACTGAAATGCATTTTCTAAATACAAATTTAATTGTTAGGCTGATATGTTTTATCTATCGTATTAAAATGAACGTATTTAATAGATAACCTTTGTTTGTTAACCCAGAGCTGAATATACAGATTTTTTCCATCTAGAAAATATGAAAATCTATTTTAATGTCGAAGTTTCACAATTTTTGTTAATCTTTATTTTTTATTTAGCTTATGAAAATGACTTGTATATTTCTGGTAAATAATAAAAATAAGAATAGTCTATACATCTAAATCCATATCAATTCTCATCAGACATTAACTTATCGAAAAATGGTTAACTCGCGTGTTTCTGTGTCTGTTATAGTCCTTCTTTGTAAAAAATTGTATTATAGTTTTTAAAAAAACCCTTTAATTCTGTCTTTAAAATTACATTCATCACCACTCTATAGAAAAACATATCTTTTTTTTCCTTTTATAAGAACATAATTTCTTTCTTGATAACAATAAAAATATTTAAAATAGAATTCATATACATGCACCTATGTGAAATTCTTAAAATTGAATCTTGGATTTCTCCAAATTCTTAAAATCTGCGTCTTCAAATCGTTAAAAAATTCATAAAATACCTTGCCGTTAACATATGTGAGACACACTTTTTACTGCACAGCTCAGTATAGTACTAGTATAGTCAGTATAATATTCTTGCTACCAGTACTATACTGACAAGTGGAGTACTGGACAAGGTATTTTATGAATTTTTTAACGATTTAAAGACACATATTTTTAAAAGAATTTGGGGAAATCTAAGATTCAATTTTAAGAATTTGACATAGGCGCGTGTATATGAATTCCATTTTAAATATTTTTATCGATATCAAGAAAGAACTTATGTTCTTATAAAATGAAAAAGGATATTTTTTTGAGTGGTGATAAATGTAATTTTAAAGACAGAATTAAAGTGGTTTTTTTTTTAAAAAACTATAATATGATTTTTTACAAGGATGGAATGTAGCAGACACAGACATACGCAGTTAATCATTTTTCGATACAGTAATATATGCCTGATGTGAATAGGTATGGATTTAGATGTATAGTTATAATCCAGGCATTAATCAAACAATATATTTTGTTTATTATTTATCAGAAAAGTAAGAATAGTCTCTTAAATGTGCTATATTCGTTGACACTTTGTTAAGGTTGTTCTTAAACCCAAGCTAACTACTTTCTCAGATATTCACGAAAGCATTTTTTTTTTGAAAATGCATTAAATTTGCTTCTATTCGTATTTAGATAATAAGAATTCGAAAAGCGTTTTCTTTTTCCTATGCAGTTTGTGTGATCTTATCGAAGAGTTTCCTACGGAAGTGCATTTTCAAGATGGAAATTCATTGCCTCTTAATTGTCACTCAAAATGTACTTTAATCTAGAAGTTGCACAATTTTTTTTTGTTTTCTTACAATTTCATTTTTAATTTCACGGCTGTGTAAATATTTTGTATTTTAAAGTAAGTAATAAAAATGGAATTTTTTTTAAAAAAATGCACTGCATTTGGTGACAAATCTTAATGCAAGCAAGAAATTTGCTTTAATTTTTTATATGTGTGTGTGTGTGTGAGAGAGAGGGGGGGGGGGAATTATTACTAATCCATGCAGTTATCGTCTTTTTAATAAATGAAATACTCGAGAAAAGTGGCTCGAATTGTCGTCTACAGAAAAGGATTAAAATATACACTGCTATATTATTTGAACCTCGTGGAATCAATCCTACGCATTTAAGTTTCACAGCCTATGCCTGAAAACAAGTAAGGAATTATTTAGAGACTTATAAAGAACCTGTATTAGCAACTGGGAATCGAACACTTGGGCCTTGTCTCTTACGAAATTTGTTGTGGCCTCTAAACTACTGGGGCACTGAGCTGTAGACTATCTTTTTTGGAAGTTCTAATGGTTTTACAGATTTGTATGAGTTATTCTAAGAAATTAACTTCCAGATTTAGAAAAACAAATATATAGCCATTTAAAAGGGGAGAAAATGTTAGATTTACCTTTTCATTTATATCACATAAAATGATTCGGATCAGAGCACTAATAAAAATATTTAAAAAAATCACACAAAAAGTACAAAGCGATAACTACATTTTTAAGTAAAAATTTGCGTTTGTACTTAATAAAAGAATGAAGAGGGGTGGGTTTGGCGATGCGATAAAAACATTAGACCAATTTAACCACAATAATAAAATAAACTATTCGTGAATTAAAATTTCAGTTAGTGTAGAATCTACTGGTTTTAATTTAAAAAAAAATACATATTTAGTTTCTTTTGTAATGATGACAAATATAATTATGATACTTAAACAAGGAAAATTGAAAAAATCAGATAAGCTTTTTTTATAGAATTGTGTTACGGATTGCATATTACTCATCTTCTATGTATATTACATATTTAATGACGTCACGCTTTCATTTTTTTTTTAATGGAAAAGCTTTTAGTCAAATACCAAACTTTCATAATCCATAAATAGTTGAAGTAACTGAACTAGCCATTGTTTCCTATATACCTTCAAGCATGTAGAAAATCATTCATACTAAAACATTAACTTAAACCAGTAATTTTCTTTCCGCTGGCCGATCAATTTCTCCAAATTGCTAGAACAAATAATAGGGCTATAAGAAAAAAATATTTTAAACACGCATGGACACAACTAATGGAAATTTGGCGTTATGCCAAACAAATGCATATATTTAAGTGATATGAAGCAACCTGAATTATTCGCACTTTGCAAACAATGCTTGTTTCCAAAAACAGATAAGAGTTCGTTATTTAAATGGTTTATTGAATTCAGTTTTCGAGTGGAGTATCAAAGATTCCTCTTATCCCCAAAACAATGAAGCCGGACTCCAGGGACATGAGTTTTTTGAGAATGGCCTTGAGTTGCCCGAAGAATGAGCCAGCTGAACAGTATTGCAAGAGTTAATTAGTGCACGAATCCGAATATAGAATATTTGATGAAGAACACTATTAAGTGCTGAACATAGCAGTTTTCTAAATTACTTTACACATAATACATTAGTGTCCGGAGGAATTACATGGTAACTTGAAAAGTAGAAGAAAAACCATTAATTACGTATGAAAGAAAAATTATTGGCAGTTCGAATAGTGATTAATAACCCCATCAAAGCTCTCTCTTTCGTTCAAAATTTCGTTCAGGATAAGACAAAGTGTGATATGAATTATAATAAACTTCTTTTTTTTTTAATTATTAATTATTGATTTTCACATAATGATTTTCCCTGCTGTTTTTCTTTTCCTTCTTTTTATTAATTATCCTCGATCAGTAGATAATTTCACATTGACAAAAGTTCTTGTATGGATTTAATTAATCATAGCTAAATTCTTAAGCAGTTGAATATTTATTTTTTAGATGTCGGAGAGTTATTCTTGCAGCCTGACGATCATTGATAAAACTATGATTGGTGCGTGGTGTGTCTCAGATGTTTATAATTTTTAGTATAGTGTCTTTGAATAAGGCGAACTTACCACCAATGAACAAAGAAGTATACTGTATTTTACCAAAACATAGAGTGTATTCATACTTACATACATATATGTATCGTGTTTCTCAGTATTTCTACTTTTTTTTATATAATATCGTGGAAATTCCGCTGTTTCCTGTGACACGTACAGTCACCCCTTTGCCATCCAAGAGCACAAAATTTAATGTCTTTGAAACTCTTTATCCCGCATTTGTTACACTCCACTAACAAAAAATAAATTAATTATTTAAATTAAATTAAATGAATAAATAAATAAAAAATAAATAACCATCTAAATTACATCCCCTCCGAAATTAACGCTTCCACCATTCCCCCCCCCCCCCCCCTGCTCCAGCATACAAAGTTTAAATTCTTTAAAACTCAATTATAAAAAATATATAGTACGTAGCATTATTTGTTGCATTCTAGTCACAATAAATAAATAATAATCTAAATTAATCCCACTCACAAAACTTCCCCCGCCCCGCTCCAACGATATGAAATTTAAATATTTGAAACTCTTTATTATTATAATTTTTAAGATATATTAAGATATATTTAAGATATAGTTTCCTATTTTTTCCTCTACAGTAAAAAAAAAAAAAAAAAAAAAAAAAAAAAAAAAAAAAAAAAATCAAACATCTAAATTTATCATCTATGAACATATATCAGCAAATAAAGAAATATAAATGCTAATGTACCACTGTATATATAAATATAAACCTAGATATTTTTTTAATCACCCAATTTCTAAGTATCCATTTATGCATTGATATATATAATATTCTCAATAACACCCTCCCCCTCCCCCCTTGAAAAAGTAAGGCAAAATAAAATAAAATAAACTTCGAAGCAGTCGTATCTTTTGTTATATTGTAAAGGATGTTTTATTTTTATTTAAAAAAAAATTAATGTTTAATGCTCACAGTATAACATTAAATATAAAATAAGTAATTCATTTTGGAGTCGATGATTAAAATCCTTTAAATACAATAAATTTTAGTTTTTACTGATAACAAATTCTTACTTCAAATTAAAATAAAACTAAACCTAATTCCAATCTTTATATTATTATTACAATTTTGTTCTGTTTTTATAAGAATAATCATAATATCATTTCTCTACATCTTAAAATATAGTGTTACGAAAACATATTAATGAGTCAAATTAAGAATAAATGAAAGAATGAAAGAGTTAAATTAAGAATAAATAGAACTTGTCTTACAATCGACAGAACTAATTTTGTCTTAAAATGTCTTTAAATCTAATGTTTTATTTAAATTGCGATGTTCCATTTCTGCCAGTGAAAATTCGTATATTTAAGTATCATGTATGATTAATATTTTAGAACGAAATCTGATCCAATGACATTTCTTCCTTCGAGTTTGACCTACCTGTTCCATTTACCACTAAGATTGGATCTTTCACATTTCTTGACCAATGTGCATCTGAAGTTCTAACTTGACCAATAAGATAAGATTAGGTATGTGAAAGGGTTAAACCTTCTTCAAGTAGTGAAAGGGTTGAGGATCCAGGTATATTCTATAACCCAGGGGGTCCCACCTTGATTGAAGAAAACGAAAATGTAGGCGGGGAAAAGTATATATGGTCATTTTTTTCTACCAATAATCTTCTGGATTCGTTTCGAAATAAAATCTATTACAAATGCGTATTTATTAATATTTACGTTTTAAAATATATTGATATGAATTACGAAGATTTAACAATAAAATAATTTAGAAACGAGCTTTAAATTATTAAAAATGAAACACGGAAAAATGGAAATAAACTAAATAAAAGGTAATTGATAAATGACATATCGGAAGAAAATTTTTTAAGAAATTTACTTGCAAAAGAATGGTTTTTATAAAAGTAATCACTTTAGAATAAATTGGTAAAAGTTAAATCTCTCTAACCGCATCCGAAAGGCTCCTCGGCACCAGGCGAAAAAATATATTCGTAGTTTTTCGGCAACATGAGGTATCATTACTGATTCACTGACAATCAGTATAAAAACAAACCAAATGCAAACAGTGTTTCTCCGGCGCAGCTCCAATCCAATGCATGTGTAAATGAAATCAAATGATAATTTTAGACACACTTAATTCTAAAATAAATTTTTCAATTACTTTTTAAACTTGTGTTCCATATTTTCGCACTAATTTTATCACTTGCCAAATCTCCTAATTTTAGCGGCACTCTTGATCAAATAAACACATTTGAACCAGAAATTCTCTTTAATGAATTGATAAAGGAAATTTCATGTGGCTAGCACATTGAAACAACGCACATTTAATTAATTAAATTTTCTGATTTTAAGAATGTTTAAAAAATAATTAAAAAATAAATACGGATCGTTGAGAAGCATGCGTACAGAAATATAAATATTTCGTTGTTAATTTAAGGGCATAGAAAGACATTAAATTAATACGGAAAAGATAACCAAATTTAGTTTTTATTAAAAACAGGTATGATGACCGAAGTGGAAGAAATATGATTTTGCTCTTATTATGGAAGAAATTACTATAAGTCACATAATTTCTAAAGTTAGGTGTCTAACGTCAACTTTTACTCTTTTCATACATATACTGATAAAATAGTAATTAATGAATAAATAGGGTAATATGAGATCTTAGAAAATTTCAAATAAAATGAGAGGGGAATTATTTCCTTCCATTTTATTCATTAGAAACCGTTATTACACTAGAAATACTTTGCAGTTAATTGAAAAATATAAAAAACGTATTAACCCTTTATGTACTGAATTATGAATTCATGAAAATTTTATCTTCTAAAGCATTTTTCGTGAATTTTTGAAACTACATTGGAAGATTTACATAATCATTTAATAAATTTTAGAAGGATTAATTAAATTTGAATTTCTAGGAATTTTGTGCAATATTTATAATCCCGCTCAAATCTTTTATTTTAAATATTTTTCTTAGCATTTTGTAGAATTAGGAAATGCACAAATATAATGTTCTTACAACAGAAATATAGAAATATTTCCAAATTTATCCCCCCCCCCCTCCCCCGCCCAACCCCAAGAAAGCTGAAAAGAGGCAAAGGCGAAAGAAATCATCCTTTTAAAAATATTTTCGTTTTGTGTAACCAATAATGCTTTTGGAACAAGATGAAGTAATGCATCTATAACGCATTCTAAACTGTATTACTACTAATCGATGTACTAAATGAATTTTATATCAAGTTATTTTAATGGCACATAAGTACGGTCAGTAGATGAAGTTTAAACTGATTAAAAAATAAAATTGCTGCATGTTTTTCCAAACAATCATTATATGATGACCAAAGTGGAAGTATGATCTTGCTGTCATTATAGGAAAGAAAATTCAATAAGTCATACAACTTCAATATAAAAGTGTAATGTTGCCTTTTCCCTTTTGAATATACTAATAAATTAAAAATAATAATAATAAATAATAGTAAAAGGAAAGCTTTCTATAATATAAAAAATAGTTTTTTTTTTTTAATTGGATCGTAATTGGAATTATCTTGCAGTTGATCCAGTTATGAGAAAAGCATTAAACTAATATGCAAATCTAACACACACATATATAAATTGTTGTTTTATAATTGTTTTATACATATCGGGAGATTCTCAAATAAGTGGGTAATTTCGCTTAGTGATTTAGTGAAAAATAATAGTTACATTTTTTTTTTAAAGAAATGCATAAGACATAACGTAGTGAGTAATGAATATTCCGTAATAAACTTTAAACAGCATTTTTCTTTAACCTACATACCCCTAATCGACCCATTTCTATAATTTATTACATTCGATTCGAACCAGAAATTTCTCAATAATGTTATTTAAATAAAAACCACACAAAACCAAGTTCAATAAATGTGTTTAATATGTAGTTTGAAATAAAAATTATGATGTATATGTTTTTAATCAAGGTTGAGTAAAATTTCAACGGGTAGTGAGCTGATACTATTTCATTGTAAGGGGACTGAAGTGACAGGGACAGTTGTGACAAAATTAAGAAAATTATTCCTGTGCTCATAGTATAAGTTAATCTTAGTAAGACTGCAATTTGATATTTTGAACAAAGCAAAAGTATGTTACATCATGACAAAATCATAAAATCAGTAATAAATAATATAATAAGGAAATTTTTAAAACGGGACAGTAGTGACAGGTACATATTCTTATCTTTCTATCTATTTTGAAGCTTGTAATCGCTTTTGAAGTCCAGATAATTAAACCATATGTGACTTTCTCAGCAATCAAGATTGCTGCTTCTACTAAATGTAACTGTCCTCCAAATTTTATCTCACCTCTTGATGGTCACATGAGCAGTTTTATACAAGGGGGCAGTAATGACATAAAAACTATGGGACAACATTTCTCTGGCCAAATATAAAAATTATTTATAATTTGCAATTAAAATTCTTTATTTTATACTTTAGAATGTAAATTTTTATTTTGTATAGTAAAATTTCTAAAAATTACATTTTATACTTTAGTATAAATTTTTATTTTGTATAGTAAAATTTCTAAATATAGTTTATCATTACACTTAAATTTGTCCCAGAAGATAAGCGCATGACGCGGGGGATAAGGGACAGGAGTGACAATTTGACTATTTAAAATATTATTGGAGTAAAATTTAGTTATTTTCTTGAAAATTCTTTTCGAATTTGTAGAAAGACATTAGAGAATACATTTTATACTAACGAAAATTATATAAATGATAAAATGTAGCATATAACCCCAAGGGACACAAATCACCCACTTATTGGATAATCTCCCAAATATATATCTATTATCTATATATACACGCTTACAATCATTAGAACACTATCCAACCTGTGACTTGTTTTATTACAGCTCCGAATAAATTATTGTCTATTGATCAAGAATTCATCTCAAACTGGCTTGACAGAAATAACAAATTTAATTCACTTTGATTCTCAGCATCCCATACATGAAGACCAAGGTGGAATTACGATTTGCTCTCATTTCCGAAAAGAAGAAAAAAAAAAGATGCTATTTGAAAACACTGCATAATTTTCATACTTCAAAAGCGAAACTTACACAAACACCTGTCCAATAGTTCGCATGTAAGAAAATCTGATAAGAGATAGCAGATATTTAAAATCCTAGCCTTCTTCAGGTCATTCCTCATCGTTAATGTTTGCTTTACTCGGTGCACCCTTATTACAAGTAGATAAACTTGATAATTCTTCCAATGATTTTCCCAAGTAAATACCTTTACTCAAAAAAAAAAAAAAAAAAAAAAAATTATAGGTTAAGGAAATTGAATTTATTTTGAGGGAAAAAATAGAATCATTTTCCCATCTCTCGAATAATAGGTTTACCAAATCCGAATACACAAAGTAAAATAAGATTAGACTTAGTTTCATGGTTCAAAAATAGACTTTGATGGTTCTGCTGCCTATGTGGAAGCTATAATCACGAAATGGTACGATAAGCATCATTTAAAGTCTCCTCCCAATATTTGCATTTATGTCATGGTAAATAATGTTAAAAGATTTTAAATAATAAAGACTTGGAAGTAAAGCCTAATGGTGTCATGAAGCATCAAAATTTGCAAATGAACATTTTCTTTTAAAGCAATACCTGTCTGTTTGCTTTGTCGGTTTGAAGACAGAAGGAAATATTCGTTGAAACGGCACCACACCCGAATTTCATGACAAAATTCTCATATCTATTAGTATCTATTCTGAAAATATTTGTTTATCTTAACAACATTACCATTTTAATTATTTTAGCTTATTTATTCATAGTATTCTGAGATGTAGTTTTATTGAGAATACTCCGGTATTCGCACAAGGAAAAAATATATATGTATATATTTCTAGTCCTTGAAAGCTGATTCAAAAGTTTACCGTGCAATGAATAGTCGGACAATTCTATAGCACACTTTTGTGGGTTTGATCGGTAATTGAACTGAAATAAATAGAAAATAATTAAATTAGAATTTAGTTTATATCAATAGAGATTGGTTTTATTTTCTATATTCTGAATTTTAGAAAAAATATCAATGGAAGCCTGAAGAATAACTCTACAAATTAGAAAATAATTGAAATGAAATAATTTGTTGTTAATTTTATTGATTTTTTTTTCCTTACATTTAAAATTTTAACATGTGGTGTACTAAAGTCTCCCCAAAAAATTATTAGAATTTTATTTTTGATATTAAAATTAATATTAATTAAATTATTAAATAAAAGTACATTAAATATTTAAAAGTAATGTATCATATCTTCGAGAGTAAATATAATCTTAGTATTTTAGCTTTACCATATGGCAGATTTTTTTAAAACGCTTTAATCGATTTAAAAAAAAAAAAAAATAACAAAGAAAAAAATGACAAATTTCTTTTACTCATTTCTTCTAGTTTGAACTTATTATTATTATTTTAATTAATTTATTTATTTATTTTGTGGGGGAAGACTTTTGATAAAGCAATTTTTAATTTTGCATCTGAAATATGTCTGATTTTAAACAAAACATTACTCTGAATAGCATAAACAAAAGGAAAAATTGTATAGGCCTGAATATTACAGTAAAATTATTTTTAAAGTTTTTCATATAACTGAATGATACATTTAGAAAAAAACTTTCAATAAGTAAAACTTAACAATAATAATAATAAAAAAAAAAAAACAAGGTCGGACAATCCTGTGTTCACGTGTATATGCTAAGCCAAAGGAAGAATTATACATGATTTTTTTTTTCATCAAATTAAAATTTGTATAATAAAATACGGATATATTATGGGTTTCATGTACAGTCGTTCCCGTTTAAACAAATATTGACGGTTCCAGAAGTAATATTCGATTAAGCGGGGTATTTGATTAAACGGGAAATCATAACTGTAATATTTAATGCGTAATAAAAAGGCAAAATAACCATCTACGGTTTATTTAATTAACAGCATAATAAATCGTTAATAGAATAACATAAACTAAAATAAATATAAATGCTAATATGAATTGGATACGTATTAATTTAATGTCAGTACATATATTTAAATGGTTTACATCACACTTAATGCAGATCGTTTGAATTGGGTCAAAACTTAGCTACTTCTGATTTGCGTTACTTATACTGCCTTTAAAAAATCATTTAAAGTGGTTTGTTTAAGTGGAATTCTAAAGGAGTAAATATCCAGTTAGTTTTCGAATGAGTGCAAAATATCACAACTATCATCTCGAGTCTCGAAGTGACAACGCATTGCCGTGGTGGGGAGATCAAGGTGGGAAAATCATTTGACCTGTCCATTATACACCTGCCGGCCGAAATCATTGCAGGAATAACTGAAAATTTGTTTTCAGCGTAAAGGAACTGAAAATGACAAAAGGTGGAAGGAAATTCCGCGTCTATTTTCAAACATAGGTCACACAGTTGTTATTCGATTAAGCGGGGACGTTCGTAAAAGGTTTTTGGTTTAAGCGGGTAAAAATAACATAGAACCAATAGGAATAAATTCGGTTCCGGAGGATTCTATTCGAATAAGCGGGGTATTCGATTATCCGTGACCCGATTAAGTGGGGAGGACTGTATAAAGAAAGATGGGGGTTACAATGGACCACTTTTGAAGTTTTTAACTTTTCCTTTTGAAATTTACAAATCATTCCAAATTAAAAACTTCCTGGATATACCTTAGTTCCTCATCTTTATTTGTTAATTTCCTCAAAGCATAAAGTTTAACAGTTTAGTAAACAGCAACAAAAAATTCTTTTTTAAGTAAAAAAAATACAGTTGAACCTCGTTAACACGAACACGCTTAACGCGAACTACTTTTAACACGAACTGTTTTCAGTTGTCCCGTCAAATTGCATAGGGATTTACTGTTATTTTATTCCTTTTAACACGAACACGCTTAACGCGAAATACTGTTTATCACGAACTGAAAATGATCGGCCGTTGAAATATTTCCTACTGATAGTACGAACGAATCAAGATTTCCCAACCTTTCGGTGCAATTGTACTGAGTTCTTTTTTTTTTTTTTTTTTCAAACTCCAAATTTTTGAAAAGATGTTCGTCTGGGCAGGGGGAAGGAGGTGTCTTTTGTTTTGATAACAGAAAATCAGCTATTGTAAAATTGGCAGGTCCAGGTTGTGTTGTCTCTTTCTGCCCTCTCAAAAGGTAAAATGCTATTGTAAGGATTACACTGAGGGGTGAAAATAACTTTGTGAAATGCTGGGTAGGAAATTCCACTGGTCAGAAAATCTGCTCATCCTTTTTCGCGCTTTAAAGCGTGTCTACTTTGACGGTAATCGCTTTCTTGACAACTTTAGGATTTCATTTTCGCAATGAAATAAACGAAAATATAGAAGTGAAAGTGAAAGAGTATTGAATTCGGGGAGGGGTTAGCTTCAAGAAAAGGTTGCCAATCTTTCGCATACTCTAGTGTTAAATCTAGTGATCTGTGGTTTGCACGCACGTTTTCTTCTAAGTTCCATAAATTTGTTCAAGTAAAAAAAAAAAATGGATAAAAAAGTGCAGAAATCGTTGAGTTTAGAAAAGAAGATGGAAATTTTAAACAACGTAGACGATGGTAGATTGAAAAAATCCGAAATTGCTCGAAAATTTGGAATTGCAAAAAGCACATTATCGACCATTTTAAAAAATCGGCAAAAAATTGAATGTGCTTCTGTTGTTAACGAATTCGGACCTTCCCGTAAACGAATGAGGAATGCTAAGAGTGAAGAGGTGGAAATAGCACTTATGAGGTGGATAAGAGAAATAAGAGCACAAAACGTTCCTCTCACCGGAGCAATTTTGCAAGAAAAGGCTCGCTTTTTTGCTGATGCTCTTAATGTGAGCGATTTTCAGTGCTCGTCTGGATGGTTACAAAGATTTAAAGACAGACATGGAATAGTTTGCAAAAAAGTTTGTGGCGAAGAAGGCAGTGTAAGCGTCGAAACCGTAGATGATTTTCTGAGAAACAAATTGCCTACGATTTTGAAAAACTATGCATTACGTGACATATATAATGCTGATGAGACTGCGATTTACTGGAAAGCACTTCCTACCCGCACCTTATGCTTAAAAGATCAGAAATGTTCTGGTGGAAAGTACAGCAAGGAGAGGTTGACGGTTTCGGTAGCATGTAATATGGATGGAAGTGAAAAGCTACCTTTGTTAGTCATAGGAAAATCATCACATCCAAGGTGCTTCAAATCATTAAAAACATTACCGGTGAAATATGAGTTTACAAAAAAGGCCTGGATGACTTCAGACATTTTCACCAAATGGGTAAAAGAATTGGACCGAAAGTTTCAGCAACAAGATCGGAAAATATGTCTTCTTTTGGATAATTGTAGCGCACACTCCCCAATTTATGGATTAAAATCTATTCAACTTGAATTCCTCCCTCCAGGTACTACATCTAAGTTACAACCTTGTGATCAAGGGATCATACGCAGCATGAAAGCCTTTTATCGTAGAGAATTGATTCGCAACACAATTCACTGTTTTGACGAAAAGAAAGAATTCAAAATTAATTTGTTAGAGGCCTTGGTGTTGCTTCGAACAGCATGGCGAGAAGTAACATCTAAAACAATCATAAACTGTTTTAAAAAAGCGGGATTTTGTATAGATGATATTGCAGAAGATGTGGCAGAAGATACAAAAGATGAAGTAGAATCTGACTTGATCAACGCGGCACGAGATTGGGGAATACTTCCCGATAGCATAACATTTAATGCATATGTCTCAATGGATGACGATGTTATGACATGTGACGTCACAACAGATGACGAAATCATTCACAGCGTGAATGAAATGATGAATCGCTTATCAGATAATAATAATCATTATTTTTCTGATACAGACGAAGATATAGAAGACAATGACACTTCCGTGGAAACTCCAGTTAGCCTCATGGAAGCTTTCACTGCATTACAAACAGTGCGTCGTTTTGTTATGCAAGAAGCTGATTCTGGAACTACTTTAGAAACTGTAGAAAGACTCGGTGACTTTTGGCGAAAATCTTCTAACAAAAAACGTAAACAGTCCACTATTACAGACTTTTTTAAACGTACTCCAGCACTGTAAATGTAACCCGGCGTATACAAATACTATTTATTAAAATATATTGTTTAAAAAATTGATTGTTTTTTTTAAGTCGAGCTTTAGTGGTTCTCATTGGATATAGCGTAAATACCGACCAGTTTCCATTGAAAAGACTATATTCTTGATGGATAGATCTTAGGAAACAAACCGAACACCAGCAACACAGCAGATTTTGAAGGTACGTATGCTTATATGCTTATATTTATTCATGTTCCATGTAATTATAATATTTTTAATATATGGATAACGCGAACTACTTTTAACACGAACAAAAAAAGTTTCCCCTTGGGTGTTCGCGTTAACGAGGTTCGACTGTATGTCCCACTGTACCCCAAGGCATGGGGTATACAGTTGAACTCGTAAACGGTAAATTACACTGATGCTAATACATATTTAAAAAGTATTACCTTTTATTAGAAACCCATGACCACATGTTTCGATGCACAGAACAAAACAATTTTTTGATTTCATATGCATAAAATCATTTGAAAGATTTTTTGTGCACTATGACATTGGCATAAATACATTTATCAAGATTTTGCTTGAATATTTATTAGTTTTAAATGAACACTCTAAATTAAAATGTCTGAAATTCAGACACTTAAGTGTCTGAAATGGAGTGTTCAATTTTCAGACATTTTAAAATGTCTGAATTTTTTCAGACACTTTTTGCGTCTGAATTTCAGACACTTCAAACTTCTGAATCGCATCCATTTTTTTGTAAGCATCATACGTAGCCATGTTTGACCACGTTGAATCCTGGAAAAATATTTGGCTGTGGTCCTGCCCCTCCCCCCCCCCCCCCCCCCAATACAGCCTGATTTTTTTGGTGCTCTCAGTTTTGGTATACAATTTTCGTTACGTTGATAATTTAAATCTTTTACGACATTGTACTGATTATAATCAATATCTTGAACTTCAGGAGTAGAACAAGATTAAAAAACAAAAAATATTTATCTAAATATTAGATTTTTTTAAATTTATTTTGTTTTTAACCTTATTTTACTTTAAAAGTTCAAAATATTGATTATAATCAGTACAATTTCGAAACAGATTTAAAATATAAGCTTTACAAATATTGCACATCAAATTTGGGGGCACTACAGTCTTAGGGGGACGGGGCACTTCCCAGTTTGCCCTTCCTTTAATCAAGAAGTACTTTTGCAAAAAACGCAACCCTGCATTATAGTTGTCTAAATTGAGATGTCCGGTATTCGGGAGTATCCGTTGTGGAGGTTAATGGACATTCTCGAATAGCGAACACCTCTATTTAACGAATACTTTTTTAATCAGCAGACATACATATTTGTATATTTTTACCTCAAAAAAGTAGACATCTCCAATTATCGGACAAATTCCGCGGTCCCGAAGTGTTCGCTATTAAGGGCTTTTAAGGTACATAGATAAATATATATATATATATTTTATAATCTTGTCCTACTCTAAAAGTTCAAAATATTTATTATACTCGGTTGAATGTGGAAAAAGATTTAAAATATCAGATGTACGAAAATTGCAAAAATCCCCCCCCCCCCCCAAAAAAAAAAAAAAAAAGAAAATATAAAAAAATATATTGCCACATAGGCAATTTTACATATACATCACTTGATAATCACAACAGCCATTTAACTATGAATAATGAAAATAAATAAATAAATATTCTACTTTAATAACATTGGGGAAAAAATGACTTTGGTATTTTGTTAAATATATTTGCGTTTTTAAACTTGTCCTACTCTAAAAGTTCAAAACTTTCATTATAATCAGTGCAAGATTTAAGATATCAGCTTTACAAAAATTCATGCAAAATCCCCCCCCCTCCCCCCCCCCAAAAAAAATGAAAATACTTATTTAAAAATTATGTTTTTAAAAAATTTATATTTCCACATGGGCAAGTTTTTATGTAGATCAGAGGGTACTCACAAAAGCTATTCAACTATCAATAAAAACAAATAAGTACATATTCTATATTAAAAACATGAGGAAAAAATAACTTAGGATTTCCAAACTTCTTTCGTCTTAAATATATACAGTAACATCTGTCATTTTTGTATTTTTCGTATAAGTGCATATAAATAAAGTTACCACAATTTTAAATACGAAATCTAGTTAGAGGTTTTTACTTTTTCCCAATTATAAATTTCAAATTACTTTTTTATTAAAAATAATAAAAAAATCAGTATTAGAGTTGATTGCAAATCAAATACATATGTATATTTTTACAGGCTGCTTCATATAATAGACCAGTCTCATTTACTTTATTTATCTTTTTTTAATCTGCGGTTTTATGCCAGGAAGTAAGAAAGCATTAGGTCATCTTTCAAAGTTTTTTTTTTCTTTACTTCCTTGTGGCCGTCATTTACTGCGAGATAAAAATTATCCATTGAAACTAAGAACTGACATTGAATATATAATTCGTAATAAAAAAGAACGTCATAAGTTTAAAAATATATACTTCTAGAATTAGTGGGGTTTTTTGCGAACAGATTCAAAACTAATTAAATTTCATGCAGGATTTTGTTTAGTACAATAAATAAAATCATAAAATACACTAATTTTACTACTATAAAGAAACTTACTTGAGTTGCTGCAAGAGGTAAGAAATATTCCTCGATTTGAAATTTTAAAAACTACCACAACCACAGTGAGGGAGAAAGACTTTCATCAGTTTAAAAGGTAATCCCATAATACATCCGACTAGCCATATTTAAAGAATGAGATGTTTCATCCTAAAAACAGGACCCTCCAGACAAAAGTTTCTTTTTTTTGCCAGTTTCGACAGGACGAAGATGAATAACACAATATTATTGATATAAATTGATACGAGTTAACACTAAGCCCATTGCACACGCTTTGTAGAATTTCCGGGTGTAATCTTCAACCGTCGCCTACTTCTGTTCTGTGTCTATCCCGCCCTTGTATCGACGACAGCTTCTAAGAGACATTTGATGCCGAGCACACACGTCAGATGTATGTATTCAATAAATACATAATCCAAGTTAATACGAATTAAAATCACAGTACTTCACATTTCGCAAAAAACGAATTAAAATACACGCGTACATAAAAACAAACCTTGTTTGAATTACAACGTATACCACTTCGAACGAAGACATCTAAAACGCATGCGCAACTGGGAGTGCTAGTGCCCCCTGGTGGTTATTGCGTCGGAAGAATCAAAAATTAAGACACGTTTAAAGCAGTGAAGTGTCTTAAAATAAGACGTTTGCGGATATTTTAGACATTATTCTCAGTTCGTTTACACCATGGTCATAGTAAGACGCTTATGTATCTTAAATTAAGACATCTATAGTGTCTTAATTTTCAGATTAAGACACTTAAGTGTCTAAAATTCTTTTTCAGTCACATATGTGTCTAAATTTAAGACGCTTCTATTTGCAGTGAACAGCATGAAAAGCATGAAAATTTTTTAGCATCGTTTAAGCATAATATGTAAATTAGATTTTTTTTTTCTTTTTGCAGAATCTTGATGGCAGAACTGCAGTTAAAACACATTAAAATAGTGCACAATAGGGTAAGCTTAAATGACTTTTATGACTAAAATGGCATGATTTTTATGTTCTTAAAAGATGATAAGATAGTAAAGCAAATAAACTTATGAATAAAATTTACTCAGCTTAATATGAATTAGTAGCCACATTTTTCAAGATATTAAAATTGTGCAGAAAACAAAAGTAATTGAACTACTTTTCCTTTATTAATATTTAAGGAGATTTAACCTGTTAGTGGTTTTTAATGGTTAACCTGCTTGCTGTTAGTGGTCTCACAGACTTTTATTTTTCAATTTTTATAGGTGAACTTATCATTTTCAGTTTAACTGCAAATTTTAGTGAAATTCTGTTTCGTTTGGAGGCAAATCAGTACTCTTTGAGCTAAACGATTCTTTTATTCATCTTTTGATCAAACAGTTTCAGCGACAGCTCACAGTAGCTTGCAACAATTTCTATCACAGCAGTGCAAAAAAAAAAAAAAAAAAAAAACACTTTTGTAACTGTTTATTTTTTATATTAAAATTTTCACTATTAACCCTTAACCACGCACGTGGGGTGCGTGCGGACCCCACATCAAAAAGTTTTGTTTGTACGAAAAATGAAAAAAATATATGTGTACATTGTATACTATTTTAATGTGTAATGAAGACGGTTAACTTCAAGATTTTTGTGTAAATGCAATAAAAAAGAATCACTTTATTACACACATGCCTTTGATTTAATATAATACAATTTTAGAAATAATTATTAATTTTCTTCTTTGGGGTCTGCATGCACCCACCTATATGAACGAGCTCATTTTTTTTTTTTTTTACTTGTGTGGTTAAGGGTTAAATGGGTATGAATCAAGAAAAATATTTTTGTATCAAATTAATTTCATAAAACAAAGGACAGATAATCTCATTCGTGTATATGCTCGGCAAAATAGATAATAATAATAATAGTAATATAAAAAAAAATCCTCATGTAGGACGATATATAAAAAAAGTAACCTCGAAAAGCATTAACACAAAATCTTATGGCGGTTTGCAAAAATTTAAAACTCTGCTGGAAATTTTAATTATATATAGTAATTTTAATCTTCCGAATACGAAGCACTAATATGATTATTTACAAAATGGTTGCTTTAATTCAAATCTCCACAGTAGTATTATCATTACCAATTATATAAACAATGTATATTCTTCTGACTGCACATCTGAATTTAAACCATAAATATAACTATTATATAATAATTAGTATATAATTCGATATATCATTCGATTATATAATTCGAAATATAATAATTATAATTCAACCTACGTGCTTCAAGACCCTCTGGACTAGAGACATAACAGACAATATTCAATGCATTGTCACAGAAAACTCAGATGCTCACAACCATATCAAATTCAAAAATTCCGTTACAGACGGAACAGACACCAAGAAAATAATGGAAATAGAACCCAACCACGCCTATAAAATTGTTGTTGAGTGTCAGAAAAACACCATAATTAGCATGTCTCAAAAAGATGGTCATAATGAATGATGATTACTACGGCAGGAAGAAAGATTACAGAACACCTCAAGTTAATTGTCATCGAGAAATAAACGTAAAAACTTCCAATGCATTGACCTTGAAAATCATCCGTGTTATAAATATTACACTCTGATCATTAGATGAATAATTTGATCTGAAAAAGTTCTATTACTGTACTTTCTTTTAAACAAAAGCAAAAGAAATGAAAAAATAAATAAATAAATAGGAAAGGGAAAATGCCTGTAGCAAAAACAAAACAAGAAAAGAAAAGTCCCCCAAACCAAATGGTTCTTGGCATTCACTTGTATTAAAGCCAGACATTTTTCGTGAGCAAATTAAAGAAAATTGAATATTCGATTACTACAAGTAATCGAATCAAAAAAAGAAGGGTAAAAAATGCAAGGGAAAAAAACGTTATCTGTAACGAAAAATAAAGCAATAAAGTAAATCCTTCAACCCTAAATAAGCATTTGTATTCACCTGTGTTACATATGTGACAAAATGAAAGAAATTTTCAATTATAGCATAGTGATGTACGAGTGATAATGATGCTTGGATTAAAAGTATTATCTTAAAAATTATCACGTTGAATCAAAGTTAACATTTTTAAATGAAAAAAAAAAATGCTGCACATATAACTGAAAAATAATATTTCATTAGATATCGATTACCGCAATCATTTTTCATATATTAGTTCGAGTTTCGAATGTTTGAACACGCATATTTATCGAAACAAATTATGAGGGATTTTGTAATCAATTTCAAAGTACTGTCGATGTTTATTAATCCAAAGTTGTTTATATCTGTATGCAAATATAATGAATAATTGCTTACGTTATCCTTGATATTTTGCTAAAAGGGATGGGTTTATCTTCTCAGGTCAGTAGCCAAAATATATTGTCCGAAAAACACAAATATCATGGAGTATAAAGGGGGGTTAGATGTTGTTTTTCACATTCAACATTTCCTTTATTTAAAAAATCACTATTTTACAAATTTATATTATCATTAAACTGTATGAAATTGCAGAGTGCAAAAACAAAAAACGGTAATTGGAAATGGAAATTATGATCTTTGAAATTATATTCAATTTTTATATTACAATAAATGTTTGTGCAATTCATACTGGCAATTTTAAGCAATAATAGCTGCTCTTTTTATAATTTTCACAAATTAAAAAAAGTAAATAATAGTGAAAAAGTATCATTTTTATTAATACACTCGAAACTAATAATGCATTTCCTAAGTTCACACTTTACTTGAAGGTTATATGCAAATATTCTAATCTTTTATACATGGAGAGAAATAAAAAATGATTTTTTCTTGCAAATGACTCTCATTACTCTTTAATAACACAACTATTAATCTCATGTAAAACGTTTGATTTTTTTTTATGAGAAAACGTTTGATTTTTTAAGAGGATATTCCTTCAGGAAAATAATTCTTTGTTTAATTAACAAGTAGCATAGCCTGCAAAATTGAAAAATACTTTCTAAATTTAACCCTTAAATGCTGGTGTTGCTTTTCGGCACCATACCCAATTTAGGCTCTAAAATACTGTTAGAATAATATTGAAGCTATAATGCCTAATGTTGCCAATAAAATACATTCTGAAGATATTATTAAATTGATTTTCAACATGCAGATGGCAACACTTGTGCTGTTTAAGAATAAAGATAGATTTATTTTTTCAATTGTTGCTATTTGTTCTTTTTGTTTTGTTTGGAGGTTTGCGAAATACCCTATTTTGACCTGCAGTGAGCAAGTAAAATTTGTTTCTTATTATAGTTCCTAAAATTCTTATGTGTTTAATATTATAGAATTTTATCAAGGTAAATTACTTTTTCAATTAAACACCGGTATTACCGATTAGTAACAAACTGTTTTTTAGCCGTAAACTATATTTAAAACAAAATATGAATTTTTAAAGTATTTTTCCCATGATTTATTTAAAAAATGAAAGCCAAAAAACATTATTACAATGATTTTTTAAAAATTAGGCATTTAAGGGTTAACGTAATGTATATGTAAAGTGAAATGGAGTTTGTTAAATCTTATTTACTATTTTTTATATGTGGTTTGAAAAAAAAAAAAAAAAAAAAAAAGAAAAGGAAATATCACTGTTACACAGTTTAGCACTTATATTTACAAATCGTATAAGATTTGTAAATTTTTTTACAGGATTCTGTATTATTTATGATTACTTTTGTACATTGTTGCCAAAACTTCCGATTTTGGGGTAACACCATTTCGGAATAGAAATATTCGCATTAATTGACAGCCAGATGAAAATTACAACTCAGAAATAGTGGTACTCAAGTAGTGTAGAAAATAATGCTATTATGCTATTCAACTAGCAAATTAGTAAAAGTGTTGCATTAGAAATATCAGTGCTTTGAATTATTTAAAAAAGACTTTAACAAGTGTCAAATTATTTTGCAGTTTTTTTTTTCTGTTTTTTCTTACTGAGTAAATATTTTAACAGATTAATTTCTAAATTATTCTAAAACAGGGAAAACTCTTCTCCCCTCCCCTTCAAAAAGCTATAATAAAAATTAATTATTAATATGGTATGACATTACTTTTTAGTGTGAATATGATGTAGAAAAGCATTTCATGAAAATTATAAAAATTATCAAATTATATATTCAACGATTAACATGTATGTGGTTAAATATATATGGCCGATTTTTTTCTTTTTTATACATACATGAATACATTTAGATGTTCGTTGAGAACATCCAACTAAATTTACAAGAATAGTTTTATATTTTGCTCATGAAATGATTTATTTCGGCCACTTCTTAGCCACTTTTACTTTCTACGGCCACTTTTAGAGATCTTTGATTTTCAGTTAGATCTCAGTGAGTTTTATTACTTTATATAATTATCTTTCATTTTTAATACATAAAAAGTATTTTGATAATGCAATCCATTAATTACCCCTCTCCTCATTCGCTTTTTAATTTTTATTAAAATAGTTCACCGTATTCTCTCTTTGGTTACTTTATGTATTAATATGCATATTACATACTTTATATATTTAAATACTCTGTAAAATAAACAATATTTTAAAGATTTATAAAGGTATTTTGTTTTACTTTCACAAAGATTACATAGGATTTAAGTGATAAAGCATTAAATATATACTAAGTGTATTTTTAATTCAAACGATTATTTTTTTTTTCAATTGAAAAAAGGATTAGAATGCTTAGTTGAATAATTTGTTCAACATAAACAAATCAATGTTATATTTAGAGGGAAGCTCTTATTGTTAACATATCCTCCCTCTTCCTATTTTCAAAATTTTGATGATTAAACAATATGTATATTGTTCAATCACTAATAATTTAGTTACTTTCATTACGTTAGAATTTCAAAATAAGTAATTTGGTTTCAGCCTTTTTCAGCCATTCAAATTTTATGTAGAGAAAATAATTTTTCTTTTTTAAAATAACTTTTATACCCTTCAATCCCGAGAGAGGGAAATTTCTCTGATACATATTTTTTTCTAATTTTCTTCTTTCCCCATTAAATTTTTTTAAACATGTTTTACTGATGCAATTGCCACTTTATTATTATGTTTCTATGTTTAAAATTTTTACAAATATTTTCTAAGACTACAAATTTTTATTAAAAATTAAATTATTGATATCTTCCAGCTTCGTGACAAAACTTGCAATACGTATTGCAAAGTACAAAATTAAATGCAAATTCTTATGCGAGTCATCATTATAAAAAAAAAAAAGCAAATATATTGCATATAAACGAATGGGTGGTATATATGTATCTTTGTTTATATTTATATAAATATTTATTTATTTTTGTCTGTTAGCATATCCACAGCTATTATTAATATTCATAATTTGTATTTTTACTAAAATTGAAAAATACAAATTCATTGAAAATGTTCTGAAAACAAAATGTGAATTGATTGAATCTCGATATTTTTATTAGAAACAATAAAATACACTACATAGGCTTAAACTACAGTGATGCAACTTGTTTATACTAATATATAGTTTTTATTCAAAATGCAGATAATCTCATTTTAAAATTAAAGCTATAATTACCTCAATTTTATCTTAGTGTCTTTATTCATTTTGCTTCCACAGAAAGTTAAAAAAATAACCAATATAAATCTGTTTACAATAACTGTTCGGTAACTCTTAGGTAACGCCACAGTTGACAAAAATATTTGTCTAGGCGCGCCATCTATTGCACTGATTACGAAAAGAAAATGTGGTTTGTTACGTCAAATACTGAATTCCAGATAATGTGTGTTCCTAAATTAATTTTCTTAATTTAATGTATGGAAGAAAATGCAGAAATATAAGATTTTTTTTTAAAAGAAAATTTAATGGAAGAAAGAGAGCATCTAATGTACGACCGTGAAAGGATTTTTTTTTTTTTTTAATCAGTACTGCGCATTTGAGATCAGATAAAGAATTAATGTTGTTCTTATGAAGGAAATTTTAGAAAAAAGAGAAACATATTCATTGATTCGCTCGAACACTCAAAATTTATTTGCGCAGAGGAGAAGAAAAGAAGTTTTGTAAAAGAAAATAAACGGAAATCTTTGGCTATTTTTAAATAACATTTAGGATGGTTTTAAAAAACAATTCTTCTTAGATGACTGTGATACTCAGTTTGACAGCATCGAGAAGAGTGGAAAATTTAATTTTCAGTGGATAAACTTTTAGCAGTGATTTATGCTTTTTTATTGTACATTTATAAACATTTACTTTCGTTTAAACATTTTTGTTCTTAATAAATGTGAATAAGTAACTTATAAATTATAACAAAAACAGCCAGCCAAAATTTAAATATTTTGGAATAAAGAACTAGGAAGCAGTCGTTCCCATATTCAGTTATATTTAGTAAAATATAGAGAGATGGATATTAATAAGGTTTGCTTTTAATTTTTTTAATTAATTAATTTATTTATTTTTTACTGTTTAATTCTTAGTGATTTGTTGAAAGCAATAACTGGCTCATTGTTTATTGAGTGATTAAAATATTTGGAAAACATCTCATTGAAAGTGCTTCTTGAAAGCATATAATCTATGCCGATATATGCTCTAACTGACTATAAATAATAAAGATTCCATCAAAAATGAAACTTAACACTTATATGAAGTTTAAAACATGAATCGTTTCTTTTACATAAACTTTTAATCAATAACTTCTAGAGGTTAGTGAAAAATAAGATAAGTTTGAATTGAAATCATATAAACGGAATTGCTTAACACTATGTTTTTCTTAATATCTTTATCGAAATTATTATATTCTGCTTTATGTAAATATTAGATGTCTTTCATTTCCTTTCAATCTACATTATCATATGTTCAATTATACTTCAATTTATATATGATAGTTTCAATTAATGTACGGTATGTTGTGCTCATCTAATCGGTGCTCCAATCTGAAATTCCGATGTCTTTAATTATTTTAACAAATGTCTTATATTCATATGATAAGGAAATTTATCCTTTCAGATAACACTACGTTAAAGGGTAACTTCTTGAGTGGAAAGATTTAATTGTTCAGATGGGACACAATTTGCTAAAAAATGAAAATATTAAAAAATATTCTCAATTTATTTTATTTTTATTATTATTACTTTTATTTATTTATTTATTTTTTTGCATACGCTCAAAAAAAAAAAAAAAAAAAAAAGAGAGAGAGAGAGAGAGAGAGCGAATTTCCGCAACACATTCCTGAAGTCATTTGCATACATAAATAACATTTAAATTAACAAAATCTCGAAAAGCGTTTTTCATTTTCTATTAAAAGCTGCATTTCATTGATTATAATTAATTGCTACCCGCTCAGGAACTTGCCGCGACCATGAGCAGTTTTCACGGCCGCAAATTCTTCCACGGGGCTTAAAATTCTAGTTTTGACTCAGTTTTATAAAGAATTCTTTGCTTTTTAGAGAAACGAGAAACGTTTTTAGATTTTTTTGGTATCTAAGTAAGAATGTCAGCTAATTTTACGCTAATACGAATGAAAATGATTTCGTGAATCTGTCAAAAAGTAGATTGCTTGGATTTGAGAACGGTGTATTGATAATAATGAAATACACATGATAATAATGATAAGATACCAATTAGACTCTACTGACTTTTAGCTTCAATGTATGTTTTCAGAAGCCATTAGTTTCTGGTCTACTTATTACTATATGAACTCACACAAATGAAAGAAAATCTAGAAAAAATAATAATAACACAGTTGATTTTAATTTAAATTTAAACTGCCTCATACACTTGTTCTGTTCAAGCTTAGATCGTTTAAATGGCAATTTAAATAAATGTAAATTTATCATTTGTTGTATTTTTTTTCTTCTTTTGAATAAAATATACTAAATGCAGTAAACTCAAAAGAAGAGAAAACATTTCTACATCTGCATGAAAAGAAAAGTAAAGTAATTAAAGAATCCTTTTGTTCAAAAATCCTCCTTGCAAACCGTTTATCTTGTTTATGAAAAGTTTTGCAAAAAGTTTAGTCATTAATTTCGCATTATGACAAAAGACATTAAAAATGCCACGGATTTTAATTATTCTTTTCCTTGTACCTAAGTTAATAATCAATTACAGATAGTTATTATGAATAGTCTGTTGAGAGTAGTGTTGCCAGGTGTCGCGCTTTATTTGGGGCGCCAAATCGGGGCTGTACACCAGTATTTGAAAGGAATTTTCTTCGCCTTATCTAATGGCTGAATTATCTGCAATTAAAGATGGCGAAATAAACTGTTAGAAATTAGTGGCACCCCGGCAACACTGACAACACTAGTTGAGAGCCTCACCTTAACCATTAACGGCGTTTTCAATTTTCACAGTTTAACTTCGGATACTAATGTAATTTTGTTTTGAGCCCACCGCTAGAGACTTCTGAACTAGTGAGTTTTTATTATAATAGTCCAGTACTTAAAGTTTAGTAAAAAAAAACTTAAGGCTGTTCTTAACTGCTCTGCTCAACAAGCGCAAAACATTTTGACACATTTACAAATTCACTTTTTAGCGGAAAGATATAAAATTAGAAAGACTGCCCATGGAAGCGATTTGGAATTGAACTGTTTTTTCCCTTTTTTGATCCATAAATTACCTATTGAGTTATAAGCGTTTTTGATCACGTGATAAACACGACTTTCGCCCTTCATGGACTGTTTTTTTCTTGCTTTCTTCGGGAACTTCGGTTCAAAACGTCAACTTTGACTTTATTTTCTGAAAGATCTATTGTGTTTGCAATAAAAACGGAAAAAATAGCTCGATTATATAGTTTCTGAACAACACGTGGTAGTTTCATGCATTTCCGAGCAAAAATAAATTAAAACTTATGTCAGAAAGTTACCCTTTTGGATTTGAGAACACCCTTAAAGCATTGAGTGGAAGAAATTTAACTATTCATATCAAACATAATTCGCAAAAGAAAAAAAAAATAACTGTTTTAAAAATCATACTGATTTTTAAAACAGTATTTCGTGTGATTTTTTTTTCATTAAGCTATATGGATAATACTTTAAATAAATATGTATGATAATAATGTTGATAATAATAATAAAAATATATCTACTAGATTCTATCGAATTTTATGTTAAATATACGTTTTCAGAAGCCATTAGGTTATGCCCTCCTTTTTGGAAAATGGATCCATTATTCTTAAGAAATCTAAAAATCAGGCAGTTGATTTCAGTTTAAATTCGAAGTGTCTCGCACACTCATTTCGTTCTTAGCATGGGTCGTTTAAATCGCAATTTAAATAAATGTAAATTTATCATTTGGTATTTATTTATATTATTTTTTTTTTTTTTTCATTTTTCAATTACTCAATGCGGTAAACTCAAAAGAAGAACAGAAAGCATTTCTATATCTCCATGAAAAGAAAAGAAAAAAAAATATTCAAGAATCCTTTTGTTCAAAAACCATCCTTGCAAACCGTTTATCAATGTTTATCTTGTTTATGCAAGGTTTTGTAAAACGCTTAGACATTAATTTCGCATTATGACAAAAGACATTAAGAACGCAGCGGATTTGAATTATTTCTTTTCTCTGTAACCAAGCTAAAAATCAATTGCAGAGAGCTTATGAAGAGGCTGTTAAGAGAGACTCACGTTATAGTTCAATTAAGAAGCTTTGGAACCGATTCAAATTTTTCCAAACCATTTCACTCTCTCTGTTTTCTTTTCACTCAAGATTAGAAACGGTTTGTTGTTTTTGGAGATAAAGCAAATCTGAGCATGACAGCTGAATTAAATATTTCTATTTCTCTTCAAATAGTATTGGAATTAACAGGTAACAAAATATTTGTCTTCTTAAGGGTAAAGCTGTGTTTCGCTGTTTTTAAAAATTAAAAACTATCTTGAAGCATTTAGCAAACTTATTAATTAAACATTTCTTTTAAAATAAAGCTATTAGTTGAAGATGCTCATGGTTGTTATGCTAAACTTACTTAAAATATGAGAAACTTTTAAATAAGCATTTAAGCATATTTGTGTAGCTCTTTTAATTAAGAAAGTGTCGTGTATATTAGGATGTTTTAAGAAGGGTTCATTCAAATAACGTTTACGCAATTGATTATTTTGGGATTAAAAATGTTTCATTGCACCAGGATAATTGGAGGTTATTCTCAAATAAACACTCGCTATTTTCTTATACATTAATCAAGGTGTCTAGCCACCTGTACAACCTGGAAAAGTCAGAGGAAAGGTCAGGAAATTTGGAAATTTCTCAGAAAATTTCAGAAAAAAATTTCCGATCACAAAATAAGGATTTGAAACTGCAGTGAAAAAAACAAAATCTAACTTTGCTCTTCATAAGAACTGTTTCAACTTCTTATACAATTTTTGTTTCCTATCCAATTATAGTAAATCAGAAAATTTCAGTGCCAGCTTCACTAAAACATTTTTACGGTTTTATATAGGATTGTTCAGGTGACTCATCGTTTGGGAACTGAATATTTGTCAGCTTAATTCATTGAATATTTGTAATCTTTAAATTGAGTTAGTTATACAGGGCCTATTATAAGGATTTTTTTATTATTATTATTATTATTTTATTATTATTATTATTATTAAAATATGCCAAAGCAATTTGAATATAACATGACAGATGTGATGAAAAATTTTATCTTGATTGATCAAAAAGTAATGGATCCCGGTGCTCAAAGTGTGTGCCTGCAAAACGTTTAGCATGCAGAAAAACATTCGCATTAAGACATTATATTAGCGCCAAGCAGTCATTCACCATGAAATAAATATGTTGGTGTTGAACAATTCGTAAATTTTGCAAAAAATTGTTTATAGAATCAGTAATATGTGTTTTAGAATCAGTTGTGAAAGTTCTACATTCAAATTGACAACTTTTAAGGTTTTTTGTATGTAACATGACAAAATCTCGATAACCTGGAAATTTTTTTATTGTTATGAAAAACCTGAAAAAGTCAGGGAAAACGGTCCTGTGGGCTGGGGTAGACACCATGAAATCATTTTTATTCGTAAGTGCAGGTATAAGTGCAGTCGTAAGTGCAATTTTGCAGGTATTCTTATTTAGATAAAAAAAATCGAACAGTATTTTTATCCCTATAAAAGTAAAGGATCCACCAGAAAAAGAGTGTCAAGGTCAGTATGTTTAGTCTATAGATCACGACGGAACGGATCAATCATAGAGATCAATCAATTATCAATGGAACAATCAATTAATTATCAGGGAACAATCAATGATTTATCAGGCAAAAATCGATTATTACCGTATTTTATGGAACAAGCGCCGCACCCGTCGTAAACGCCGCACTCCTAAAATTGGCCTGAATAAGCTTAGAAATATCGTAATCGCCGCATCCGTCGGAACGCTACTTTTGTGGACAGCTTCACATTGACCTGACTTTAATCACAGTTTTCTGAGCAGTGTAGGATGCCTCGTTTTTAATATCTTAAGATGTATGAAGTTTTATTTAAAATATTTAAATCCGATTTAAAATATTTTTATGAATTTTCAAATTAAAGAAAATCAGTTGGTATTTAAAAAAAATCGTAAACGCCGCACTTGGAAAAAAATTAACTTTTAAACTCGTAAACGTCGCGGCGTTTCTTCCATAAAATACGGTAGTCAAGATGTATTACAATTAAGGGAAATAAGAAGTTTGTTCGAATCTGGACAATTACAAATTTATGTCTGCAAATTTCATTCATTATGCATATAAACGATTTTGTGAATGTTCAGAAAGATTCAAATTGTTGAACGGAAGCGGTGAGAAAACCCTTAATGAAACACTTTTTATTGTACTACAATATCACTAGACTGCAATTATGCATTTTTTAAATTTTACATAAAGTAAAATTAAATTTTATGTATGAAACTTTGCTGGAAACTTTTAGCGAATTTAATATTTAAATATTTTCTGTAAAATAAACATTAAATTGACCATTATCATCGTTAATATATTTAAATTACACTTAAAATATAAGAAACTGTAAAATAAGCACTGAAACTTATTTCTGCAGCTCTTTTAATTAAGAAATTTTTCTGATAATTAGGATGTTTTAACTGATATATTCAAATAGCATTTAAGCAAGCAATAATTTGAGGATTAACAATTTTTGCTGTTGGGCGGATAATTTAATAAAACACTCTTTATTACTTTACAAACTAACTAGTTAAAAGTATATATTGTTAAAAATTCCACAAACTGTTAAAATAAAGTTTATTTGCGAAAACTTATACAATATTTTTTAACCAAATAAACGCATGCATCCGATAAATGTTTCTTTCTTTTCTCCTCATGAGAAACTATATCTGTGTTATACGTTCTGTTTATTATTGTTCTAGTTTGCTATCTTGATTTATATTATATTAAAGTGTTAAGTGTTTTAAATGTCTGTAATTATACATGATGGAATCCAGGAATCAAACACAGCAATTCTGAATCGCTGACCAAATTGCTAATTACAAGTCATTATACCAGGGATTCCTGCAAATGATTAGATGAATACATAATTACAAGTCATTTACTCTTAAAGTGTACAATGAATTCATTTCCCCGTGTTTAAAATTCTGTTTTATAAGCAACCAAATTACAAGTACTCAGTGGATCAAAAAACGTTTAAAAGATCCCCTCTGAATGTGTTTTCCAAACCAACTTCGGATGGAACGAACCTCATTCTAAATGAACATGGGGTTCGGGCACCACTGCCATCGGTAGTGTACAGAAACCATAATTTTCCGTCTTTAAATAGCGTAACTTGTCTTAACGTAAAGGCACATGATGATAGAAACAAATTAAATTCATATTTTCATCATCGTCATTCATGTTGGTATAAAAACCGATTTGGCATTTTTTCCAACCTGGATTTAATCACGGAAGTAGCAAAAGTTACAGGATAGTTCCTATTTTCGATTTCAGAGAAAAAAATCGTCGCCTTACTTTCTTTGTTAATTAATTTTTCAACTACATTTCAACAGTGAAATTACGCTTGAAATTATTGAATATTAATGATGTGAATTATCACACTGCTAACAAAGCGTAAACCAACTTAGTGAAAAATGTCCAAGCCGGGAATCGAACCCGGGTCCCTGGAACAGATCTCCCGTGCTCTACCACTAAACCACAAGGACGATGTCCAGCTTGGCATTTCTCACTTAATATAATAAGTGATATAATATAATAAGTGAGAAATGCCAAGCTGGACATCGTCCTTGTGGTTTAGTGGTAGAGCACTGGAGATCTATTCCAGGGACCCGGGTTCGATTCCCGGCTTGGACATTTTTCACTAAGTTGGTTTACGCTTTGTTAGCAGTGTGATAATTCACATCATTAATATTCAATTACATTCTTTGATATTTAATTTTTTTTTTAAAGTCACATTTTTTTTAATTGTTTAAGTCCTCATTTTCGGCGAAAAGGGAAACAATTGCGAAAAATTCAAAAATCGCTTTACTGAATAAACTATAATAAAAAGAAGAAAAAAAATTACTATATTGGGCTAAAAGAGTGAACCCGGATTTCTTTTTAAAATGTCAAAAAATCGCCATCAATGACAAGAATATTTAATAAAAAAAATTCACGAAAAGTTCAAACATCACTGCCCTATTCCCGAATAAACTTTATTGAAATGAAGAAAAAATTTACTATGTTGGGCAAAAAGATTAAATCCGGATTCACGTTATTACATTGTAAGAAAAATCGTCGCGAAACGCATAAAAACGCTAAAAATCGCATAACAATTTAAAATATATTTTAAAAAGAATACAAAAAATAGCCTTCTATTTGCATAATTTCATACATATAAGGTGTCTTACTTCCAAATCCTGTAGCTTGCACTCTTCAAAAATCTGCAGACAAAGAAATTTTAAGAAACTTTCTGTGAAATAAAAAAAAATAATACACACAGACGTTTGTGTTTTCGGTATTATTTTTTTATTTCACAGAAAATTTTGAGAGAGTGACATCCACGAAATATTTGTCCACTTGTTCATATTTTCGTTTATTTCGTAACTGAAAAAGTTTCATTTATATAGCTCCTTTCCCCCTCTCATATGCTTACATAAAGCCTTATCTTTTAAATGTGATCTTTATTTATTATCATTTATTAACCCTTTATATTTATTTATTTATTTGTTTGTTTGCAGATTTAGAAATATGATTACTACGCCAACCATGTTGAAGTGCTGTTTTTAAAAGACACAAGGGAATATTTCTGGAGAAATT
The DNA here is from genome assembly GCA_963932465.1 of Maratus speciosus. NCBI lineage: Eukaryota > Metazoa > Arthropoda > Arachnida > Araneae > Salticidae > Maratus > Maratus speciosus. The sequence goes on from OZ010796.1 coordinate 381,166,451, forward strand.
TGGAGTTTTAAAATAATTCTGGAATTTATAAGTAATGTGATAATTGCTTTGCAGTAATGATAAAATATTGGTACACACACACATATATATAACCATTACATATTACAAATCATCATCGATTTCCAATTGCTAAAATTAAATTAATAAATTATATACATATATATATACACACATATATATATATGATCTGTATGATAAACGTAAAGAATTTAAATTCAATGTTAATACATTTACTAATTTTAAATCTTATCTTCATAATTCTGTATATCATAATATAATCCTTAATCATTTATACAGAATAAAGTGTTTATGTTCTTCTCATCTAATTAACAACAATATTAAAAAACTAATTTATGATGCATTAAATCATGGTTTTCCAAAAAAATTCATATATTACTTAATACATAATTAGTACTTAAATGATCTTAAAAAATAAATTAACACATGCATTAAAAAAAAAAAAAAAAAAAAAAAAAAAAAAACATATAAAAGAAGAAAAATTATAAAAAATTAAGAATTGTAAAATAATAATAAAAAATTATTATAGGACGGTTGGGTGTGTAGATGTTAGAGTACGGAGGAGGGTGGCGCTGTTTGGATAATACGCAATGGTTAATAATAATAATAATAATAATAATAAAATGGGGCATTTGATTTATAACTACGTTGCTAATACACATTTTATAAGGGATGTTGATTTGATACTTTTATATGTATAATGGTGTAGTTATATTTATATATTTATCAATTCATGTTAAATTTATTCATATTCATTAATATTTAATAAAGTTAACGATTAACTTGTATTTAAATTTTAGCCTACTCAGGACAATATCATATTAATTTCTAATAGTATAATACTATCTTAAAAGAAAATAAAATGTATAATGAGTGTATTTGTTATACCTAATGTAATAACATATAATGGTGATTAATAAACATTTGCATGTTTTATTGATAGTCTCGTAACTACTCGTAACTTACTTTTATATGTCTTTTATATGTAATTTTATACACTGTCTACTGTCTACTTTTATATGTAAATCTTCTATGACAGTATGAATTTTAATTTGGTAATTTGTTTTTGTTTTTATTTTTCCTCTATCTTTTTTAATCTTGTTTCATTTTGAACTTAATTGGTGTTCAATGGTTTATCAGAAACCGCAATATTGTGAAATGACAACAAAAATGGATACCACAATCTTATAATATAGAACTGTATGTATAAAATAAAGTGCCTTATACATAATTACAAGAATTAATATGGAAGAAAAAAAGAAGAATATGGACACCGAAAAAAAAATTGAAAAACTTATATATTGAATTATGTTTTCAAGAGTACTGAATTCAATGATATAACAAAATCGGTTGTTTTCTGTGAGAAAAAAGCTAAAAGCTGATTTTTTTTTTCTCCTGTACTCAAACAACCAATACGATATAGAGAATAGTTTCAAGATGAAAAAAAGAACATTATCAAATGGCATGAAATGGAAAAAACAATATAACCCTTTAAATATTTAATTTATAGCATAAAAAATAGAAAAATTACACAACATACCCAATATAAACCCAGTTGATTTTCAAAATATCCTCCCGCACATGGTATCCAAGCATGATAAGATTAAGGTGAATAAAACAATTAAGTTAACACAGAAATTAAAACTATGGATTCAATTAATTCATTTTGAAATACCATGATAAAATCAATTAATATAATATAAACAGAAAATAATTACATTATTTAAAATACCTAAAAAACACTTTTAAATTGTTTAATTCCAATTTTACAATATTGCCAATATTCAGCGTGTGTAAATTCAGCGTGCCAATATCCAGCATACCACCTGGTGTAAAAAATTAAATTTATTACTTTAATAGAAGATTTAAAAGACAAAATTTTTTAGTGCTGTCATCTATTATATTATTTTAAAAACAATTATTATTATTCAAATGTCACAAGAAGAAAATAATAAAAGCTAATGAAATTAAAATATATCATCTGCATTACCACACTAATCCTAATACATAAATAATAATCTACTATATATCATTATTAAAAAAATTTAAATTAATCAAATGTTAATAAAATACTTTCAATGTATTCCATTACCAAACCCATTTAATCTACAATGAGAAAGTAAATAATTTTATAACATTGATAATATATAGAATATAGCTATATGCTATAACATAAAATAAATTATATATAATATAAATATAAAAACTTTAAGAGTTACTATTAAATTAAAAAAATTAATAAATTAATAAAATGAACAGAAAAAAAAGGATGTTTATAGAAGATTGTCAGATTCTAAAATTCCCAATAGTCTAAAGATTACAAATATAGTGTGTGGATTATCTTCATGTTAGCCAAAAAAAAAGCTAAAAAATATGATTGAAACAATCAAACACATTAAACCGATAATTAATCATGGAATACATAGTTGAAAATAAAACAATATTAAAAATATAGAGGAATAATAATAAAAACCAATTACCCAATTTTAATACATACAGTATAACATTAGTTATATCAAGTAAACTTATATGCATATTAATCACTATAAAGATGGTATACTATTATTAATTAATATGACATTGTCCTAAGTAGACTAAAATTTAAAAACAAGTTAATTTTGAATTTGATTAAATAAGCTAAATTTAATATGAGTTAAAAAAAATGTCACCATTTACATATAAAATTTCAAATCAACATCTATATAAAATACGTAATAGAAATGTAGTTATAATACAAAAGCCCCATCATTTTTTTTTAATTAACCATTGCGTATTATCCAGACAACACCATCCTCCTCCGTACTCTAACATCTACCCACCCAACCATCCTATAGTAATTGTTTATTATTATTTTACAATTTTTAATTTTTAGATAAATATTTTTTTATTTTATAATTTTTTTTGTAATTTTGTTTACGCATGTGTTATTTTTTTTATTATCATTATTATTATTTTTTTTTAAGATCATGTAAGTACTAATTGTATATTAATGAATATATGAATTTTTTTGGAAAATCATGATTTAATGCGTCATAAATTAGTTTTTTAATATTATTGTTAATTAGATTAGAAGAACATAAACATTTTATTCTATATAAATGATTAAGTATTATATTTCGATATACAGAATGATCAAGACAAGATTTAAAATTTGTAAATGTATTAACTTTGAATTTAAATTCTTTACGTTTATCATATATATCTGTTATTGTTTTGTTGCCTTTTATTGTAATTTTAAGATCTAAGAAGTTAATTGTATTGTTAGATAAGAGGTTTTCCGTTAATTCCAAATTAGTGGGATAATCAACTGGAAATTGAGAAATTTTAAATTGATCAGTGGCAATTAAAATTATGTCATCAATATAATGACATAAATGGAGATTATTATTAGTAAAAGTACGTTCGTAGTGATATAAGTATAAGTCTGACAATAAACTGGATGTACAACCACCTTGTGATATACGGACGTGTTGTAAATATAATGTATTATCTTGCAATATATAATTATTATAAATAATGAAGTTTGTTAAAGATTTAAAATAAGCTATATCTATATTAAATGGTAATTCCAGTTTTTTATAATACTTTTTAAATAATGCATTTATAATATTATGTAAATCTAATAAGTCTATATTATTAAAAAGATCTTTGAAGTCATATGTCGTTATATTATATACACAATGAAGATTTTTTAAAATATTGACCAGTTGATAGCTATTTTTTATACAATGTGTATTATCATTGTTTGTAGCAAGTATATATAATTGATAAAGAATTTTTAATAGAAGTTTATTGGCTTTATTATTATATGTATTGCAACCAATAGTTACAGTCCTAAATTTAATTGGAGTTTTATGAAATTTGGGAATAAGAACTAAATAAGGATAATTAAAGTTAGTAGATATAATATTTAATAGTTTATAATAACTTTGAATTTTACGATTATTTACAATTACATTTTCATTAGTTTTTTGAAAAGATTTATTAGAAGAAATACAGGTTGTAAGAAGTTGGTGATAATAAGATTTACATATGATTGCATAATTATTAGGAGATTTGTCTACATATGTAATAACGTAGTTTTTTTTTTTTGTAATTTAGTAATTTGTTGGAAAAAACGCTTTGTGTTAATAGAAATCAAATCAGAAATATTATTTTTAAAGCCATGGTTATTTTTTCAATTACTAATATTTTCCATTGATTAAAATATTCAATAGGTTTATTGTAATAGATTGAAATTTTATATATAAAAATATCTATTATAATATTTAAAAGATTGCTAAAACATTTAGCTGCCTATGTATATATAAATATATATAAGATACCAACCAATTTTAAGGACAAAATATTTCAAAATGAATTTTCATTCAAAATGAAAAGATATCATAATAAAAAACATCATATACATATATTTAATTTCAATTATTGGAAATAGATGACGACTTCTTATATATTATGGTTTTATATATATATATATATATATATATATATATATATAACCATAATACATAATATAATTACAATTCATCATCTATTCCAATTGCGATAATTGAATAAATAAATTAATAAATTTAGCATCTAATCATAACTGTAACAATACACAAAATACCGATGGAACCCTATGTATATACTACATATATATACATTATATTAATGTATGTTCGTTCTTAAAATATACTTTTATTTTCTCACAACCATAATTGCCAAACCTTCTTATTTTTTAACACCATTATTTCCGAATGTTTAATGAATAAATGGAAATGAAAGCCACTGAACACAATGTTGGGCCCAATATAATCATTAAAACCAAGATTGATCTCTGAGTTACGAGACTATCAATAAAACATGCAAATGTTCACTAATCCTCATTATATGTTTTGCAGATTGTATATTTGTAAAATGTGGCCTCTCTACACTCTAAACTGAAATGTCTTAAATTCAGACACACAAGTGTCTGAAACAGAGTGTTCAATTTTCAGACATTTTAAAGTGTCTTAATTTTTAAGAGACTTGTATCCGTCTGAATTTTAAACATTTCAAACGTCTGAATTGCATCCATGTTTGACCACTTCGACAGACATTTTTTCACTTTTTGTTTTTTTTTTCTTTTGTAAGCGTTATAGACTGTAAAAAAATATATATCCCTTAAAATATAGAAATTGTACTGCCGCTCCAGACTCCAGTACTATTTACATATTTTAATGGAAATTTTCTGGTGTAAATTCCAGAAAAAATTCCATTTATTTCGCATATTTCTGTATTTAAAAATTTCCATTTAAAAGATAAAAATTACAATTCTTCTTCAATGAACCATTTCACCAACCACTTTCTTTTGAAGTACATATTACATTTGATTTTTATATTCAACTTAAACTACTGTAAACTTTGAACATTTACCATGGACGGGGATCGAACTACAGTACCGTCGGTCACCAGACAAGCGCGCTATCCATTCGGCCAAAGGGTCTGCAGCTGCACTTTGAAATAATGTTATTTATCAAGCACAAAAATATATTTTAAGTAGAAGTAGCGTTTTTTCCACTCTAGAATAATTTTGAACATTTTACGCAATTTCTTTTTAGAAATTTGAATATGTGGCATTTTATTTTCAGTTTTATTTTAACAAATGAGGACAAAATGTCTGGGGTTCAACCGTAAGAATTATGTTAGCTAAATTCGAAGCAGAACGAAAGCTAATTTTTAAGTTTCGATGAAGAGAAACGAGCGTATTTTTTCTCGTAGCTTCGCCTGTTCGTTTGATGTCAATTGAAAATTGTAAATTGATTTATCAATGTTAAATTTATATTCATCATTATGCAATTATCATCTATTATGCAATGAAACTTTTTAATCATATGGAACTGGGCAAAATTCCGTTTTTAGCAGGTTTTGTCTTAACAATTATAAATTTATGGTTATACCGCATTTTATTAAGCGGATCACTGAAAATTATCTGCTAAATGCATTTCAGTAAAAAGTAAATAAAACTGAAGTAAACCTCTGTATAACGGAAACTTGGCTGAAATAAAAAATTTCATGGTTTCTGCGAAGTAACACCACTTTCTAAGATGCATGCCTTTTGCTAAATTTTTGTGATTAAACATGACATTTTCTATAAATTAAGAAGGGGGCTGTGGCCTCATCTGCCCATCCCTTAGATACGCCACTGGTTTAAATAAAAATAAATAAATCATGTCTAATATACCCGAGTTAGAAAGTGGGGAATGAAATATATGGGTTTATCCATATATAATATTTTTTCTTTTAAGGGTGCTCTCAAATCCAAAAGGGCAACTTTCTGACATAAGTTGTAATTTATTTTTGTTCGAAAATGCATGAAACTGAAGAATAATGTTCATACATTGCACGAAATTTCACATTATCACAATTTAAATCCAAGGTTGGGAGAGCTTAATTATAGACTTCACGATTCATGTAAAATCACATTAAAATAATAAAATATATTTCACAACTGAAAATGGCGCTAGTGTTGTTTAGTATAAAATAGCACAAGATGATTAAAAAACTTGAAAATTCTGTATTTACACTTTTAAATATATACAGTATATACAACGAAAACATATGAATAATATTTGTTATTCCTCACTAGGAATTCCAGATAATTTCTTTTATATGTTCAAGAATATTTATTTCTCCCTTTTCGGAAGAACAAGAAATACACAGCCAGCATGCTACTTTCGAGATTCACATTTAAACTGAACTATAAACAAGAGAAATGCTTTTAAAACAATTAATACTTCAGAAACTATTTCTTCTAATAGAAGACCACGATAAAAAACCTATACGCAGCTTATTTTATCTGCTGCGTTCAAGATTCACATTCACAAAACCAACTAAACTAAAAAAGGAACAAGAAAGAAAAAATGTTTTTTAATATCAATTCTCTCAAACGTCACGTGATCCTTCGCGGCGCCCGCCTGGCTAAGAGAGGCCCGCGAGAGAAGGTTGCAAAATATTCCACAAACTCCCCCCCCCCCCCCCCCCGATGAACAAGGGTTCATCAAAATGGGGATTCAAATAATTAAAGTAGAAATAAAAATTATTCTAAAAAATTATCAGTTACACTATACATAAATACAATACAAAATCAAAATATATACTTACATACTGGGCTTCAATAAAATAAAACAATTTAAAAAAATTGAGAACAAGTTTCTGCTACTAAAAATAGAAAGAACAGTTTAAATCTGTACAACTTTTTCTGGAATATTCAATACAAAAAAAAATTAAACTAAAAATTAGAAATATTATCAAACAAGAAACATTTTTTTTTTTTTAAAGTGAAAAAAAAAAATTTTTTTTTTTTTTAAGTCAATAAACAAGAGAGTTCTTGAGTCTCTAATAATATCAGAGTTTTTTTTTTTTCAGTTCTATTAATAAAAATGTTCAGAGTTTTTTTTTTAGTTTGTGAGTTCAAGATTGTACAATAGATTTATAGGTCTCTTAATAAATGAATTATTTGTTTTGAGTTCACAAGATCTTATCTTGCCGTCTCTGCCCATAAAGGTTTTAGTAACTTTTCCTAACTTCCACAAACTTCGGGGTAAGTGTTCATCATGTACAAGCACCACATCATCCACTTTAAAGTCTGAAGATTTATTCTGGTCCGTGTAGTGAGCAGATTTTAAATTGAGAAGATACTCATTTTTCCAACGCTTCCAAAAATGATTTAGAAGAGTCTCACGTAAACGAAAGCGTTTTACTAAAGATTCTTTCGTTGTTGGTAAAATTAAATCGTTCGCTTTTATGGTAGGTAGACACAAGATACGTTTTCCGATTAAAAAATGTGCAGTAAGAGGAGGAGGGAGATGTAAGAGGAGATGGTTCTTCTAACTCGGAATACGTGTAAGTCAGCGGACGAGAGTTAATTACAGCTTCTACTTCAATTAGAAGCGTTTCTAATTCACTCAATGTTAAGGAAGATCTTCCAATAACTTTACGCAAGGTAGTTTTCACTGAGCGAACCATTCGCTCATAGAAGCCACCCCACCAGGCTGCACGCTCTACAATATACTTCCAGGATATGCTGTGATTGGCGAAAAATTTTTTAACATCAGGATGGTGGATTACTTTCCACATTTCTTTTAGTTCAAGATCAGCTCTTTTGAAAGTTTTGGCGTTGTCTGAATAAATTACAGCACAGAGTCCTCTTCGTGAGATAAACCTGCGAAATGCTAACAGGAATTCTGTTGTTGACATGTCTTTTACTAGTTCTAAATGAAGTGCTCTTGTGATAGCACATGTAAATAATAAAATATAATATTTATTTTCATTCCCCTTCACATATAAGGGTCCCGCATAATCAAGACCTGTTACTGAAAACGGTGGAGCTTCGTTAATACGGTCACCTGGAAGAGGGGCTATAACTTGTTGACCAGGGCGTACGTTAAATTTCTTACAGATTGTACATTTGTTCAGGACTGATTTAATGCACTGCCTTGATCTTAAAATCCAAAACTTTTCACGCGTTTGTACCAATGTACTGTACACTCCTGAATGAAAAACTTTTCCATGTGCATCTTTCACGATTAATTCAGTCAATTTATGTTTTGCAGGAATCACTACGGGATGTTTTTCATAAAATGAGGAGTTAGACTTTTGTAACCGTCCTCGTACCTACAGCAAACCTTCATCTGACAACATAGGATTTAACTGTAGAAGATTCGATTCTTTAGGGATACTCTTGTTACATTTCAAGCTTTTAATAACTTCAGGGAAACTTTCTTCCTGCACTAGCTTTAACCAAAAATTTTCAGCATGTAACATTTCCTCGGCTGATAATTCTGAAAATTTTCTTTTTTCTACCTTTAATTTTACATTAGAAATAAATCTAAATATCCATGCAGTTACTCGATACAATTTCTTTAGGGAGCTATACTTTTCAAGAATAAAAATGGGAATTTCATCAGATTTATTTGTTTGAACAACGCAAGAAATGGTGGCTGCTTTTTTAGACTTCTCTTCAGAAACATTAGGTAATCGAGATGCAGCAATTTTAACCCTAGGCCACTGATTTTCGGGAAGGGAAAGAAATTCAGGACCATACCACCATTTTTGAGAATTTATTAAATGCTTCACAGAACAACCTCTCGTTATTAAATCTGCGGGATTAAGTTTGCCATCACAATGTCTCCATAAACTAGGATCAGACAAATTATGAATCTCAGCTATTCTATTACTAACAAATGGTTTCCATTTTTCTTTTGGCCCTTTAAGCCAATGAAGAACAATTTCTGAGTCCGACCAGAAAATAGTATTATTTACTTGGATAACATTCGTGATAAACTTTGCCATTCTGGCACCAATAAGTGCTCCCATGAGTTCAAGATGAGGAAGAGTTAACTTCTTCAAGGGAGCAACCCTAGACTTAGACATTATAAAACTAGTTTTAAATTTATCTTTAGAAATTGGATACCGTAAGTATGCCACTGCACCATACGCATTAGGGTTAGCATCAGTGAAAATATGCAGTTGGAGATGCTCCTTTTCCATGATCAGGTTGTTGAAATAGTGTCGGGGAATTTTCAAGTGTGTGAGATCAGGGATTTCTAAAAGCCAATTTTGCCAATCATTTTCTAGTTCACCACAAAAACTTTCTTCCCATGATATTCCCATTATCCACAATTGCTGCAAAAGGCATTTGACACGAATAACAAAAGGGGCAATAAATCCGGCTGGATCAAACAACGTAGCTGCAATTTTCAAAACGTTCCGTTTTGTATAAGAATCATTGCTTAAATTTTCTAACAATGGTCGTAATTCTAGTCCTAATTTATCTTCTGTATTGTTCCAGATCAATCCTAAAATTTTCAAGGAAGTATTTGGGGGTTCGGGACTAGAAACAGGAATGTTTTCGTCAACCCGTTTTTTCCTAAGTTCCTGAGAATTGCTTTCAAATTTTCTTAACTTCATCCCCCCTTCTTTCACAATATCAACAGCGTCTTTAGTTAAATTAAAGGCTTTTAGAACATCGTTTTCTCCTGAAAACAAATCATCAACATAAAAAGAAGAATTTAGGATTTCAAATGTTTTATTATGAGAGCTTTTATATTTATTAATATGGTGCTTAATGGTACAAGCAAGGATAAAGGGACTGCAGGTGACACCAAAAGTAGCTCTGGTCATTCTATAGGGTACTATGTTTTTATTCTTATCAAAATCTTCATAATATAAGAATCTAAGATAATCGCGATCTTCCTCGGTTACAGATATTTGCAGAAAAGCTTTTTCAATATCAGCCGAAAAGGCAATTTTATGTAAACGGAATTTCAAAATTATGTCTAAAACATTAGGATTTAAGTTAGGGCCGTGATTCAAACATTCGTTTAATGATAGAGAATCACCATATTTGGAAGAAGCATCATAGACTATGCGCATTTTTGTTGTAGTTTTATCGTCACGGATAACAGGTCTGTGTGGCATGTAATAGGAATTATTAGAATCTTTCTCGGTGCACAATTCTATTACACCCTCATTAAACTGCTCTAGCAAAATGGAGTTATATTCCTTAAATAAAGAATCGTTTTTCAAGAATTTATTTTCTAAACTAGAAAACCGCTTCTTTGCTACTTCAAGATTATTTCTAAGTAATTCGCGAGAATCTTTCCACAATAATTTTGCTTCATAACGCCCATTTACGAATTTTAGATTTTCTTTAAATTCTTTTATTACCTCATGATCGGTAATGTTCTTTTCATTGCTTTCAGCAATGCCAATTGATTCAAGATCCCAAAATGCTTTCAGTTGGGTATTTATATTTTCAACTGAAACACGCAAACAAGCTACTTCTTTTTTATTAGACTCTATTTGCCCTTGCACCGTATGACCGAAAATAGTTTCTGCAACGTATAATTCTTTTGTCAATTTTCCCTCGATTCCCTTTAATATTTTCCACAAAAAGTCAGACCCTAGCAAAATATTTATTTCCTGTTCAAGACCTGTATCAGCAGGCTTAAAGCCTCTTGCTCTCATTATGTCTAGAAGTTCTGGTTCTAGTGTTTTCACAGAAGCTCCAGTTATATTATTAACCACAAGCGCTTCGATATTTATCGAGTTAATAGGTTGCACAACACTGGATAATTCAAGAGAAACTACTTCATAACAAGATTCATAAGGGCGTCTCCGCCCAAAAGGATAAACTAATAAATTTTCTCTTCGCAATGGCTTCAATTTTAATTTTTATACTAGCGATCTCTTCACGAAGCATTTTTCTGAACCACTATCACATAAAACGCGAGCCAACAAGCATTGTTTACCAGCAGACACAGAAACTGTACAAGTCTGCAATAATGTAGATTTATTTTGTTTATATTTTTGTTCCGACATCATAGATACAATTGCACCTTTCATTTCTTTTTCAGGATTTTCTTTTGCTGTTTCTTTAAAACAAAACAAAGAACTATGGGTAGTGCTACCACATTTGGAACAAGGGTTAATTTTTGTTCTACAGTTTACAGATAAATGTGACTTAAAAAAGCATTTGTAACAGCGACCTTCTTTCTTTAATTTATATCGTTTCTGTTCATCAGTGAATTTCGAACAATTTAGTCCTACATGATCAGAAGACTTACAAAATATGCAAAACTGTTTTGTAGATGTATTTAAAGCAGCAGCTGAAGGTATATTTTTCTTTTGCGGAAAATTTTGATATTTACTTGAAGGATTTTCATATTTAGTTTTAGAATTTTCATAAGTCTTGCCTTGGGAATTATTTACTAAATTAGTAGCTTCACGACATCTTAATTCCGTTTTAATAAAATTTATTAAATCGGTGACTTCACAGTCCTTATCGGGGTCACGTTTTCGATGGAAATCTAGTATCAAATTTTCGGGTAACAGTCTTAATAATATTGGTAGTAATAAATGGCCGTAGGAGCCTGATGTCACTCCTAACGTATCAAGATTTCTCATACAAGTTTCGATATTATCATACAACTTTCTTAAAGAAATAACATTGTTAGAGGATTTCACTGGTTCAAGATTTAGAATTTTATTCATGTAACAGTTTATGATATTTTCCCGCTTACCATACCTCTCTTCTAACAATTTTAAACAAGTAGAATAATTTTGATCTGTCAGTTCAAAACCAGATACAATATTATATGCAGGACCAGACAACAAGGATTTGAGATATTGGAATTTTTCAATTTTTGATAACGATTCGTTTGAATCTATCGCACTAGTAAATAAATTAAAAAATTCTAAGAACTGGCTTGCATCACCAGAAAATTTTTCTATGTTAAGTTTAGGAAGCTTCACTGCCGAAACTGGTTTACTTCCGATTTTTGAACCGTTACTTGATTCTAGTACAACTTTTGGTTCAGTTTCGATTTTACATTTTTTAAGCCTCATCTTAATTTTAAATTTCAAACTGGATATTTTTTCAGAATATTCTTCTACCGATTTTAGTTCTTTTTCATATTCAGTTTTTTCCTGAATTAGTTCATCTATTTCGGAATCTAATTCCTTTAGTAGAGCTTCCTTTTCATTTACGAGCTCTAATGATTCCATTAATGAGTCGCAATCAGTTTTATCAATATCAACAGATAATAATGTATCACATTTTGTGATTAATTTCGTAATGGCTGCACGAACAGTAGCTCTTTTACTTTTAAGCTTATCAGGCTTATCCATGTTTAAATTTAAATTCAATGTTCAAAATAAATGATCATGAAAAATGTATATTTTCAAGAAATCAACAGTCATGCAGAATAATAAAGGTATTTCTTACCTTTTTCCCGGGTTTCGGTACCAAAACATGAAGAATAATGTTCATATATTGCACGAAATTTCACATTATCACAATTTAAATCCAAGGTTGGGAGAGCTTAATTATAGACTTCACGATTCATGTAAAATCACATTAAAATAATAAAATATATTTCACAACTGAAAATGGCGCTAGTGTTGTTTAGTATAAAATAGCACAAGATGATTAAAAAACTTGAAAATTCTGTATTTACACTTTTAAATATATACAGTATATACAACGAAAACATATGAATAATATTTGTTATTCCTCACTAGGAATTCCAGATAATTTCTTTTATATGTTCAAGAATATTTATTTCTCCCTTTTCGGAAGAACAAGAAATACACAGCCAGCATGCTACTTTCAAGATTCACATTTAAACTGAACTATAAACAAGAGAAATGCTTTTAAAACAATTAATACTTCAGAAACTATTTCTTCTAATAGAAGACCACGATAAAAAACCTATACGCAGCTTATTTTATCTGCTGCGTTCAAGATTCACATTCACAAAACCAACTAAACTAAAAAAGGAACAAGAAAGAAAAAATGTTTTTTAATATCAATTCTCTCAAACGTCACGTGATCCTTCGCGGCGCCCGCCTGGCTAAGAGAGGCCCGCGAGAGAAGGTTGCAAAATATTCCACAGAAACTAGCTGGTGTTGTTGTCCAGAATCTATGTAATTCAGCTGTTTTTTCCATTTTTTTGCAAACTCAATAGATCTTTCAAAAAATAATGTCAAAGTGGACGTTTTGAACCGAATTTCCGCGCAAAGGAAGAAAGATACTCAAGAGCGGACGAAAACCGTGTCTGTCACGTGATCAAAATTCTTTATAACTCAATAGGTAATTGATTTATCAAAAAATGGAAAAGACAGTTGAATTCCAAATCACTTCCATGGCCAGGCTTACCAATTACCTTCCCGTTAAAAGATGAATTTGAAAATGTGTCAAAACATTTTGCCCTTGTTGAGCAGAGCAGTTAACAACAGCCTTAAATAGAACTTTTTAAATACAGAAATATGCAAAAAAATGGAAATTTTTCTGGAATTTACGTAAAAAAAAAATTACATTAAAATACGTAAATTGGTGTCTCAATTGGCAGTACACTTTCCATATTTAAACGAATATTTTTTTACTGTGTACAAAGCTAACAAAAAAAGTAAAAACGGTTGCCTATTGCCGAACATGCAGGTTGATCAAAGATGGATGCGATTCAGACGTTTGAAATGTCTTAAATTCAGACACATACACGTGTCTTAAAAATTAAGACACTTTAAAATGTCTGAAAATTGAACACTCCATTTTAAGACACTTATATGTCTGAATTTCAGACATTTCAGTTTACATTGTTTATCATATTAACACATAGTAAGACACTTAAGTGTCTTAATTGCAGACACCTATGATGTCTGAAATTTTATATTCAGACACTTAAGTGTCTGAATTACCTTTTCATTCACATATGTGTCTGAATTTAAGACGCCTTTATTTGCAGTGTAGTGAAACTGTTCATTCAATTTATTTATGAAAAGTATTCACGCAAACAGAAACATTTTTATCATACATTCATAGATAAGAGACCCGCCAGTACAACAGATAAATAAATAAAAATTATTTAACATATATTTTTAGGTTTAAATATTTATCTAGCCTACTTGATATGTTCTCTGATAAACTATCACTTAATAATACTAACAAAATAAAAATAATTTTGATGTTTTAGGACGGTCTTTCTAAATTAGAAGCCATGTTCATATGATTAATGGATTACGAAAGGAAATGAAGTATATGGATAGATTATCTGTAAATTCTACCAAAAATTAAAAGAATATTTAAAGGCTGTAATTCAATCTTTATCATATCAAATCTGTTAATAGCTGTCTCACGCTGTTCGCCTGCTGATATCCAGCGTTAGGAACAATAGCAAATTTATCTTCAACAAGCCTCATTAGCACCTTTCGTGTCAGTGACAATAAACAGAATCATGATTGCTTGTAACAGCGTTATGCCATTATTCAAGTTCGACTACCCCCCACGTAGTATCAGATAAGAAAGCTGATAAAATAATTTAAAAAGTATTTAGGCATTAGATTTTTATTGATACTCGACAAGCTGTCTGGAAAATCGTATTAGTCTTAACACAGAAATTCGTGCAGAAATTATAAATGATTTCGGTCATCTGTTTGTGACATAACAACAGCTTTATTAAAAACTATAATGCATAATAACATATAATGCATTAAAAGTTTGCTAAAACTTTTAAAAAATATGCAAGGGTATTCCAAGGTATCAGACAAAACTAGGAAGAGGAAATCGATCCAGGCATATGGAAAACAACAAAAATGACATCGGATCGCAATTTTACTTATTTACTCAAAATACAGAGTGTCTTACTCCAATCCGAAACTGTAAATTCATAAATTGTAATAACATTAAATCTTTTTTTCAAATCGAAATTCCCAATTTTCTGATACCTTTACGAAGTCAGTTTTAATCTTAAACTCAACAAATTGGCAGGTGCTCTTATTAAGAAACTATGAAATCGAATAGCGTTTTTTATTTGTCGAGTAAGGAAAGATAAATCAGAAAATACTGTTAAATGTGGCGTTTTGAACCGAAATAATGAACGTTACAGCACGAGGAAAGTCGTTCGAAGACAGAGATCACTTGTAATTTAAGATGTCATACATTTATCAAAAAATGAAAAACAACATTTGATTACAAATCCCTTTAGCAGTAACGCCTGTCAATTTTACGCATTTTACTTTAAAAAATGTGTCCGTATTTAAAATGAAATTCCCGCTGTTGAGGGCCCCACCAGTGGCTGAGAGGTTCTGCTCTCGAAGCTGGTAGACGGGAGGTGCTGGGTTCAAACCCATTCGCGCCCGTCGGCCTAACCGTTTCGGAGTTTTCGTGGTTTTCTTCGAAGCCGTGATTTTCCATGCGTAAATACGGGTTAGGTTCCCTAAGAAAGACCCCCACGAAGGGCACTCCCCCCAGGGCCTATATCCCACGTGTTGATAATCGGCCGTCATAAACACAAACCAAACCAAACCCGCTGTTGAGTGTGGCTCTCCCCCCTCCCCCCGAGAATCTCTTTAAAGCAAATTAATCCTTCTGGTAGAATATTGAAATGTCACCATAATTTAAGAAAAAAAATATTTGAAAGTTATTAAATGCTTTTCATCACACTTACTTTATAAAAGCCAAATTTTATTAAAAAATTCTGGTACAAATTTAGGGTTTTGGGATTCCCACAACCTTGAAAAGGGATAATAAAGATATTTTAACACAATTTAAAAAAGATTTGCCTTGCTTTGTGAGAAATGTGATGACATCACGATAAGGGCTCACGTGTCTTACTATCTGTGTCAAGCAACAATGAGTTAGATGCTCCATATTTTTACTCTCTTTAACAGCATCAATTTCACTAATTGTATTATATACTTCCAGCACTCCCCAAAATACCATTGAATTTCACGCAAAATAAAGAAAACACGTTGAAAATATCTTGAAAATATGGAACACTTGTCTTTCTTCATTATCAATTAATTTCTGAGGAAAATTTGGGTTTGCATTTGAATGAGACTATTTTGATTGAGTATTTTTGACTAAATAAGCGAATTGTATGGTCCTGTATATTCATATGTGATTTTTGTTTGTTTCCTTGCAACTGATTTGGCTTTTCATTTTTGAAAGGTATTTTAGAAATTACTATGTATATTTAAATTGCGCCATTTTTAAAATACTAAATGACTTAGTTTTAGAAAAGTAGAAATTAAATTTAGAAACCATTATCTTCCATATCCCAGAATCATGCAGCGTGTTTTACCAACAAACGTTTCTATTTCCTATACAAGAAAGTAATTTTTTCTAAAAATCAATTTGTAGCTAACCACAACAGAATAATTTCGGGAAATGAAGAGCGCTGGCAATGAAACTGTATATCCAAAATACGGTCGAATATAATTGGTACAAAAAATGTTTGAGTTACTTTTCGAGCGGGCGAAATTATCAAGTGTTCCATATTTTTTGTAATTAGTAATTTTCTTGGAGTGGCTTGATATTTCTTCGATTCTTGGCATGAGTAAAATAAAATATCTCATCACCTATTCATCGGAGAGATTTCAGAAGACTGCTGTTTCTCTCCAGTTTCAATAAAATTTACGAAAGCAATCATAAAGACTCTTAATTTTGACTGTCTTAGAGTATAGTAATTTTTGCTGGGAGCGGCGGACGGAAGTAGTGCAATACAAGTATCAAAACTACAGTAGTCGCTATTTTTCCTGTAATTTCTAGAGCAGCGCGCTTACATTTTGAAAAATGTAATGTAGCGAGTACTGTGATACATAAAATCCGTACATCGTACTGAACACTGACGCTATATTTCAGAAAAAATATATCCTTTTCTTCTGGTCAGTTGATCTTTTAACTTGCTTCTTTTGTGCAAGTGTACTTTGCCCAAAAATTTGCGAATGTCAGAAACTAAACTGCAGCGTTTTGCAACGCACAGAATGGTGTTATGGATTTTTCCATTGATACTTGTTGATAAATCCAAGGGCCAAAATCCAAATCAAAGAAATTAATTTTCTTTCTGGAAACACTTGTCTATTTACTCATTATTATTACTCACCTGAACCCGTTGGTCCATGCCTTTAACTTATTGAATTTCTCTTTTAAATTTTACCGATGAGATATTCCGTGATCGGGGTACACTTCCTGAAAGTTTTGAAGGGGGACGTGATTCTGCCTTTTCTGTGAGTAATGGCATAGTCGGAAAATATAATGATATGCAATCTGGCGGTCAATACTATTTTTGAGAATAACATAAAACCTTCTGTTATCTTTCTTAATTTTTTAAGGCTGTTTTCAAATCCAAATGACCTACTTTCTAACACATTTCTGAATTAATTTATTAATTTTTGCTCGAAAACGAGTGAGCATATCAGGTATTCTAATTAAAAAAAAAAAAACAATTAATCGAACAGCGTTTTTAATTTTTTGACAAAGGAAAAAAAAAAACTTTCCGAAAAGACGGTCAAATTTGACGTTTTGAACCGAATTTCTGGACGCGACAGTACTGGAAAGGAGGAAACCTGTCGTCACGTGACAAAAATCGCTTATAACTCTATAACTAACTTATATATTCAAAAATAGAAAACGCCATTCGATTCCAAATTGCTTCAATAGTCAGTCAGCTGTGCCAATTTTATATCTTTACATAAGAATGAGTCAAGCTTTTTTTTAATCGCATTTATTTGACTATATCCTAGCAAATGCAATATAACGAATTTAAATTGAATCCTTTCACAAAATCTGTAAGTAGCGATGTGGCGATTACTTTTAAAATGTTGTTTGTGATCGCTACTTTTTCAAACAAGTAGTTATAGTTAACTTCATTTTTGATAAAGTAGTTGTAGTTCCTTACGAAAATAATGTATTTTTTAAGACCACTGGCTGGGAGTGAGTATTTTCTTCCTGATTATGTAAATTATATTATGTAATCCATATAAACGCTGCCAAAGTTTCTTAACCATGTTTAGTTTAAAATATCTATTCTTTTCTTGCTGCATCTCTAACTTTTTTTGATTATATTTTCCATTTATTAATTTTAGTTTTGCTAACACTTTGGTAATAATACAATAAAACATACACAAACAAGTCTCTCCCTCTTTCTAATAGATTTTGTTATATTTTTCATTTATTATTTTTAGTTTTATTTATTTTGGTAATAAAACAATACAATATACACAGATAAGTCTCCCTTTCTCTCTATGACACACACTCACACATTTTTAAGCACTCATTAAATTTCTTGCTGTATCTCTGACTTTTTCACATATATTTTTTATTTATTAATTTTAGTCTTGCTAATATTTTGTAATAGTACAATACAATATACAGAAACAAGTCTTTCTCTCTCTCTAATAGATTTTGTTATATTTTTCATTTATTACTTTTAGTTTTGTTTATTTTGGCAATAACACAATACAGAATACACAGATGAGTCTCTCTCTCTATGACACACACTCACACATTTTTAAGCACTCATTAAATTTCTTGCTGTATCTCTAAATTTTTCACATATATTTTTTATTTATTAATTTTAGTCTTGCTAATATTTTGTAATAGTACAATACAATATACAGAAACAAGTCTTTCTCTCTCTCTAATAGATTTTGTTATATTTTTCATTTATTACTTTTAGTTTTGTTTATTTTGGCAATAACACAATACAGAATACACAGATGAGTCTCTCTTTCTCTCTATGACACACACTCACACATTTTTAAGCACTCATTAAATTTCTTGCTGCATCTCTAACTTTTTTTGATTATATTTTCCATTTATTAATTTTAGTTTTGCTAACACTTTGGTAATAATACAATAAAACATACACAAACAAGTCTCTCCCTCTTTCTAATAGATTTTGTTATATTTTTCATTTATTATTTTTAGTTTTATTTATTTTGGTAATAAAACAATACAATATACACAGATAAGTCTCCCTTTCTCTCTATGACACACACTCACACATTTTTAAGCACTCATTAAATTTCTTGCTGTATCTATGACTTTTTCACATATATTTTTTATTTATTAATTTTAGTCTTGCTAATATTTTGTAATAGTACAATACAATATACAGAAACGAGTCTTTCTCTCTCTCTAATAGATTTTGTTATATTTTTCATTTATTACTTTTAGTTTTGTTTATTTTGGCAATAACACAATACAGAATACACAGATGAGTCTCTCTTTCTCTCTATGACACACACTCACACATTTTTAAGCACTCATTAAATTTCTTGCTGTATCTCTAACTTTTTCACATATATTTTTTATTTATTAATTTTAGTCTTGCTAATATTTTGTAATAGTACAATACAATATACAGAAACAAGTCTTTCTCTCTCTCTAATAGATTTTGTTATATTTTTCATTTATTACTTTTAGTTTTGTTTATTTTGGCAATAACACAATACAGAATACACAGATGAGTCTCTCTTTCTCTCTATGACACACACTCACACATTTTTAAGCACTCATTAAATTTCTTGCTGTATCTCTAACTTTTTCACATATATTTTTTATTTATTAATTTTAGTCTTGCTAATATTTTGTAATAGTACAATACAATATACAGAAACAAGTCTTTCTCTCTCTCTAATAGATTTTGTTATATTTTTCATTTATTACTTTTAGTTTTGTTTATTTTGGCAATAACACAATACAGAATACACAGATGAGTCTCTCTTTCTCTCTATGACACACACTCACACATTTTTAAGCACTCATTAAATTTCTTGCTGTATCTCTAACTTTTTCACATATATTTTTTTATTTATTAATTTTAGTCTTGCTAATATTTTGTAATAGTACAATACAATATACAGAAACAAGTCTTTCTCTCTCTCTAATAGATTTTGTTATATTTTTCATTTATTACTTTTAGTTTTGTTTATTTTGGCAATAACACAATACAGAATACACAGATGAGTCTCCCTTTCTCTCTATGACACACACTCACACATTTTTAAGCACTCATTAAATTTCTTGCTGTATCTCTAACTTTTTCACATATATTTTTTATTTATTAATTTTAGTCTTGCTAATATTTTGTAATAGTACAATACAATATACAGAAACAAGTCTTTCTCTCTCTCTAATAGATTTTGTTATATTTTTCATTTATTACTTTTAGTTTTGTTTATTTTGGCAATAACACAATACAGAATACACAGATGAGTCTCTCTTTCTCTCTATGACACACACTCACACATTTTTAAGCACTCATTAAATTTCTTGCTGTATCTATGACTTTTTCACATATATTTTTTATTTATTAATTTTAGTCTTGCTAATATTTTGTAATAGTACAATACAATATACAGAAACAAGTCTTTCTCTCTCTCTAATAGATTTTGTTATATTTTTCATTTATTACTTTTAGTTTTGTTTATTTTGGCAATAACACAATACAGAATACACAGATGAGCCTCTCTTTCTCTCTATGACACACACTCACACATTTTTAAGCACTCATTAAATTTCTTGCTGTATCTCTAACTTTTTCACATATATTTTTTATTTATTAATTTTAGTCTTGCTAATATTTTGTAATAGTACAATACAATATACAGAAACAAGTCTTTCTCTCTCTCTAATAGATTTTGTTATATTTTTCATTTATTACTTTTAGTTTTGTTTATTTTGGCAATAACACAATACAGAATACACAGATGAGTTTCACTTTCTCTCTATGACACACACTCACACATTTTTAAGCACTCATTAAATTTCTTGCTGTATCTCTAACTTTTTCACATATATTTTTTATTTATTAATTTTAGTCTTGCTAATATTTTGTAATAGTACAATACAATATACAGAAACAAGTCTTTCTCTCTCTCTAATAGATTTTGTTATATTTTTCATTTATTACTTTTAGTTTTGTTTATTTTGGCAATAACACAATACAGAATACACAGATGAGTCTCTCTTTCTCTCTATGACACACACTCACACATTTTTAAGCACTCATTAAATTTCTTGCTGTATCTCTAACTTTTTCACATATATTTTTTATTTATTAATTTTAGTCTTGCTAATATTTTGTAATAGTACAATACAATATACAGAAACAAGTCTTTCTCTCTCTCTAATAGATTTTGTTATATTTTTCATTTATTACTTTTAGTTTTGTTTATTTTGGCAATAACACAATACAGAATACACAGATGAGTCTCTCTTTCTCTCTATGACACACACTCACACATTTTTAAGCACTCATTAAATTTCTTGCTGTATCTCTAACTTTTTCACATATATTTTTTTATTTATTAATTTTAGTCTTGCTAATATTTTGTAATAGTACAATACAATATACAGAAACAAGTCTTTCTCTCTCTCTAATAGATTTTGTTATATTTTTCATTTATTACTTTTAGTTTTGTTTATTTTGGCAATAACACAATACAGAATACACAGATGAGTCTCTCTTTCTCTCTATGACACACACTCACACATTTTTAAGCACTCATTAAATTTCTTGCTGTATCTCTAACTTTTTCACATATATTTTTTATTTATTAATTTTAGTCTTGCTAATATTTTGTAATAGTACAATACAATATACAGAAACAAGTCTTTCTCTCTCTCTAATAGATTTTGTTATATTTTTCATTTATTACTTTTAGTTTTGTTTATTTTGGCAATAACACAATACAGAATACACAGATGAGTCTCTCTTTCTCTCTATGACACACACATTTTCATACACATTTTTAAACACGCGTTAATTAAGCATACTAAACTGGGTTTAGATGTGTTATTATCCTGGGGTCCGCCATCTAGGATTTTTTTCTTGCATGACAACTCCTTTTTCGCCAAGTAGTAATGTCGCCGATGGTTATATATTGTTGATAGGTTAATATAATATTGAAAAAACTGGAATATAATAATTATAACTATTAATAAAAAAATAATTTTTAATTCAAGCCAAGAAAAAAATCCAAGATGGCGGACCCCGTGATAATAACACATCTGTTCCCTAAACTGTTTCAAATAACAGAAAAAATAATTTGAAATTAGAGAATTTACATTTTCTCTGGTTTAATAGGAGGAAGGATTGGCAAAAATTATGAACTCAGTCTTTAACGTTTGTTCCCTCTCTCTTTTCTCTTTTCTTCTTTTTAAAGCTTTCTTTCGCATAGGTTATATTTAGAGTAACCCACCCCAATAGAATGGTCAGGGTTTTCTAAAACGTGAACATATAATAAGCTAGTAAGACACTTTTGGGTGGAGCAAGTAAGGCGCCAGCCTCAGGTGCAAGTTTTGACAACTGGAAAAAAACAGGAATATTGATGATGTGAAACAATGTTGATGATGGCGTAAACACACGTGATTCCAAGGATGCATGCCTTAACACCTTCTTTGGTTGCGATTGTATTTTCAAAAGTAGATAAGAAGTGTATAAAAAAAGCAGGATCCATCTATCACGATCTGAAATATTTAAGTCATAATATTAATATTTTAAATAATATATGATAAATATATTATTTAAAATATTAATATTACGACTATAATATTTCAGGTTAAGATAAATTAATGACTAGTGGGATAAAATAATAGTAACCAGTGGCTCATAATACGCAGAAAATATTTAAAGATTCTGATTTTCTAATTGAAATCAAACTTTTAAGTTTAGTGTGATTTGTGTTTTTTCAGTAGACCTTCAAACTATGCTCAGCATAATCCCTCTTTGTTAAGAAATGCTCGAACTATACTCATTGTCCACTAATATCATAATCATCCTTATCTCTTTAATCCTCTTTGTCCTCTCTTTAATCTCTTTGATCCATCTATCACGATCTGAAACATTTAAGTCATAATATTAATATTTTAAATAATATATGATAAATATATTATTTAAAATATTAACATTACGACTTGAGTATTTCAGTTTAGTATACATTAATGACTAGTGGAATAGCATAATAGTAACCAGTGGTTCATAATACGCAGAAAATATTTAAAGATTCCAATTTCCAAATTGAAATTAATCATTTAGGTTTTGTGTGATTTGTGTTTTTTCAGTAGACCTTCAAACTAAGCTTAGCATAATCCCTCTTTTGTTAAGAAATGTACGAACTACACTCATCGTCCACTAATGTCATAATCGCCCCTATTTCATATCACAAAATAATTTCCATCTGGGCGAAAAACATCCGGACCAGGATTCGAATCAGGGATTTCTCGGCTGAAGCCGCCAATGCCCTACCATCTGAGCTATACCGGACGAATCTGGTGGAACTTTTTCACCCAGCTAACCTTATTGATTATAGCACCTGGTCAGAAATCTGGTTCAGTTCAACAGAACGAATCGCAGGTAATGTAACTCCAGAAATCGCTCGATACGTAATTACACTAGATTAATTTTAACAAAATTATTCTATTCTAATTGGTGAATAAATTATATCAGATGTAAATTTCCAAGTGGGCGAAAAATGTCCGGACCAGGATTCGAACCAGGAATCTCTTGGCTGAAGCCGCCAATGCTCTACCATCTGAGCTATCCCGGACGAATCTGGCTGAACTTTTTTTCTGGAGTTCCATTACCTGCGATTTATTCTGTTGAGCTGAACCAGATTTCAGACCAGGTGCTATAATCAAAAGGTTAGCTGGGAGAAAAAGTTCCACCAGATTCGCCCGGAATAGCTCAGATGGTAGAGCATTGGCGGCTTCAGCCAAGAGATACCTGGTTCGAATCCTGGTGCGGACATTTTTCGTCCAGTTGGAAATTTACATCTGATATGATTTATTTACCAATTAAAATAATTGTGTTAAAATTAATCTATAGTACATCCCTATATCTTTAATTGTTGGCATAAACTAATGAGTTTTTAAATCTGCTCCCAAATTCAAAGGAGCTACTTTATGACACATTTCTTAATTCATTTTAGTTTGGAAAAGCATGAAATTAAGTGTTTTTATTCAGAAACTATATAATAAAAGACGTTTTCCATTATTATTTCTCGTGCCTACCAGTGGCCGAGAGGTTGTGCTCTCGAAGCTGGTAGATGGGAGGTGCTGGGTTTGATCCCAATCGCGCCCGTCAGCCGATTTTTTCGGAATTTCCGTGGTTTTCTTCGAACCTTGGTTTTCGAAGCGTAAATACGGATTAGGTTCCCTTACAAAGACCCCCACGGAGAGCACTCCCCCCTTAGGGCCTATATCCCTCGTGATGATAATTGGCCGTTATAAACACAACCTTTTTTGGTAAAATCAAAAGATCTTTCAGAAAATACTGTCAAAGAGGGCGTTTTAAACGGAGAAGGGGGAAAAACATGTCTTCACATGACACGAATCGCTTATAACTCGATCAGTATTTTATTTATCCAAAAATGGAAAATGCTCTTTGATTCCAAATTGATTCAATAATCAGGCTTGCCAATTTTGTGCTTTTACGTTAAAAAATGAGTCAGAAAATGTATCAGATATTTTCCCGTTGTTGAGGAGGGAATTTGAGAACCACCTTAACCCACTTATCGTTAATAAAAGAGTGAAAATAATAATAATAATAATAATAATAATAATAATAATAAAGAAATTTCTAATTAAAAGGATATCCTTGTTGCTGGAAAATTTTCTTATAAACGATAAACAGTAATTTATTGCTTGTTTCAATATCTAGAGGCACTAAAAAGAAACACCTAATTTATATCTAAAATCATGATCCACAGTGAAGAAATTATTTTCAACCATCCATCCATATAAAATAAAGATTGTATCATTTTGAAGTCCTTTACTTGAAATTAAGTTATATAAATTTGTATTTATCTGTAAAAATAATACTCTTTTAGTAATAGATGAGTTCCTATAAAAAAGAAAGAATATTTTAAAATAATTGATTACTGTTGATTTTTTATGATTTTGATCCTCAAAATAATTTATTAAGTCAAACTTTTGCTAATTTACTTTTATAAGAAACCTCTTAAAGCCAACCTTCAATTCATGGATTGGCTTATTCCCCTGTGACACTGTCCGGATCGGACTTGTTTACCCGAAAATTGAAATAAATTGATAAAGCCTATCCTATCCCCCCCCCCCCCCCCCCCCAAAAAAAAAAAAAAAAAAAAAAAAAAAAAAAAAAAAAAAAAAGGTTAGCTCAACAACGCACAATTTTCGCATAATCACATTCAGGGATTTATTGAAACCGTAAATGCATAAAATTTACACCCATTACGCCTAAGAATCAAATCGCGTTTTTCATTTTCCCGTAAATGGGAAATCACTTGACTTATAATCATTAAATAATTCCGCGATGAAGGTTCTTCAAGAAACTGACTTAAAACACTAACCTTGACAATATTTTCTGAAAAAATCTTTGTCTTTATAGGAAAATGAGGAATATTATTGATATTTTGGCATTTAATGTGTCAGATAAAATGTACTTTAGATTTGAGAACACACTTGAAGGTTCTACATCGCTATAACTTAAAAAGATAGAGAAATTTTTTCAGAATATAAGAAAGTATTAATGAAGTAAGAATGATAAAATAAATATAAGATATAAATGCACCTTTTTTCTTAGTATTAAAAAGATGGACAACTTACTTAGAAATATAGAAAGGACGACATAACTATGGCTGAAAGGAGCGCGAAGGCGATGACTGGACGACTGGATTTCTGTAGCCTCAAAAAATTGCCTAAAATAGAAAAAATATGACTAATTTAATAATTTGAAGATGTTTGTGCCTAAAATAGACTAGAATGACGAAATATTAAATACATTATTATCATTTATTTATTTACTTATTTATTTATTTGTGTAAGGTATACATTGATTCAAAGATTTATTCTTATAAAACAAAATAATATATATATATATATATATATATATATATATATATATATATATATATATATATATATATATATATATATATATATATATATATATACCCAATATTCAGTAATGAATTAAGGGGGAGAGCATTCTCTTCCCTGGAGCATAAAACTATCCTTCTCCCTGGAATATTTGGTAATGGTTTAAAATAGAAATTACCCCCCCCCCCCCCCGACGGGAACTCTATAATGCCCACACTCCAAGAAACTTAGAAATTTGCTCCCTGAGAAAAATATTTGTATTGAATATTGCCACTATTATGTTATTACATCCAGCAACTTGAAAATGGTGTTTTCAAAAAAAAAAATCCATTTAATTTTTTTTTTACATTTACATCTAAGACGTCGTGTCGATTTTTTAAAACTATTATCATAGCAAAGAAATAAATTTGTGTGTGTCCCACGTTCTATACCATTATTACTTTTATTCCGTAAAATTTATTCCCCAAAAAGATTTTTTTTTACGTCTTCGAAGTAAATCTTCCCCTACCCCACCCCCTTTAAATTTATTGTCATCGGTTAACTTTTAATGCACTCAGAATTCTACCTATCAGTATTTCGTAAAAGATCATATATATATATTTGTATTACGGGCTAATTTCTAATCATATGCAACGGATATAAAAATTAAGTCGCAAAATTTTTAATTGAAAACTATAATTATATATACACATATATAACCTTGTGTTAAGCTTAAAATTATAAAATATTCCTGAAATAATAAATCTTTACTTGTAACAATGCCTTATTTAAAACCCCAGGCTTTGTGAAATAAATTAAGCCACGATTCATGTGCTTACCCTCTAACTCTTAAATTAAGCACCATACTCATTAATTTAAAATCTTTCCAAGACGATGTATATAAAAGCTTTACGTTTGCACGCACCAGTGTATAACACCCTGCTTAAAATGCGTGAAAATGTTAATGCATGTGTTTTCAAAACTGCAATTTAGTTTTAAAAAGCTCAACTTTTAAAGGCAAATTTCATACCTAAACATAGAAATCTTTAAAGTAAAATTTTTAGCAGTGCGTTCTAAAGTGAAATTAAAACACTTTTTGACTGTTACATATTTAATTTCACTTTTTGGCATGTCTTTTTAAAAATCCACGTAAGATTACATAGTTAAAATAGGAATACTTTTTTTTTTCTTTTTTTTAATTCTCTTATGTTAAAAATGTAAAAACTGTACCCAGTTACTTTTATTTGAATGATTTGTGAAACGAAAAATGCTTATAAAAGATTCATGATACTTTTATTGACTAGTTATTGACAGTATTAGAAGTTAGGAAAAATATTATGTAATGTTAAAAAAATGGTCATAACATTGCTTTTTTATGTGTGTTCTTTCTGGCATAAAACACGCATTTTCATTTTCTTAATCGACGTAAATCGCTAACTCAGACATAATTTTCTGTAAGATTCTTCGCCTTTTACAGAAAAATATAAGTGCTATTCAAGTTCTTGGTATCTCAATATTAATATTTCCAATTAAAGAATTCCTGCAATATTTGGGAGTTATCAATGAATAGCACTTTATGATTGTGTCGCAGATTCTTGGTACTTGATTTGAGTTAAGACAAAGCACAGTCCAGTTAATTTTATGCTTTACTTTACAATAATGTATTTTTTCCTTACTAGAAATTAAACGTATTCTTCTTTCACTATATAATTCCTTTACTACCTTGAATTTATATAAAATGTAATACCGATACGATATATAAGGGAAATTATATTTTACATTGTTAATCGTTACTTCCATACTTAATTTTCACATGTCCTGAAAGGCTTTAATTTGGCGAAAAACTTACAAGCTATAATATATTTCAAGTAACAAGTTTTTCGTCGAATGCACATTCAGCGTTGATTTTTAATTTAATTCAAACCGATTACCGATAACCAATGATAAATTACTTTAGGAAACTTTAACCAATGTCCAACGGAATGTTCGCTCCCTTAATCAACAAGCTTACAATCAATCTTGCATTTAATCTCGTTTTGAAATCTCCTATCTCCAGTCAGAGTCATTTTTTGTGACTATGTTCATCATTGCCTTTAGAAAAATTAATTGATTTTGGCTGACGGCCCGAAAATATTTACCAAGGGATTAGACCAATGGAACTAAAGAGTGAGAGTAAAAATGTCTGGATTTTTAAATATATATCATGATCTTGAACTTTAAACCTTTGGGAAATATTTAATTGAGATTGATACATGCGTGTGTGTACATGCATGCATAACTGAAATAGATTTTGGCGAGAACATAAAAGGAATTTGTAAATAGCGAGCTACTGTTATCTTGCTTGGAGATATTTTGCCAGTGGGATGACGGGAAACGGACTTTATTTTATTGCTTTCACAAATTTTAATATTTTTTTCGCAACAACAAGAAAACTTCTTGCACATTCACAAACTTATCTTTATTCCTTCCTCATGTAGTGGCGATTTTTTTTAAAAGTACCTATGAATTGAACAAGGTTTTCAATTTTCCTATAAATTCAATATATTTTTACTCCTATCCGATGTCTTCTCAACAATTAAACTTCCGTCAAGACCATATTTTGAAAATCGGCTTAAAACACCCATTTTGACATTTTTAAATATATTTTTCTTTTTATCGGAAAACGAGAAACGTTATTCTATTTCTTGTTATATAAATAAAAATACCTGCAAATTCCATGCATTTAGGAATTAAAATGACTTTATGAAATGTGTCAGAAAATGGTAACGAAACATGGCAGTAACTAAACGAGAAACGTAGAAACCAGTTTAGTATATTAAAAGAAATATGACAAACTTACCACGAACGAAAATTAACAAATTCAGATAATAGAAATTTGCCATCAAAATGTTCTTAAATTATACTGATAAAAATTTGCAGCGCAAACTGTCCAGTCATTCGGCCGTTTTTATAGAAAACGGTTACAAAATCGTAATTTAAGTCTATTGTGACCATACTAAGAGCAATAATATGATCAGAATAGAGTTAACTTACGATTATGTAACCGTTTTCTATAAAAACGGTCGAATGTCTCAACAGTTTGTTGCAAATTTTTAACGGTGTGTGTACTTGATGGTATAATTTACATATTTTTTTTTACATAAATACAAAAATATATCTTTTTCACTAACTTTGTTCATTTTATAATTTTATAAATTTGGAAACAAAAATTTACGGTAGATAATTTCACAGAAAATTAAATTTTTTTTACAAAGGCACGTGAGATATTTTTTTTTATTTATCAGAAAATTCTATTAATCAAGGGCGAAGTTTGCCCTTGTGAGCCTTTTTGCCATTAACTCCCATTCAACCAACCAGAAAATTTTAATTTTGTGTTAACATTTTAAAATTTACTATTAAAAAATAATGTTATTACGTAATTAAGAATTCTTTATTTTAAAAAGAATATTTCTTCGTGTTAAGAATTTCAATACTAAACAAACGTAATATGAAAAAGTATATATAAAATATAAAGATACAATATTTTAAAAATCTTTAAGAAAAATAAAAATACATGCATTGCAAATTATAAGAAAACTAATTAAAATAGCAAAATTATAAATCATTTTAAAAAGACCAGAAACAAATATTGGCCTACATAAACGAATTCTTTTTATTATTTAACATTCTGGAATATTTACTGTGCTCAATTTTCTTTTCGTTTTCTTTCACGATGTGTTTTTCTCCAATTGTCTTATTTACGCGCATATTTTTTAAACACCCTGAAGTTTTTTTCTAAGTTGTTCAAAGGAAAACAAAATTCCGCTTAAATTTTGAATGAAAATTCAGGTTATTCGGAAAGATAAAATTAAATTTCGTGCAACCACTAACAGCGCATAGCCTGGTTACTTGTATTTAGTGACTAGCTTTTAAATCAAATTTCACTTATACAAGAATCGAAAGAAACTATTTGCAGAATTTATTTTTATTGTGTTTCATTTTTGTATGCGTAACAAAAAATAAGGTATCTCTAACAGAACTGTAATAACATAATTTTATAATGAATCAAATTATGTTAAATTAAATATATATTACAGCTTGAGCTATCTTTAAATAATAGTCTTTAAAAAACACAAAGCAATCTGTTGCGCTCAGTGAAGTTGAATTTTTTAGTGGGATTTGGAAAAAACCAGAGCAAATAATATGTTTTATAAATAAAATTTGATAAAATGCCTAAAATTAAGGTATAAATTTAAAGTGGTCTTTGAAGGGGGAAAAAACTGAAGTTGGAATTTTTAGTGGGATTCCGAAAAACTAGGGCAAATATATGTTGGGTAAATAAAATTTGCATAAAATGCTGTAAATTAAAATTAAAAAAAAATAATAATAAAAAGTAACAATGCCAAAGACATACAATAAAAAAAGAAAAATGAAATACAGATTACAATATTTTGCTACTTGTCAGAATAACAGCAAATTTAGTTAAAGTTGATGCTCTTCTAAAAAGACAAATTTCCGTCGATGATGATATTTAACGCTTTATATCACCGCGTTGCATATCTGTAACATACACAAATGTCAGTGTTACTTATACAGCGGGCATTAAAATACGATTTTATTTATTGCTGCTATCTTCCAACACAACAGTTAATATGAATTATTCATAGAATTCTCAACAGACGGCCATACCGAGTTACTTTTTCATGCCAAAGTTTTATTTATCATTTGAACAGTTTCACATCGTTATTCCTAAAATAAAATTACTAAAATTTGTCAAATGAAAAAGGCTGGAGACGTCCAAATACAGATTTTTTACAAAGGTAAATTCGTACACTTTACAATTTAGTATCCAAAAATTGAGAATATTTATGAGAGAAGTACATATTTTCCGTTTATTGCAGATGTGAAAAAAGTACCTTTTAGGCGATATTTTTTTATGCTCTAAATTTTTTTAATTATTTTTTACATGCTTAACATCTGACTTTCTTAACATCTGAGTAAATATTTTTTAACTCGGAGTTGTTGAGGATTAAGGCTCTAAGAGTGTTTTCTCCCCAATGTTTACAAATTAATCCTAATAAAATGTTTCTCCTAAATAACTAAACAGAGTCTTCACCAGTTTAAAAGTACTATATAAAGATTGCTCATACTGTAGTATATTTTAATATCACCTGATTCATTGTAAAATTATGATAGTTCAATTAGAGATTGTAGTATTTTTTGTTACCCATTCAATAAAAAATAATATCAATGATTATTCTGAAAAACAAAACTATACTATATCGAGCCAGTAGTTGATAAAATAAGGTCAGTGCTACGGGGTTTTTATTATATTTACTTAACTTTTAAGTTTTAGAAGTAAACTAACATGATTGCTACAACCCTTAATAAATGTCCTATAGTGGGTAAAAATGAAATCTGCTGAAATTAAATAGCAACAAATTTATAAATAAATACTTTCTTTAATTGCCATTTTCCCAGTAGTTGATCAATCGAAGAAATCAGCCGTAAATTCAAAAAATTTTGTTTAAAATATCATGTTTGGGCTGTGATTAACAATGTAATTCATATACAGTGAAATTTGTCTAAGGCGGAATCGCTTGGGACTGAAATAAAATTCCACCTTAGATAGATTTCCGGCTTAGACAGAAACACTTTATAGACATCCCGTTCACAGAGTATTAAACATTTCTTTGACTAAACATTAAAACTAACATATCTTTAAATTTTTTAAATTAAATAAACATGAAATCTTTGTACATATTTTTATGTATTTATAGTAACATTAATTTACACTACAAATTGATAATACACGAATACACTGGTATAAATCAAAATTACAGGTTTTATTAAAAAAAAAGTTATATTTTCCTTAATAAATGCCTTAAAATTCTACCATCTTAAACTTATTCAGAAAAAAAAAATCGAATATTGTTTTTTTTTCCCTTAATCCTTCTTTTTCGGCAGAACATTGTATTTCAGTTAACATTGGTATCATTTCATAATTGAAGAGCTAAGTGGAAGGACATGTTAAGTAACAAAAATTACATTTGAAGAAATTTGAAGTGACAGTTTTTGCTGTAAATTTTAATGATTTATTTTCTGTTTCATACCATGTGTTTAAAATATTAACAGGTATGGTACTAAACTCTCTCAGAAAAACTTATTCATATTTAATTTTCAAATATTAAAAATTATAAACATTATTGACATTATTAAATATTAAATATTAATTAATAATGTCTTAAATCTTCAAGACTAAATAGAATCTTAGTATTTTATCTTCACCATGTGATATGATACCTCATAACGCTTTCATCCAAAAGATATTTTTTTTTTTTTTTGAAAATGTAGCATAACATGTTCATCCACTCAGCTCTTCAATTGTTTCGCTCTATGTAAAAATTTTTGTAAAAGCTTTCGATTCTTAAAAGCTTCTTGATATGACTTAATGCTTGTCACTTCTTCTTCTTACTTAATATTCATCAGTGCCAGTCCCACCGTTGTGCTCTAGCTTTTGCGCTATGAGAATCATTATAATCGCTTGTAGTACGTTTATCATCGCCATGCATGCATTCAGTAACATTCAGTATGTATGTATGCAGTAAAAGATAAGGTTTCTTTCCATTTACATTTCCCAGCGGAATTTAATTCCATCTTAACAGTAACTTTGCTACCTGGGATTCCAAAATGAATGTCCAGTTCCGCGTTACACAGATTGTTTCTGTCCTAGACAGATTTCTTGGAAATCTCTGTGTTTATAAATGTGGTACTCTGAAAAATTTCCGCCTTAGACAGATTTCACTGTAAAACTATTACTTGAAATAAGCAAGACGGCTTTGGATTATTTTAACTTACCGTAATTGTCTCCAACTAATCAAAAACTAAATTTTTACATTTTCTAATAAAAAAAAAAAAAAAAAATCATAAAATGGCTTCTCTTACAGCAGCAGCTAGAAATAATGTTACAACGGTTGCTCCAACATTCAAACAAAGATATTATGTCTAGTTCCACGTGTAAAACGTATTTCCGCCTGAAATGGAGCAATATTAAAAAAAAAAAAAATTACCAACTACTGGAGGAGTATCAACTACTGGCGTGGTCCACCTATATTTGCAGCTTTGTCCTCCCTGATTATTGGACAGCATGAAGTAATACCTTTTACGCTCCATTTCCAGTATACATATGAAATATGAATTTGCTAACTTCTTACATTAAAAAGCTACTGAGTAACATAAAGTATTTATTTTAATTTAAGTATTTTTTAGATTTTCTCCTGAGAAATAAAATTCATTTCATAAAAAAAAGGAATAAAAAAACAGGAGAGATTGAAAACTATATATTATTGCATTAAAATAATAAATTAGTTAAGATAATAATAATAATAATAATTTCGTCAGTTTGCATCAATATAAATTATTACGAAATACAAAAAAGTTAGTTTTCTCTGATATATTTTCTAAAATGTATATTTTAAAAATTAACAAGTAAATTAAAGACTTTTGTTTTTGTCATAAAATTCTTTTATAATAAACGAAGGCGATGATAAATAATTTTTCTAATATTGAAAGGAATTTGATGTGTTATACAAAATTTTAATTTCAAATATATTATTCCAGTTTATTTTAGCTATAATTTTATACAACATTTAAAAATATGTGATTTATCAGTCTTTTTTATCAAAATATTTAAAAATGCCAAAGCTGTCTCAAAATGCTGCTATTATAACTATTAATAATAAAACTACAATGCAAATTACGTAGATTATTTTTTTAGTCGGACTTCCATTTATGCATAATTTCTATATAAATGCTCAGGAATACCGATAGACATAAACCATATATAAGTGTAAAGGAAAATAAAACAGATATGACTTACGTCCGAAAATGTTTCAATGCGCACAAATCGTTCCTATATCAACATACGCAATACAACTGATAGCAAAACACGCTATCACAATAACACGTTGTAAAGCCAGCTTAATTACTTTTAAATGCAACTAATTCCACAATTTCTGCGTTAGAAAAAAATATGTTCATAAATTATATTGTCAGGGATGACAATAAATTATCCCAGGTATTTTTTAAAAAATTATTATTCACTTTTCTCTAAACACTTTAACATCACAGCTGTAATACTATACATCAACGAAACCAACTCGAATTCATAAATAATTTATTTATTTATTATTGAAAATCAGTTATTTGTGAACTAAAATTTAAACTTGAAACTCATCATCCCAGTTTATTTTACCTGACACTTTTATGCAACAGTTAAGGTAAGAAATTATATATCTTTATCAAAATACTTTAAAATGGCAGATCTGCTTCTCAATAGTTTATTATAACTTTTAAGGCTGGTTGATCTAAAATCTAAACAGGCTACTTTCTTATACATTTTATAATTATATTTTGTTCGCAAATATATCAAATTGGCAACTTATAAAGAAACTGCGTAATCGAACTGTTTTTTCCATTTCGCGGTAAAGGCTGAAGATTTTTCAGAAAATGCTGCCGAAGGTGGCATTCTGAACCAAATTTCCGGACTCGACACAGCAGGAAAGATGGAAAAAAACTGCCGTCATGGGACAACAGTGGCTTCTAACTCAAGGTGTGACTGATTCTTTTAACTGAAAAAAAAAAAAAAAAAAAAAAAAAAAAAAACTGTTCGATTACAAATCCTTTCAATAATCATATCTGCAAAAATCATATTTTTACGTTTAAAAATGAGTCAGAAAACGTGTAAAAGGTTCTTGTATTTTTAGCGGTCATTATTTTTAAATTGCGAACTACTTTAATAATAAAAGTGCAATTCATAATTGCATAGAAAAATCCCTCGTTAAACACAATTACATTTCTTCCACGTATATTTTCTCTATATTTCCCACCAATACCAACACCCAACCAAAAATTGTAATGGATAATAAAACAGAAATGATTTACTTCCCTAAAGATTTAAAAGTACACAAATCGTCCATATATCTACGTATAAAATGCTACCGATTACAAGTTCCCAAAACGTACTACAGATTTATTTTTCAGCCGCTAACAATAACACGTTGTAAAACCAGCTTAATTAATTTTTTAATACATCTAATAGCTCAATTTCGGCGTTAGATTAATATATATTCATAAATTATATTGTCAGAGACGACCAATAAATTGTCCCAGGCACTTATTTTATTCACTTTTCTCTAATCACTTTAACATTACGGCTTTAAAGCATCAACAAAACCAGCTCAGCATAGGCTCCCGCTACCTATAAATCAGTGATACTTAAAGAACATAATATATCCAGTTTTATATTTTATTTAGCACTTCATTTGTTCTGTACTTAGTAGCAATTTATGGAGTGATATACGAGAAAGCTCTAAATTGCAAAAGATGTCATGATAATAGCTGAATACGCAGAGCCATCTATCGGATAATATTGGAAACACTCTCCGCTAAATAAAAATATTTGAACCGGGATTTCAGAACTGTAGAGGAATCATTTAGTCATAAAGTAAATTTATTATATGACAGAATTTTATTATTATTATGATTATTTAGAGCGCTTTCGACACATATTTTGGGATGATGACGCCAAATATATATTTTAAATGCTTAAAATGTTTCGTATATTTTATCTTTTTCGTAAGTTTATCATACAAATGGGCTCCCAAATTGTATGCTTTTTTAATACTAGTGTTTTCTAAGAAACATTTTCTTGGTAGCTAACTACAACATTTTCAAAATAACCTTCGGGGTAGGTTTCTACAAAATTGCAAGAAAAATCTAAAAAGCAAATGTTTTTTACAGAATACAGCTATTAAAAATGTTGACCATTTGGTTGCCCGGAAATTGTTCCCCCTTTCTGATAATATGGCTCTATTAAATTCGCATAACACAATTTCTTAATACAACTTGAAAATGATATTCGGCGATTAAAATAATTAATAAAAAATGAACGAGTAAATATCAATATTATGACTGATTTAATCTGCAGCAGTCCTAAAAACTTATATATATATATAAAAAAATCGAAATCTTCGTATGAGGTAATATAAAAATTAAATTAAGAAAAATGTAATACATAAAATAAGTTAAGGTTTTTATCATAATTTAGGGGATGTTTTCGCAGGACATTATTTTGTCAGTCTCAGCCTTATTATTACTGAAGTGTTTTATAGTTGCATCATTATACTAAATTAAAGATAAAATCTTTAAAATAAAAAATTATAATCTTCTATAGGATAAAACAAGATCGAAATTAAAAAAGTTAAAATATAAATATCACACAAATTTAGTTTGGAGGTTGTTTTACTGCATTTCTATCAATGAAAACATATAATTCTTAAGCTAAAGTATTTAAAGTTTTATTTTTTAATTATTTTTTAAATACATTTAGTGTTGTTGCTAACAAAATGATTAGATAGTTTTAATGTCTCAGTTTTTCTTAAAATTAAACGTTTTAAAATTTTTTTAACTATTAAATATGAACATTACCATTTCACGACTAAAACAATTATAATTCACATGGATACCTGCTAATTTCTTGTCAGTTTAATTGCTTCGGGAAAAAAACAAAAACAAAACAGGTCTATAATCTGTCAAGAGCAATTATAATTTACATGTGTATATCTGTAAATTACAAGACAATTTTATCGTTTTTTGAAAATTTTGCGAGTATTTTGTCAATATCATTTTGTTTAACGCTGCAGATAATTATAAAATAAATAATTAAAGCTTCAAATATGTGGATTCCAATCCTTTACAATTGGAAAAGAAAAAAAAAATGAAATGAAAAGTGCAGTCGTAAAATGCGTGTAAAAAGTTCGAATTAATGAGCTATGATTTTTAAAGTGACTTTATTTACATATTGTTCTGTAATTTATTTATTTACTTTGTATTCTTTATTTATATGTTGTTGTATTTATTCAATGTTTTTTTTAAATGTTATTCTGATTTATTTATGTTTAAAAAGTTTTAAATTGATATCATTTTAAATAAAGTATTACATTACACATCTTTACACTGCTGTGCAAAGAAAAATAGTAAAATTTACTATTTATTTAATTGTCAGATTTCATCGTAACAATGTAGAAAACCATTAAAAAAAAATATTTTTTTAAATTATTTCCCTATCTTAAAAAAAATGGAAATCGTGCAAATATAACTTATTTCAAAGTAAATAAAGTTTTCAAAAACCTATACATAAGTAACATTTATGATACATTTTCTGAAGTAATATTATGTGTATTTATCAAAAACTATCGTTGTATGACATATTCTACAAACAAGTAACATAACATGCAGAGATAACTGCAAATAATATGCAAACATTTCTTATGCAGAGTCGCTACAGGAGACTATTTCTTAATTCTAACTGGCACCACTTTCTTAAAACAAAAATCCTTAACACACATTTTGACAACATTTGTAAGAAAAACATACTTCAAAATTCATATTAGGAAAATATTGGTGAGAACAGAAAATAAAAATAGTCGCTTGTGGTAGCCCTGCATATGCAAAAGCCCATGCACTCTCCCAATTCTTTTCAAAAGAATATTTATTTTTAAGTACTAAATATCACTGTGTATTGCAAAATCTGACTGATAGATATTAACTGATTAGGATTTAAAGTAATTTTATCTGTATCGTTCTGTTTTATTTTTTTTTCTATAACTACAGAAGAATAATCTTCAGGAGTATAATAATAATAAAAAAAATCAAACTTCATATGTGGTGGCCATTTGAATGTTCTAAATGATTAAAATCTGAACAGAATATGAAAGATTTTTATTCATCTAAAAATTTTAAGACCAAATTAAAGGTACACAAAATTAAAAATAATGCATTCTTCTAAAATAAAATTAAGCTAAATATGAAATGGCAATTAATTTATTTTGTTTGATAATTCTGAAAATTGAGAAAATTCTCTTTTCATTAAACGTTACTTAGGGAAGAATTAAGATTTTTCATTTTTAACTACCATTAGCATTTCTTTAAATAATATGGGGTCAAAATAATATTTTTTTAAGCATTGTATCTTATTATTTAATTCATAAATTAATATACTTTTTTTTCACGTTACGCGTAAAAAAAATATATATACATAAAATATGGACATTTATATTGAAAAGGGAAGCACCATTCAGCTCTTTAAAAAATACATTGGCACAATACTATTTTAAAAAAAATTAATGAAACAAAGTGTCATTTTCTCCTTTTCTTATTTATCCCAGCTATTATATAGTACACAAATGTACTTTATCCGCATAACTCCGATACCGCCATCTATCGCCTGAAATCAACACTACAAGTTCTTAATATAGCGCCCTCCAACGGCGGTTGCTAGGTGAAGGCGGAGCTACGGATCACCGGTTCAGCCCAGTAATTTGATTGACAGTTCTGGAACCATCCTTCATGACGCGCCCACTTTTGAGATGGCGTGCTAATGCGAGTTTCTCGTGTTGCTATGAAAAAACGATTTACGGCATATTATTTTCGATAGTAATGTGCCAAAATTTTGAACTTTTGCAAATATTGTTTTTGACTCGGAAGAAAAAATTAAACTTTTATTTTTCTAAGTAATACTTAGGAATGTAAACCGGGAAAGTAAAGAGTATTTTCTCGGGAATATACAAGTATGGTGTATGTTAGGCCTAAAGTTATTGATAGCGGTTATGTATATCACTTATCGAAGTACGATAAATGTTAAAAGGTATCTGTATGTATGATTTAATTTTTGAGGAAATGCAATAATATCCATCGTTTCTAATAAATGTGAATCGGAGTTACTTATATTTTTAATCTCTAATAAATTTTGTTGGTTTGTTTACATAAGCTTAACGGATTATTTACGATAACAATAAATGAAGTATATGAAACTATTAACTGTAAATGGAGACTTTTTCCAAAGTAAACATGCTTAAGTATTATTTAATGCAACATTGTTTCATTTCTATTAAATACATTTAATAAAATTCATATTTTGAAATAATTAAAAGCTTAAGTTAAAGTGCAGTAACTAACGTAAAATTTACATACTGTAAAATTGGCTTAAAATTAATAACAAAATTATCTAAATATTTTGAATTTTTTTTTGTATAATTTAAAATGCAATAGCGTGTTGTTGTTTTTTCCAAAGTAAACATGCTTAAGTATTATTTAATGCAACATTGTTTCATTTCTAATAAATACATTTAATAAAATTGATATTTTGAAATAATTAAAAGCTTAAGTTAAAGTACAGTAACTAACGTAAAGTTTATATGCGGTAAAATTGGCTTAAAATTAATAACAAAATTATCTAAATATTTTTAAAAAAATTTTCTATAATTTAAAATACAATAACGTGTTGTTGCCGATTCCCCCCCCCCCCCCCACCACCCATATTATTTAAATTATGGTAATTTCAAGTGTGCAATCGATCAATATTTTTCGCAGCTCTTCCTCGTATTTTAAACCATATTTATCTAAATATGTTGCATATGAGTATGATAATGATCACGTTAAAATTTCATAAATGTGTAAAAATGCATTGGTCATATTTTTCATCCTTTTACAGGGATAAGCTTATTAAAGCATCTTGAGCATCACAGATTAACATCAGTTGGTGACTTTTAATTATTTTTAAATTTTTGATCAAACTGACTTAAACTTTGTATTGCTTGATGCTATTTTTTTTATATATAACATTTATGCATCTATACAATATTTGCAAATTTCACAGGTAGATCATATAATATTGTAACGGGCTACCTTAATGAAAGCATGTGAGGCAATGGACGAAATATTATTCCTAGACTAACTCATTTTCCCCTATTATGCTGATAATTCAGCAGAATTGATTCGTGTCTTATTACATTTAAATTTTATTATAACGGAAAATTAATATAAAAAATCCAATTTTATATTGTTATCGTATATATCTGTATATATTTCTTCTTAAAAAACTCACACATGAATCAAAAAGTGTAAAATAAAATTAATAATTCGTAACGATAATTTATATGAGATAAAATTTGAATGACATCTAAGCAATTTTTAAAACAAAAATTCTAAGTGACGAACTTTGTGATTTATAATTGTAATTAACAAATTTGAAATCTGTCAGCGTCAGTGTTGTTTTTTTTTTTATCATATACATTTTAAATAACAGTTAACATTTAAGTTCTTTTACACATTTTGTTTTAATTGCTTTTATATGAAAACTATAAAAAGTAGGGACTTTTTGCAGAATTCTGAAATGAAAGGTAAATTAACAAAATTTTTCTTTTTAAGGTTTTAATTATAAAAGTTGTAAAAAAAAATTGTTTATTTTCATATTTAAAAAATCAAGCTTAAATTGTTGAAATATGACAAATAGAGAAGTGATACAGAAGTGTAATGAAAATATAATGTATAAGTTTATTATATAGTATATATATTATTTTATTTAGTATTATTCGGAGTAGTAAAATAGTAAAATTGTTTATTTTCATATTTAAAAAAAAAAAAAATCAAGCTTAAATTGTTGAAATATGACAAATAGAGAAGTGATATAGAAGTGTAATGAAAATATAATGTATAAGTTTATTTTTAATATTTTTTTTTTTAATTTTATTTAGTATTATTCGGAGTAGTAAAATTATTTAAGCTTTTATTTAAAACAAAGGAACCTAAATCTTATTAACCCCTTGAAGGTGGTCACGGTGGTATATTATATATATCCCATTTAATGTTAGCCCCTAAATGCCTCAATGGTACCAGAATTATGGAATAAAATTTTGCTTTTGTAATGTACATGAAGAAAAGCTCTAACTGATTTTCAAATAAATTTATCCCAAAACAAAAGTACTTTGCACCTGAAAGGGGTGAAGGTAGTGCCAACAATTAAACTGAAAAAGTCTGCTCTATTGATTGTCAAATTTATTAAGTTAATTATAAACAAGAGGAATAATGTGCAGTGAAATGCATTTCTAGTTTTGAAATTTTTTATTCTTAACTTTAAAGTATTTTTCTATAGGAAAGTAACAATTAGTGGTAATTAAAAGATATTTATTTAAGAATTTTTTTTATAAAAACAAGCTTGGTGGAAAAAGCTGTTACTAAAGATATTTTTCTTTATTTAACGTTATGTTCCACAAGCCTGAAAATAATACTTAAACAGGTTAAATTTATTTCAAATAAACTACTATTTAAATTATTAAAATAACGACAATGTTGAAACTGTAATTTTCACTTATTAACAAGTTTAACTGCCTAGATATTCATGCAGTCATGTATTTGAAATGTATTGTGTTGTTTCTTATTTAAATTATTGTTGATTGGAAAAAAAATAATAATTTCCAGTATTCTGAAAGATGTATAGTCTTCAGAAAGATTCAACAAATATATATTGATATTTTATGTATATGTGTAATGAAAATATACAGTATAAGTTTATTTTTATTTATTTGGTATTATTTGAAGTAATAAAAATGATTAAACTTCTATTTAAAACAAAGGAAACTAAATTCTATTAACCCGTTGAAAGGCGGTGGGATATTATGTATCCCATTTAATTTTAATCCTGAAATGCCACAATGACACCAGAATTATGGAATAAAATTTTGCTTTTATAATGTACATGAAGAAAAGTTGTTACTTATTTTCAAGTAAATTTACCCGTAAACAAAAGTACTTTGCTCTGAAAATGTTGAGGATAGTGTCA
Source organism: Maratus speciosus (assembly GCA_963932465.1). Lineage (NCBI taxonomy): Eukaryota > Metazoa > Arthropoda > Arachnida > Araneae > Salticidae > Maratus > Maratus speciosus. The sequence goes on from OZ010796.1 coordinate 381,208,273, forward strand.
ACAATTAAAGTGAAAAAGACTGCACTATTGATTGTTAAATTTATTAAGTAATTATAATCATGAAGAATACTGTAGAGTGAAATGCATTTCTAATTTTGAAAATTTTATTTCTACTTTAATGCATTTTCTATCGGAAAGTAACAAGTAGTAGTGGTAATTAAAAAGTATTGGTTTAAGAAATTGTTATAAAAATAAACTTGGCGGAAAAATCTCATACTCAAGATTATTTTTCTTTATTTAACGTTATGTTCCACAAGCCAGAAAATTATACTAAACAGAATAAATTTATTTTAAATAAACTACTATTTAAATTATTAAAATAAGTACAATTTTGAAACGGAAATTTGCGTATAGGGACAAGTTTAACTGACTAGATATTTATGCAGTCATGTATATGTCAATGTATGTCATATGTCATGTATTGTCAATTTCTTACGTTTTTTATTTAAATGAGTGTTTATTTGTGAAAAACTAATAATTTCCAGTATTCCGAAAGATACAGTTTTCAGAAAGATTCAACATGAATTACTCTAACGAATATGATTAAATAGATATTGATATTGATTGTTGCACTCACACTTGGCTAATGAAAATAATCTTGAAAAGCTGTACTGCTCGGGTATTATAAATTTAAGTGACAAGATATTTATTCTTATGCACTTGTGTATTTTAAGTTATTGCATTGCTTCTAATTTAAATAATATTTGATTGGTTTTAAAAAAAATGCAGTAAGCAATATTCTGAAAGATATAGTCTTCAGAAAGATTCACTTTTAATCATTCTGATGACTAACATATGATTAAATAGATATTGCTCTTTGATTGATGCATACACTTGATTGATAGATAACTTTCGAATGAGGATATACCTCAAAACATGTATGTGGAAGAAAGATCAGTATATCATAATTATAGCTTCTATTAAATCTATAATAAAGGCAGATATATAATAATACGCTGATCTAGTTTTGTATTATGAGTTTAATGTTTTAATTGTATATTCAGATAAAGGTCTTTTCTCAGATATGTAATCACACAGTTATCTTTGTCTTTCAAATGAAAAGTCTAATAAAATATTGTTTATCATTAGTCTTAGAATTTGAGCCTGTGACATACTGGTACTTTATTTTGAGAACTTAAATTAATAGGATATTGTAAAGATATTGCAAATAATATAGTTTGCTTTGATTAATTTTTCAAGTGATTTAATTTAATTAATAATTTATGATAAATTAATGGATATTTCAAAACAAAATTTAAGATTCGGAGTATAGGTGTTCACAAAATCTTTATTGTATCACTTACTGAAATATTTATAAGAAATTACTTTTTATTGAAAAAGAAAGTATAACTTTTAGTGCCAATAAATTCTATTATTTATTACATAAATAAATGAGATTTTGTTTTGCCTTTAAAATTTAAAGTGCTTCTATAGTTTTGCCTTAAAAAGTTTAAAGTGCTTCTGTGGTTTTCCATTGCTAGTTCTGAATTTTTAAATAAGGTTAAATATAAGGATTAGCTTAATAAGTAAGGATTAATTCTACAAGCATCTTCGTTTTAATTGAAAGTAAAAAAAAAAAAAAAAAAAAAAAAAAAAATTCATGCAGTCAAAATCTCAGTCATAATCTGACTGAGATTTTTTTAGTGAAATTAAAAGTAAATACAGAATATAAATGTAACAAAACTGTATCCCCCCCCCCCTCCCACATGTTGTGAATGTGGTATGGTAAAACGTTTATGTTTACATAGGGAAAGTAATGTTTAAAATAATCTAACTTTTGCTGGAGTGATAGTAACAAGAAATGCATTACTTCCTCACACCAAACATATACATCTTAATAAACCCAAGCTTACTAAGCTATTTACTCGTATTTAAAAACAAATTTTTATAATGCATTTTTTAAAATAATAAATAATAACAACGGAACATTGTTAAAAATAATGTGTATATATATTTAAAATATCTGTGGGAGAGGGTGTGGGACATTATTCCCATATTTTATTTCGGCAGATATTATGGATACAATATAATCACAGATATGGCAGATAAATGTCATTTAATACATTCTTGTTTTCTACTCATTATTATTAACGGTTATAAGTCATAGTTATAAACGGTATGCTAACGCATGTGCTTATTATATAAAAAAGACAATGGACACATACACTTTTTTTCTGCGAATCTCAATAGCATTTATTCAATGTACGAAATAGTTTATGGGACAAAGAAGAACCAAAGATATTTTCTTGTTTTGTATTAAAATTTATATTCAGTATTTAATAAAAATATAATGCAGAAGCACTTCATGCTTTTACAGAAATTTCCTAGCAGTTTATTATTTTTCTTTCTGTCTGTGAATTTTTTTCCACATAAATTATGGCTCAAGGGATTAATCAAGTTATTACTACAGATAGTTATTAATATTAGCTCGAGATGATTGTTAATAATAGTTTTTGCTTAGAATTACTTAATGGTTATTATTACTACTAACTGGATTCATTACATCAATGTATATATTTAAAGGTAATCGTGAACCCCATCTCTCATACAGGAAAAGTAATTCAATAAATAAATAAAACAGTAAAAGGTAACTTTAAATTTCATTTACCAGCAAATCATCTCAGTCTTACCCCATAACACTGTTTCTACCGGTGTCAAAGGACACATTCTAAAAGTTTTGATTTATGTTTATTCTGCTCGTACTTTTTGAATATGAAAACAAAGAATATTTCAAAACAAAGAAATTTTGAATATCAAACTAAAACACAAACAAAGTCTTCAATGTATTAAAAATAGTTTGCAATTGTTTCAATCAAGAAAGGAAAAATGAAAAATTATAGATAGAAAACTTTTGAAAGGTGTTTTGACTCCGGCAAGTTTTAATTTATAACTCCCGCATTCGGCATTTACCTTTCTTGATTCACAATAAAATGACACCAAAATGTTCGTTTCATTTTACACTCCTACATGAAAACTGTATAAATAAAACTACATTAAAGATAATTTTGCAGGAGAGAATATTCGAGTATTCGGTAAAAATGCTAAATATAATTTACTTTTAAGAATGCTCTGAAAATACTTTAGAAAGCTTTAAATTGTGTATATGAAAACATGTTTAAAAATGTTAGTTCAGAAAACGTTGTATTTAAAAGGCTTGATAGGAAGAACTTAGCTTTTCCACACTCTTTTATTTAACCTAGTGATCGTTTGTAAAGATGAAATTTTTTAATCAAATTTTCACTCATTTCCTGATGTGACAGGGCTCTGATATTATGTGCATGTTCCCAAGGGCATTTTAATATTTTAATATTTTCAGAAAATTATCAATTAATTTATTAATTTTAATTAAATGTTATTTATATGCTAGAAAATCAATGTTTTGAAAATGCCAAATAGAGCAGTGGGTATCAAGTGAGCCCTGATAGCTCAGTCGGTAGAGAGTTAAGGCTCCTGTCCTTGCAGGCGAAGACACTCGCGATCTAATGCTAAACCTATGGGGAGGTTATTTTCTAATATCTCGCTTGCATTTCGACATTTGTAAATACATTTTTTTTTTTTTTTTGCATTGGATAGCCGAGGTCCATCTCTACATCGAGCCTTTTTTACTTTTCCGATTTTGGTTGCAGATATTTTTATAAAGTTACTTTCACTTTCGAAACCGGTTCCGAAAATGAAAGTGTCATTCTAAAAAATATCTGCAACCAAACTCGAAAATGATAAAAAAGAAGCAATGTAGAGATGGACCTCAACTATCCAATGCCAAAAAAATAAATAAATAAATAAATAAATAAAATAAAAAAAAATAAATAAATAAAAATAAAAATAAATAAATTAATAAATTAATTAATTAAAAATAAATAAATAAATAAATAAAAATATCGAAATGCAAACGAGATATTAGAAAATAACCTCCCCATATGTTCAGCATTAGTTTGCGAGTGTCTTCGCCTGCAAGGACAGGAGCCTTAGGCTAATGTCAGACGAACTTCTATTTGCAGGCTTTTTCCCTTCCTACAGCCTTCCAACACCTTTGCTAGCATGTGTTTCTGTGCATGTTGAAACAAAAAGCGTGCAAATAGACGTTCGTCTGATATTAGCCTTAAGCTATTAACCTAACTTTTCAAAGTTCCAGTCTCTATTCGAGCAGAATACTTTTTGGTTTTTGAGAGTCCATGGGTGAGTCATATAGAAATTTTAAAAAATCACAGGTTCCTATTTTACTGATAAAAAAATAAACCTGCGGCGCTACAATTCATTTAGGATTCTGACCCAACCCTTTTTTCTAGTCCCTGTGGTGCTATGCAGCCTATGTCCCGGCAAAGTGGTCTATCTAACGCGGGACCGCCTGTGTTTAGTTCCCAAGCAACCTTGGTACTCAATTTATTGACCCCGAAGGGACGAAAAGTTGAATGTACTTACCCAGTCCGCAGCCCGGAATCGAACTGGGGACCTGTTGTGTAGTACACATGAATTTTAGCGTTAGGTGAATAATAATAATTATTATGTATATATACCGTATATACTCTTGTGTAAATCGAAGAATTTCAGACCTCAACAATAATGTCCCCCGCAATTGTTCTGCACCGATTTCCCCTTGGGACAGAATTCCCTTCAATACAGGGACATTCCTTCCAACATTTTAATCCTCTTTTAAAAAGAGTTAAACTTGATAATGCTTCTAGATATCTTTCCTAAAAGTCCTACAATACAAAGAACTATTGTAATTTAACAGTGTAAGATGTTTTTTACCTTTGTAAATAGGGTTTGAATAGATTTTTGAAAGTTTTTTTTTTTCGTTTTTAAGTATCATTGAGTTAATGTGAATGAGTTTCAAAATAGTTTAAGCTTCTTCGGTTTTACATAATTATACAGTTTTAAAACGTTGAATAAAAAAAAGTCTGATCAGAAACGTAGAAGAGTTTACTAACTTAACGAAAATTTATTATTATTTTTTATTCTCGATTACAAATCATTTTTCAACAGACTACCAGAAATGTGGTTTGACTTTTACACGAAAATTCATTTTTTTTTTTTTTTTTTTTTTTTACAAAATGTTGTTTAAGAATTGGGGGGAGGGGTCGACTTATAAACGAGTATATAGGGTATATATATATATATAAAAGATTGCAAAAACATTTAGCTGCACTCTCAGAAATGAATACTCAGATTTCACGAAATTTTCTTTGTTTTTGACGAAATAGTTTCCTAGAAAATGCTCCGAGCGAACATTTCGTCAAATTGATGAAATTAGTTTCTTCATTTGCTTGACGATATAAATTTCGTCAATAGTTTCGTCAAAAGAGGGCTGGTGGCGCCATCTCTCAATCAGTTTGGAAGCTCCAGTATTTGGCACGGGGAAAGAAAAAAATCAACTCTCTCTTTCCCCGGCGTGATTCGAACTCACGACCTTTCGTATGGGAGGACGCTGTTCTTCCAACCTGGCTGCTGGGGACTTGAAAGTGTCTGTTTTTAGACTGATATAATGAATTCTACTTCGTGTTTTATTTTTATAACGTAGATTGCAATTTTATCGGGCTGCTATATTTTCTGAAAGTTTTAAGGAAAGCTAATTTATTTTTATGGTTTTCTCGTATCAATGAATAATTGTAATATGGCTTGATTAAATAATTTACAACTGAAATTTTCTTTGATCAACGGATGAATAGAATATGGTCTGGTTAATTTGTTGCTCACAAATAATGAATTGTGAAGTGCATATTGCGTGAGATTTTATCACTTTGAGTAGGAGGATAAGATTTTAACACTTTACTATTTATAAAGAGGAGAGGGATCAATTATGTTTATTTTTAATTTGATTGAAAACATAGTATACTTCTTAGAAAAAAAAAAAGATATCCTAAAAGTTTGAAATTTTATTGACCTAATTTTCTTATTGAATGGTTTTGAAAAACACAGGAAATTTATTCTTTTCGAATTAAAACATAACGAACGACAACATATAACTAAAATAATAATACTATTAATAAGCATTCCTAAAAATTCTAACAGCTAAAAAAATAACTAATGAAGAAACAATAACTACCTATATTTCAGTATTTTCTGAAAAGCACTAAGTGCTGTTTTAAAATAAATTATTACAGGACTAACATAAACAAGCAAATATCTGTTTGCTAAAATCGTAGGATTTGAGGAAATGTTTCCTTAAAATGCATTGAGTCTGACCGTGATTGAGGCAAAACTTTCGTCAAATATTTGAGGGTTTACGTTTCGTTAAAAGTCACGTGATGTTAATAGGAAATGATCGTCAAAACGACGAAATACAGCTCGGGGATTTCTGAATCGTCAAAAGGGAGAGTTTTATTTCTGAGAGTGTGCCTAGGTATATATAAATATATATAAGATACCAATATTAAGGACAAAATATTTCAAAATGAATTTTCATTCAAAATGAAAAGATATCATAATAGAAAACATCATAAAAAGCTTACATTCATAATTACATGCGCAAATGCAGCATAATAATTTGAATGCTAATAATAACCATTAATTAAACATTACCGACCATCATTAAAAATTGCAAAATTGTGAATGATTGACTACAAGCCATAAACCAACAATATAGAACTGCATGTGTAAAATAAAGTACCGTATACCCAATTACAAGAATTAACATGGAAGAAAAAAGAAGAATATGGATTCCGAAAAAATTGAAAAACTTATATATTGAATTACGTTTTCAAGAGTACAGAATTCAATGATATAAGCAAATCGGTTGTTTTCTGTGGGAAAAAAGCTATAAGCTGAAAATTTTTTTTCCCCTGTACTTTGTATATATTGGTTGTTTGAGTACAAGGGAAAATTTTTTTTTCAGCTTATAGCTTTTCTCCCACAGAAAACAACAGATTTGCTTATATCATTGAATTCTGTACTCTTGAAAACGTAATTCCATATATAAGTTTTTCAATTTTTTCGGAATCCATATTCTTCTTTTAGATAGCTTTCATTACAAAAAGCTACCTATTGCAGCCGTTCGGAGGAAAGCGATTTCAAAAAATTTTGGTATATTTTCATCAATCATGACCCCCAGACCCCGAAACCACCCTCCGTTCAAAATTTATATATATATATATATATATATATATATATATATATATATATATATATATATATATATATATATATATCTGACCTATGTCACACTCTAACTCTCGTAATTATGAACCGATTTCGATGTAATTCGGTCTGTACATAGTACATACCAATGTCTCGATCGAGTTCGTTGGCCAGCTTCATCCGCCATTTTCTTTCAAAATGGCGTCCATTTAAAATTTTAAAAATTAAAAAATTTGAAATGTGGTATCAAAAAATTAAAAATGGAAAAATATTTTTTCTTATGTATTTGACCTTTATACAAAGTTTCTGGAGCAGTTTTTGTTTCGTCTATATCTTAAAAAATGGCTGAGTTATAGCATTTTGAATTTCTAGCGTGGCTGGCATTTTGAAACGTCCTGAAATTTGTCACGCGATAAAAGGCGTATTTATGAACCGATTTCGATGTAATTAGGTGCGTACATAGTACATACCAATGTCTCGACCGGGTTCGTTGGCCAGCTTCATCCGCCATCTTGTTTAAAAATGGCGGCCATTTAAATTTTTAAGAAAAATTTAAATTTGAAATGTGGTACCAAAAAATTGAAAATTGAAAAAATATTGTCTTCTTATGTGTTTGACCTCTACAAAAAGATTCGGGAGCAGTTTTTGTTTCGTCTATATTTTAAGAAATGGCTGAGTTATAGCATTTTGAATTTCTAGCGTGGCTGACATTTTGAAACGTCCTGATTTTTGTCACGTAATAACAGGCGTATTTATGAACCGATTTGGATGTACTTTGGTGTGTACATAACATAGTACATACAAATATCTCGACCGAGTTTGTTGGCCAGCTTCATCCGCCATCTTGTTTCAAAATGGCGGCCATTTAAAAAGTTTTAAAAATAAAAAAAATAAAATGAGATACCAAAAAATTGGAAAATGAAAAAGGTTTTTTTTTTGTATGTGTTTGACACCTTAATACAAAGATTCCGGAACAGTTTTTGTTTCGTCTATATCTAAAAAAAAAATGGCTGAGTAATAGCATTTTGAATTTCTATTGTGGCTGACATTTTAAAACGACCTGATTTTTGTCACGCGATAACAGGCGTATTTATGAACCGATTTGGATGTAACTTGGTCTGTGCATAGTACATACCAATGTCTCGACCGAGTTCGTTGGCCAGCTTCATTCGCCATCTTGTTTCAAAAGGGTTGCCATTTAAAAATAAATTAAATTTAAAATTTAAAATAGGTATTAAAAAATTGGAAAATGAAAAAGATTTTTTCTATGTGTTTGGCCTTGATACAAAGATTCCGGAGCAGTTTTTATTTCTGAAAATTTGTTCTTTTGTTTATATCTTCAAAAATGTTTGAATTGTAGCACTTTGAATTTCTAGCATGGCTAACATTTTGAAACGATCTTGTATTTGTCACGCGATAACACACGTATTCGCCTATTTCGATGTAAGAAGGCATGTGGATAGTATACATCAATTCCTTGACCAAGTTCGCTGGCCAGATTCATCAGCCATCTTGTTTCAAAATGGCGGCCATTAAATAAAATATATATATATATTTAAAGTGAGGTGCAAAAAAATTAGAAATTGAAAAAGGTTTCTTTCTTAAGTATTTGACCTTGATATAAGGATTCAGGAGCATTTTTTGTTTGTCTTTACCTTAAAAAATGGCTCAGATATAGCTGTTTCAATTTCTATTGTGGGTGACATTTTGAAAAATCTGATTTTTTGCATGCGACAGCACTCGTATATATCAACCGATTCCGATGTGAGTGAGCATGTGCACAGCAATTACTAAGATCTCGACCAAGGTCACTGATTAGCCTCATCCATCATGTTGTCTTAAAATGGCAGGCACTTTAAGAAATTGCCGAATTTGGCAGCCAAATATAAGTTACTTTAAAGAAAAGCAGCTTGGATAAAGCTGACTAATTTCGCGAAATTCTCATTCATTATATTGAAAAAATTAGTATTGAATCTCCTATATTCGGTTTCCACTAAATTGAGCTTCGTGTGTTTGAATGATGTACGTTGGCTTTTTTAAAATAAGGAATATGAAAGCTACCTCTTCCTCCCGGCACTGGCCGGAAGGACTTTTTTTCTTCCATGTTAATTCTTGTAATTAGGTATACGTACTTTATTTTACACATACAGTTCTATATTGTTGGTTTATGGCGTGTAGTCAATCATTCACAATATTGCAGTTTTTGATGATGGTCTGTAATGTTTAATTAATGGTTATATATATATACATACAAATACGCTAAAAAACTGCATACTTTTGGGCTAAAAAATACTACAAAGTTAAATAAATTAAATGAAGCAAACCGCGTATTTCCATAATTAAATCAACAGATATAACATTTTTTGTGTTGTACTATAAGTCATACCCGCCCTAAACTAAAACATTTAAATCCATTTATCTCAGATCGAATTTTTTTTTTTTTATTTTTTTTTTTTTATTTTTTTATTTAAACGGATATATCTAAACTTCCTTGCAAGTTATGTGTATGAAAATTTGTACAGAGCTTTTATGTTATATTTTTAATAAATCGTCTTCAGGATTTTTAATTTGGAGTGAAAATTTTGAAAATATATTTTCGAAATAATAATCAATCTCAAAAATCCTCTTTTTTTTTTTTTTTTTTTTTTTTTTTTTTTTTACTTTAAAATTTATTACAAATTGTGTAAGTAATATTTTTGTAAATTCCGAAAAGAAATTAACAAGACACCTTTTCTGCAAACAATAGTGGAAAAAGTAGTGAAATCAGACAAGTGGTTCCTGAGTTATATCAAAAATTATATAAGTTTAAAAATTCAGTTTAAAAAAATTCCAAGTGTTCAAAAACTTTTTACCTGAAAAGTAATCTTTATAGAAAGGTTCATTTCAGGAAAAATATTAATTAAAAATGCCTATAAAGAAGTAAAATTTTGATCCCCCCCCCCCCCCCCCCGAAAAAAAAAAAAAAAAAAAAAAATTGGAGGTGAAAACGAAAATCGTTCTGACTGAAATACTGTCAGTAAATTGGAATTTTAATCATTTTCACAATATATTTACATTTTTTATGAATATTTGGGAATTATCCTTCTTCTGATATTCATTGTGGCTTAATTTAATTATCTTATTGTTTTCAGCACATCATGCATGCTTTTAATATTATTATTTTGACCACCAGATTTTTGATTAAAAAATATTTAAATAACTTTTTAGTACACAAATAAAAACAATTTTTAAAAATATTTTTTTTAATATTTCATATTATCAATATTATTTGCTACTAAATATGACTTTTTTTTTACCAGTTAAGCTTTATGTAATAAAACTGCCCAATGAAAATTTGCTTCAAGTTGAGTGATATGGATATAGAATGTTCTAAAATGTACAGCATTTTTCTCATATCACGGCAAGTAAAAATAACCGCTCAAGTGCGAGTATTACTAGCATACAGATGATTCCGTACAGAAAATATACGAATTAGTAACTTGGGCATTGCATCACAAATATATTATTAAAAGTTGTTATCTAGGCTTTAAAAGCCGATGGCACATAGAGTACGCCGTCCGTGTCTTTATGTATGTCCAAAACTTCCGTGTCTTTCAGGGTTAGTATCTCAGCTAATTACCGACAATTTTTTTCGAAAATCATCATCAACAATCCTTTTATACTTCTACGACGATAGGTACCTTCAGTTTTCCTCAACTCCTTTGATGAACGCCCACAAATCGAAATTTGTGTGTAACGGAAAAATGCGATTTTCTCAAAAACTATATAACCTAAGGTAATCGTTATATTTTTCCTGCAAGATTTAAATTAACCTCTTCTACCCCTATTTTTTTCATAATTTTAGTTTCAGTAGGTTTGGAAATAGAGGGGTGGGGGGGCATATTTTTGAACATATGTAATACCTAAAATTAAAAGAAATACATTTTTGAGTTTGGCGTTACGAAAGCTTTCGCACACAGTAAAAAAAAACGGTAAAAATTACAGCTGATTTGGCTGTGAATCGCTAAAATACAGCGTTTTATTAACTTCCGTATCGATTTACAGTAAACTGCTGTTATTTCAACAATGGCAAAACCGCCTGGACTGCATTCCAGATGAGATACCTGCCCTACAGGCACACTGTCAAGCCAAAGCAAAGTAGTGTCGTACGAATGTTAGCGTCGGTGTGAATATGTGCCTATTATGAATTCAAAATGGCGATTTTGGATACTTATATGCAATTCTGGATTACATACTTTTAAAAAATCAGAGTAAGTTTTATTTTTATGTTTATTCGTATCATTGATTTAATAACTGTATCAAATAGGCAGTTCTCTTATATAATGTAAGATACAAATTTTGTATTTGCGTACATATATATAAACGTTGACTGACAGTAGCTTTGAATCATTTGTATAAGGGTTAAATATTTTGTCTTAAATTATAACAAAAGAGAATATTTCCAATTTACATTTGAAAAAATTATTATTTTTCTTTTCTTTTTTCCATCATAGGACTTAGTTATTATTTACTTATGTGTCAAAGTACCAGATTAAAAAAAAAATCAATATTTTTGAGATATGTTTTGCTTTGCTATTATATATTTTTCGCAGTTTCATTTTTTCCGTTATTTGTATTTTAACATACCTTACTAATCTAAATTATACAATATTTTTTAATTGTCTAAAAGATTTAAGTGCGCTTTTTGTACTAATTTAAATGTTTTTATTTATTTAATGTATTATTATAGTTTATTAAAATTTCAAAAACAATTTTACGACTTATGGTCCGATTTACCGTCGGAGTTATTCGCATTTCATAGATGCTAGTTTTTTACGCGCATTTCTTTACATTTTTTATATGTAATTTTTAAATCATTTATTGTGTGTAAGCTGGATACACTTCTTTATTGATCCATAAAATATTCCAAGAGTTTGCTTACTATTGTCGCAGCATTCAAAAGCAGCAGATCGCATTTTGCTTTTGATAATTATCGAACAATAAGAAGTAATTAGCACTAGATGCTGAAATTAGATATTTTGAATGTTGTCAATGTATGTTATATTACGCAGTACATTTGAAATTCACATAAGGAAAATTCTTTACAATGAGTTACAATAGTTTAAAATTTACGATTTATTGCTTTTTTCGGTGTATTTTCCTATTTTATTTATTATTTTGCTTTATGGTGCTAAATTTGTATCTTACACATGTATAACAGAATTTATTATATAATAATGTTATTAAAACAATGATATAAGTAGACATAAAGATAACACTTATAGAGCTCTTAGTTTTTAAAAGATGTATCATAGTATACAAAAAAAAAAAAAAAAAAAAAACCTCAAAGTAAACAAACATTGCAGGGCGGGGGAGGAAGATGCAAACGTATATCTACAAATAATAATAATAATAATAATAAATAAAATAAAATAAATACAAAATGTATATATATGAAAACAAAAACATATACCGTTAGAATGTCGCATTCACCTTGAAAACTATATCGAAATAAAATTAAAACTTGCTAAAAAGGTGCATTTAATGTCATAAATATAAAAAGATATTAATAAGATGTTTTTAAAAGATGTATCATAGTATACAAAAAAAAAAAAAAAAAAAAAAAAACTCAAAGTAAACAAACATTGCAGGGCGGGGGGGGGGGGGGGGAAGATGCAAACGTATATCTACAAATAATAATAATAATAATAATAAATAAAATAAAATAAATACAAAATGTATATATATGAAAACAAAAACATATACCGTTAGAATGTCGCTTTCACCTTGAAAACTATATCGAAATAAAATTAAAACTTGCTAAAAAGGTGCATTTAATGTCATAAATATAAAAAGATATTAATAAGATGTTATTACATAATAAAATAGTTTTTATAAACTTCCAATATTTCATGCCTAGCGCTTTCGATCACCTACTGATCGAATAGCGATAGTGATCGAAAGCGCTCGGCACGAAATCTTGGAGATTTTTAAGTTTTTAAAAACTGTTTTATTATGTAACAACATCTTATTAACATCTTTTTATATTTCTGACATTAAATGCACCTTTTTAGCAATTTTTTATTTTATTTCGATATAAAATAAATAATAATAAAGGCTAAAAAATTACTGTTATCTTGTTAAAAGTGCTGTAAAATTAACAGCAAAATATGCTGAAAAAATACAATTTTTTGTAAAATCTAAAAAACAAAATTACTGTAAAATTAAATGTAAAAGTGCTGTAAATTTACAAGTTTGCTGTTTACCCGTGGAAAACAAAATTGCTGTAAATTGACAGCAAAATTTGCTGGCACCCATATTGCCAGCATTTTTTGCTGTAAAGATACAGTGATTTTTTTTACAGTGCACGATATACAAAGGGGATATATTTTTTTTCAAGTAATTTAATTAGCCCCTCTACATTTTTCCTAAATATGTTTGTCAATGGTTAATAATCTAGAAATATGTGTTACCCACATATTTCTAATTATATAAGTTAAAAAAAAAAGCCTTTATACTACTTCAGCCAATTTAAACTTTCCATGTTCCTTAGTTCGCCTCTTATAATGACTCCGTTTTTACTTTTTAAGTACGGAACCAAAAAAAAAAAAAAAAAAAAAAAAAAAAGAGAAAAAAAAAACCCCCAGAAATTTCTGTAATGCATATCAAGGGTTGGAGCTCGACATGGTGTTGCCTTCACGCAATAATGTCTCCTTCATAGTCTCTAAAACTTCAATGGTTTGTGATCTACTTTATCCGTTTGTGAAAGTAACGGGAAAATATATAAATTGCCCTCATAGAACAATTAAATTTATTATAAATGTAAGTTTTATTGTATTGAAACGTAAGACAGAAAAAGCTGGAATAAAATAGCACAAGCGGGGATGACCGAGCTATGCTCGGCCAAAATTAGCTTTATGTTCAACTAGAATATTCTCTCTGTAACATTCTCTCTGTATTATTGCTATAAAGCATGTTATATTATAAAAGTATTATTTACATATTATTTACAAAAACAATCAATATGAAAAGTATGTATACATGCTTCTAAATTTTATACTATTTACACATTTACAACGAAAGGACACCAATCCAAATTACATTTTTAGCTAAACTCTGATTGGTTTAACCGTGTATCTCGAGTCCTATTAAGAATTTCTAAAAATATCTTTCACATTCTGAATGCTTATTTTTTTCGACAAAAATAGCCACGTTTGGCGACAGTCTTGCATTTGGTGCCGAGTATGTGTTTTGGCATTCGCAATCTTGAAAGTCGATTTTTCGGCCAAATGTTGCCAATATTTCGCCAATTTTGTGGTTTCATGATCCCGACCCGTTAGTGACCTAAAATGATGCACTAATCAAATCTGCTCGAACATCTGACTTAGATCAATGGTCTGGTAATCAGAAACTGTAGGATACAAAATTTAGTCAAAATCATTTAAGCCGTTTTATAGATAAAATTAGCTTGACCCGCAGGGATTCCAAAATGACCCACTAATCTAATTTTCTCGAACATGTGACACAGCCGCGTGGTTTTCTCGAGCCCGAAAACGATAGAATACAAACTTTAATCAAAATCGTTTGAGCCTTTTTCTAGCTAAAATTAGCTTGACCGGTTGTGACCCAAAAAAGACCCACTAATCGAAATTTTTCAAACATGTGACCTAGCTCAATGGTCTTACCCGGAAACGGCATAATACAAAATTTTGTCAAACTTGTTTGAGAATTTTTTAGATACAATTAGCTTGACCCTGACCCATTGTGACCCAAAAAGGTCCACTGAAGGATTCTTCTTGAACATGCGACTTAGCCCAATGCTCTTCTTGAGCCTGAAAACGATAGAATTCAAAATTCAGTCAAAATCGTTAGATATTTTTTTTGGATAAATTTAGCTTGACCCTGACCCATTGTGACCCAAAAAGGTCCACTAAAGGATTCTTCTTGAACATGCGACTTAGCCCAATGCTCTTCTTGAGCCTGAAAACGATAGAATTCAAAATTCAGTCAAAATCGTTAGATATTTTTTTGGATAAATTTAGCTTGACCCATAGTGACCCCAATATGACCCACTAATCGAAATTTCTCGAACATGTGACATTTCTAGCCCAATAGTCTTCTGGTGCTCAACAGCAGTTTGACATAAAATTTAGTTAAAATAGTTTCAGCTGTTTTTTAGATATAATTAACTTGATCCTGATCCTGACCCATTATGACCCAAAGTGATCCACTAATCGAATTTTCTCGAACATGCGACCTAACCCAATGGTCTTCTCGATCCCGAAAACGATAGAATACAAAATTTAATCAAAATCTTTAGAGGCGCTTTCTAGACAAAATTAGCTTGACCTGTAGTGACCAGAAAATGACCCACTAATCGAAATTTCTCGAACATGTGACCTAGCCCAATGATATTCTCGTGCTATGAAACGGTAGAATACAAAATTTTCTTAAAATCGTTTGAGCCGTTTTAAAGATACAATTAACTTGCTCCTGACCCATTATGACCCAAAATGAACCACTAATCGATCTTTCTCGAACATGCGACCTATAACCCAATGGTCTTCTTGATCCCGAAAACGATAGAATACAATTTTTAATCAAAATCTTTAGAGGCGCTTTCTAATCAAAATTAGCTTGACCCGTAGTGACCCAAATATGACCCACTAATAGAAATTTCTCGAACATGTGACCTAGTCCAATACTCTGTGGCCAAAAACGATTGGATATAAAATTTAATTAAAATCGTTGGAGTCGTTTTTTAGATATAATTAGGTTGACTCTGACCCATTATTAACCAAAATGACCCACTAACCGAATTATCTCGAACATGTGACCTAGCCCAATGGTTTTCTCGTGCTCGAAAATGGTAAAATACAAAATTTAGCCAAAATCGTTAGAGCCGTTTTTAAGATAAAATTTACATACACACATACACACACAATTTTTGCTCGTATTATAGTATAAGATAAAAAATATGAAATATCTTGATGCTATTCCCAAATCCAAACTCTATGACAGCGTCATGAAATTTATGTCATCAATAAATGCATACAACTTCCAGATATTCATATACCATGATCGAATGGTAATGTTTATCATTTTCTCAAAATTAGAAAAAGATCTTTATGAAAATGTCATCGACTTTGGCATTTGGATCCGCTTTTGGGGTCATCACAATCACAAACAGGTGATCACCAATAACCTGTTGCCTATAAAGCAAGATGCGTCGTATTTAAAGGCGTAAAATCGTAAAATGTATCGTAAATTTATCGTAAAATCGGCGTTCAATTTCTTCGCATCTTAAAGCTGTTCTCAAATTACAATGAGCTAATTTCTGCCTATTTTTTAATTCATTTTGGTTCGGAAACGCATGAAATTGGCAGGTGTTCTTATTTAGACTAGTGTAGTGGTCAGAACCATCTGACTGCCGCGGTGCAGGTCGAGAGTTCCACTCCCGAATGGGCAAGGTTCACCCAGCCTTTCACCCCTTTGGGGTCGATAAAATGAGTATCAAGCTTGCTTGAGAACTAAACATCGGGAGTCCCGCGTTAGATTGACCACCTGGCCAGAACATATGCTGCATAGCACCTCGGGGCACAGGGTCTCGAAAGCAGGGATGGGCACTGTCGGCCCAGACCCTTCTTGGATTGTATAGCCACAAAGTTTAGTTCTTATTTAGAAACTATGTAATCGAATGCGTTTTCTGCTTTTTTCTAAACGTAAGGGATTATTAAGAAAATACTGCAAAAGTTGGCGTTTTGAACTAAATTCCCGGACGTGGGTATGCAAGAAAGGGGTAAAACTGGTCGTCGCGTGAGCAAAATTGCTTATAACTCGATCAGTAATTTATTTATTAAAAAAAAAAAAAAAATGGAAAATTTATTTCCGATCCAAAATGCTTCAGTAGTCAGCCCTGCCAATTGTATGCCTTTACGTTTAAAAATGAGTGAGAAAATGTGTGAGAAATTTTTTCGTTTGTTGAGCTGGGAACTTGATTGAACCTTAATTGAATACGTGAAATTTTTAGACAAATAGGTATGAGAATGAGTATTTGAATTTGTTAGAAAGTTCCATGTTGTGGAGAGGAGGAAAATCTCTTTCAAGAACACCTTTAAAGACCTGAAGTTATTTTTTATTTATGTTTTCAATAATTAGATTAAATTTGCTATTTATTGGAAAAAGAGAAATAAGTCGGTGTTTATTTCCACATTTTTGGGGATATTTGGGATTTTTTGGGATAATAATATGTGTCAATTTTGTATAAGAAATGAGTATTGCAATCCTCTTATTCAGTCAAAAATACAGGTATCTTTCGTTCATACATTTAACAATGATGAAAATATTGTCACGATAGCACCAACAGACTGACTTTACTTTCTGTAAAGTGTTCTTACATCACAAAAACTGCTGGGAATTTGTGGCCGAATAACCCTGAGATAGACGTTCCGGCATTCAGAATGCAGAGCTTAGTGAACATATGGTGTCACTGACCAAATTACAGTGCACTTCTAACTCATCACATTTTATACAAAGCAAAGTTATTCTGATTAAAATCGGGCTAAAATATCTTAATTATGATAAAAGTTGTGAACGAAAATTCGGATTAGCTTGTAGGTTGATCTCTCGCATATTTGACTGAATAAGTGATTGCAACATTGATTTCATATGCAGAAGTAGTTTGTTTCTGCGTATGTTATCACCTGTCAACATAAGTTTTCGTACATCCCGTGTATTGATATTATTATTATTATTATTACTGAGTAAACAATAAGATATTTTAAGACAACATGGTGATTTTCTTAAGGGGGTTAAAAAAAAAAAATCACGCAAAAGAACGCGAAACTTTCTGACACATATTTTAAATTCATTTTTAAACATAAAAGATAGTTTAAGACAACATAGTATTTTCTTAAGGAGGTTCTAAAAAAAAAATCCCCTCTTAAAAACGCGAAACTTTCTGACATATTTTTTATTTTTATTTTTAAACATAAATCATGATACTTGCAAGTATGATTATTGAAGTGATTTTTAATCTAATTTTTTTCCCCTTGTCCGATAAATGTATTATACAGGGTGTATGTAAACTCTTGGGCAAAACTTTAAGGGGTGATAGTACACATCAAGACAAACAATATTCAATAAGAAATTAAGGGTCCCAAACGTCTTCCGAAGGAGATAGGCGCCATTAAAGTCTAGGGTCCAAAATTTCAAATGATTTTATAATCATTTGAAATTATAATCAAAAACGGAAAAATTCGTCAATTCATTTGCAGTTTTTTTCTAAAACTATTCTTTACGTCAGTATTTTCTTGAAAATAAATTTTAAAGATAAAGTTTTAAAAACGCCGATAGAGGGCGCTTTATACTTTCGACTTACGAACAAATATTTTTTACCGTTATTTTTTTTATCCCATTAAATGCTTAAAAAAACGAACTTTCAGTTTTCTTGAACTGTGTTCAGGAGTTGAAATTTGAACCCCCCCTCCTGAACACAGTTCAGTTTGCGCTACTTAACCCCTCCCGACTATTCAGATTTTGAGCTCAAAATTTAAATTTAAGTCTAAGCTTTTGAAAGCATTTAATGAGATACAAAAAATAACGGTAAAAAACAGTTGTTCGTTACTCCAAAGTCTAAAGCGCCCTCTATGAGCATTTTTTGTACTTTATCTTCAAAATTTATTTTCAAGAAAATACTGGCATAAAGAATAGTTTTAGTGAAAACCGCAAACGAATCGACCAATTTTTCCGTTCTTTATAATCATTTGAAATTTTGGACCCTAAACTTTAATGGCACCTATCTCCTTCGGAAGACGTTTGGGACCCTTAGTTTCAAATTTAATATTGTTTGTCTTGATTTGTACTATCACCCCTTAAAATTTTGCCCAAAAGTTTAGATACACCCTGTATATCTTGAGTTATAAGCAATTCTTTTCACAGGATGCAGTTTTTTTTTCTCATGCGCTTACGCGTACAAGAATTTTGTTCAAAACGTCATCTTTGACTCCATTTTCTGAAAAATCTTGCCTTTAGCAAAAAAAAGTTCAAATATATAGTTTCTTAATAAGAGGAACTTGCCAATTTGATACGTTTGCGAATAAAAATTAATTTTAAAATGTGTTGCAAAGCATCCAATTTGGATTTGAGAAATAGCCTTAAAGCAATTTATAGATTTTGACCCACATCATAAATTATTTCATTTACTTACTATTAACATTTGTGAGGAAAAAATAAATCAGAAACTAAATAAAACCTTCATTTGCGATACAGAAAAAAAAAATTCTTAGAGTGCATAAATAGAATGTAATTTATCATTATTATACCCTTTAAAACCTCTTTAAAATAATATTGTCAGCAGTTTATCTAACATCATTTTCAGATAATTCTCCGTCTTAACGCAGGAAGTAATATTCTGTTTTGTTTCCATGGTAACAAGTGAAAACATATGTTTATCGTCATTAAGTCTATCCAACTTTAAGTTGTCGATTTGTCGTTAAGGTAAAAATAGAACTTTAATTGTTGCTTCGCTGTTCCGTTTTAGTATGCATGAGTTTAATCAAAATTTATTTACTCAATAATTAAGGTTATTTTATTAGAAAAAGTATATGCAGCATAATTTTGAAAGAGTGTTTTCAAATTAGCAACTCTATTTGCTGAAATTTTTAAATCGATAAAGTGTTTTTCTCAAAATAAGTCCTAGTCCTATATTAGAGAATATCTTAAAGATACAAGTAGTGTGGTTTTGACAGTTCAGCGGCCCCGGTGTTTGAAATTTATCAGAGCTGCATACTTAAAGTCACCTTTCCTTGGGAGTCTAACGATCGAAATGAGAAATGCTGCTTCTTTTCGGAAGTTTATATTATTGTCGATCGTGTTGGTCACGTGACAACCCACGCATGCGTACAAATCAGTAGTATAATAATCGTTGCTAATAAATTTTGTTATAGTAAAACATAGATTATTAAATTATGAGAAGTGATAGTGGTGATGGTGATTAAAGTGGCAGTTAAACTTGTAATTTTGTAAAAAAATTTAGAAAAATTAAAATTTTTCACTAACTAGTAATTTTAAAATTATTTTTATCTTTTTAGGAATTTTTAAAAACTTTTTGTAATTTTTTGTGAAAAGATGAAATTATTTTCAGAACTTTTATATTTTTTCATTCATCTGTTATCTTTTTAAAACATTTTAGTATAACGATACAATTTTTCACTGACTTGTATATTTTTTTATTCAATAATTGAAGTTTTAAATATAATAGATAGAATTTTATGTAATTGATTTAATTCAGTAATAATATTTTAATTCAATGGTAAGTTTCGTGTACGGGGCTATTTAATATATATATATATATATATATATATATATATATTGTAAAAAGTTCTGAGTATGTCAATCAAATTGTAAGTTTGATGGTAGCGTACGACACACCTTTCTTTCGAATCTTAAAATTAATCTTTATTGATTAAAAGACGAAGAGAAAACTGATTACATATTTTGTCAAACATTGGATTCGTGACAATTATATCTCCAGTTATAAAACGGAGTCTGGATTAATATCTTCGAAGTACTTAACGTCTATAAATATAGAAGTGCACACACGCTGAAATTCATAGTCTAATAATATAAACAAAAGTTTTTAAACGTTGAGATTGTCTAATACATTCTGAAACAGGTATTTAGCTTCATCCATTATTGTTCGGAGAACGCTCGTGTTGAGCTCCGGTGATTCTCCACTTTTAGCACCTTTTATCCTTATCACGTCAACATGATTTTTAAAATCCACCAAAACTTTCTCTCGCTCCAAGAGAGCTAACTGCCTCTCTTTTCCGAGACTTTTTCACAACTATTCCCTCTTTTCTCAATCCCTCACCAAGCGGGAGGCGTTTATTTCGTCCACTCAAATTGTAGCCAAAAAGTGAGGTCACACATAATCAGACCCGTTCCTGGATCTCTATTGAGGAAACACGAAATCGTCCTGCATATCTCACCTAGGTGATATTTTTTTCCACAGCGGTCATTTGTAACCGAGGTCTTTTTCCTACCAGGGTGCAATACCTGGAATTCTTTTGTTCAGGATTCTTCTCAACACAAGAAAAAAGTAGTTCTACTCAGATCACTTAAAAAGTTACCGACATGAGAAAATATTCGAGTAAAGTTGGTTTCACTATGCAGGGCTTTTCGTCAAGTTTATTCCCACGCACAGAGAAATTTCCCATTTAAAAGGAAATCGTTACAACACCCGCCCCTTATGAGGATTCTTTCGGGTATGGAACGAAAAATCACCAGAGAGCAAAATCAAAGCTGTAAGCTCTATTACATCAGAGTGGCAAAAATAATTGAAAACATTCATGCACTATTTTAATTTGCGCTCTGATAAAAACGGATACACTTTTTACACTATTTGAGAATGCTCATACTTAAATAATTTCAATACTTAATAAAGAAAAATATCTGACCAGACTTTAATTACACATGATACACAAACAATTTACAAAAATAAATAACTATATACAAAAAAATTCTTTAATGAGTATATTCTACACTGCTAAGGCAGTCAACATAGGCAATGCCTTTGCCAGGCCGATGTTTAATTGCTTAATGGTACGGTTGTAGAGTTAGAGCCCATCTAAGTAATCTAAGATTATTTCCAGAATTTCTTTAAAAAAAACTAACGGATTGTGATCCGTCTCAATGGAAAATTTCTGGCCGTCAATATAACGCCTTCTTTTTTTATTGCAAAATAATCCCGGTACACTCTTTTTCCGTTGCACTAAGACTTTTTCGGTCTCTGAGAATTTTCTGCTTAAGTAGATTATGGGATGTTCTTCGGAACCTTCTCTTTGCGCTAGAATTATTCCAACCCCTTTTTCGGAAGCATCTGTTTGCACTATAAATTCCTTTTGGTAATTCGGAGCATATAAAATTGGTTTTTCGTAAGTTTTGTTTTTAAGGTTTCAAATGATTTACTCATTTCTTCGCTCCAAACTATGCGCTCCATTTTATTTTTTCCCTTCAATGCCCGCGTCAGCGGTTCTACAATGATAGCATAATCTTTTATGTAACGGGAGTAGTACTCCGCCATGCCCAAACATCTGCGAATTTCAGTGTTATTCTTTGGAATTGGTAATTCTTTTATTGCTTGTATTTTTGCTTCTGCCGGACTACGGCGTCCCTCCCCCACTACATGTCCAAGATTCTTCACTTTTTTTGAGCGAACTTACACTTTGCTAATTTAGTTTTCAGTTTCGCTTCATTAACCCTTTTAAGTACTATTTCTAAATGCCTCATGTGATCTTCCCAATTTTCTGAAAAGATGGCCATGTCATCGAGATACGGCAAACAAAATTCCTCAAGACCTCTTAACACTTTATCCATAAATTTCGGGAATCTGTAGGAAGCATTTAGCAATCCGAAAGGCATGACACATGGTAAAAAAGAACCAATACTAGTAACGAAAGCGGCCAATCTTTGAGCCCCTAGAGTCATAGGAATTTGCCAGTGGCCTTTCGTTAAATCCAAGACCGTAATGTACTTTGCACCAGCTACATTTTCTACCCTTTCTTCGATATTCGGTAAAGGATAAAATTCTGCCTTCGTGATCTCATTTAGCTTCCTATAATCGATACAGGGTCGCGGGTCTTTACCTGGGGCCTCAACTAAGATCATCGGTGAGTTATAATCGGATTCCCCTTCCATTATGAGATTTAGATGTAACATTCTTTTTATTTCCTTACGAAGTATTTCCGTCTACCTGGGTGACATTATGTACAGGCTCAATTTAACAGGTTTATGCTCTGACAATTTAATATCGTGCTCGATTAAATCTGTGCGACCTGGATCGTTTGAAAAAACTACACTAAATCGATTCAACAAATTTTCTAATTGCTGTAGTGGTTCCGAAGTGCATTGGGATTCCAAATTACTCTCTTTTACGACTTCATCGAATTTATAAATTTCAGATTCCGCACTAAGAAATATGATTTATAGATCTATAGATCCTCAATCTCATTTATTTCTCTCTTCAAAATATTCACTAATTCTATCCGTTTCCCATAAGGCTTTAACAAATTGATATGGTAAATCTGTGATTTTTCCCGCCTACCTGGCATGTTAACAATGTAATTTGTTTCGGATATCTGTGCTTCTATTTTACCAGGCCCCATTGGACTGGATTTTGACCCAATAGGAAAAGATTACAGGTGGTTAATTTTCTGGTTGTTATGCCACCTGCCCAAATTCTATCCCAGTCTGCATCAGTATAGTCTTTCAGCGTTGGAGCTGCTTTTATATTGAATGTCAGATTAAGGTTTTCACATGGGGTTTCATTTTTCCTGCTCAAGATGTTTACGACTTCTGATATGTACGGTGTGGTAACAGTAGCAATATATAGTAAAGTACCGACTACCTGTCAGTACTTTGTGTTGTTAGGCAGTTTTTCTTCATTTTCCATACGTGAATAGACTGTTTCCATTGGAGTGCTGTATGGTTTTGAGTCTTCTAGCTTGAATTTACGCACAATTTCTTCGATTTTTGTTTGTTGGTTAAGTGCTAATCCGTGTCTTTATTTTTCAGTTTTTATGCCTAAGTAGTTGCTTACTTGACCCAAATCGTTTAATGTGCATTGGTACTTTAATTTTATTATTTCTTTGATTTTGTCGTCTTTTTCAGCTATCATCATGCCATCGACGTATACGATGATGTAAGCTGTGTCATCTCATTTTCCTCGTGTGAATAAACAAGTATCTGCAGTACTGTGCATAAAGTTTAGCTTCTTAATTTTTTTTTGCTTATTTTTGTATGCCAGGCTCCTGCTGCTTGTTGAAGCTCGTAAATTGCCTTCTTTAATTTGGATATTTTATTTTGTTCATTATTAACTATATAGCATTCAGATTGCGACATTCATACTTCTTCTTCCAGGCTGCCATGTAGGAACACTGTTTTTATTCCTATGGAGTTGATGTTTAATTTATCAAATGCTACTGCACTAAGGAAGGTTCTTATTGTTGGGAGAGATACTTACCGAGGCAAAAATTTCGTCGTAATTTTCCCTATACTTTCGTAGAAAACCTTTTACTACTAGTCGAGCTTTTTAGCGCTTTACTTTCCCTGCTTCATCGTATTTTACTTTGTATGTTCATTGTCCACTTTGTACCTATTATTTTCTTTTCCTGTGGTGGATCTATGAGTGTCCATGTTCTTTTTCTATAAGGGAATTAATTTCTTCCTGCGTGGCGTTAAGCCAATTCTGCCTTTTTTCTGGATTTTCAATTTCTAGCATCTCTTTCCACGCCTTTGGTTCAGTGACTGGTTCAGTGATTGGTTCATATGTACTAGTGTAAGTTAGTCTGTCTTGGAGAACGCCCCTGTTTGTTCTTCTTGATCTTCTAAGTTCGGGTGTTGGCATTTTGGACGCTGTTGGTCCACTTTGTGTGAGTGTAAGATATATTTTAAATAAACTGTTATTATTTGGCTGTGTGTGTTCGACTTTATTTGAATCTTACTCGTGTAGATTTAGATTTTCTTCAAATTTTTAATTTGATTTTGAGATCTTTTTCTCTATGAATTTGGCTGTTCTAGAAAGTATTACTCTTCTGCCTTCTGTATAAATTCTGTAATCTTTCCAGTCGTTATCATAGCTTACTATTTCTGTCTCTGCTCTTTCATCTAATTTTCCGCGGTTTGTTTATATAAGCATTTTGCAGACAAAGATTCTTAGGAAGTGTAAATTTTATTTTCGTTTCGTCCCGATTTCATAAGGAGTCTTGTCATTAGGTTTTATAGGAAGGCAATTCTGTAAGTGGTAACAGTGCTAAGTGCTTTCCCACATTTTATATGTTAATTTTTCTTCTAATAGTATGCTCCTCGTCATGTCAAAACGGAATCGGTTTTTCAAGGCCGTTTTGACTTGGATTTTGAGGGAAGGCTAATTGGTGTTCTATACCGATTTCCTGAGAAATTCCTCAATTTCAGAATTTACATACTCGCCTCTGTTATCGGATCTGATTGTGTTTGGAGTTTTGCTGAATTTATTGTATATAGACGGTATAAATTATTTCAGCTTTTCTAATGCGTCGCTCTTTCTGGATACACTGGAGATACACTGGAAAATGTCTTAAATTCAGACACATATGTGACTGAAAGAGAAATCCAGACACTTAAGTGTCTGAATATGAAATTTCAGACACCATAGATGTCTGAAATTAAGACACTTAAGTGTCTTACTATGATCAAGGCATAAACACTGTAAATTGAAATGACTGAAATTCAGACATATAAGTGTCTTAAAAAGGAGTGTTCAATTTTCAGTTTAAAGTGTCTTAATTTTTAAGACACTTATATGCGTCTCAATTTAAGACATTTCAAACGTCTGAACCGCATCCATGTTGGACCCACGTCTCATTTGTCAACAATAGGCAGACATTTGCTCACTTTTCTGTCTAAGCATTGTGCACTCTTAAAAAAAACCCCAATAAACTCTCTGTGAGGTGGACTCTGTGTAAGACGGAAAACTGTTTAACTAGAAGAGATTATCAAGTCCCTGCGAATCCATAGACATAGAATAAAATTTGTCTAAGCCGGAATATTTTCTACTACGGAAAATTTTCTGGTCCCGATCGATTCCGCCTTAGACAGAGTTTACTGTATATATATATATATATATAGAGAGAGAGAGATAGAGAGATAGAGATAGAGAGTGAGAGAGAGAGAGAGAGAGAGAGAGAGAGAAGGGGGGGGGACCGTTAATTTACGTAAATTGTATTGTCAATCTAGACGTTTGTGCTATTTACATATTTTAATGGAAATTTTCTTCCGTAAATTACAAGAAAATGTCCTTTTTTTTTGCCTATTTCTGTATTAAAAAATAAAATTTCCGTTTAAAAGACAAAATATAATCTTTCAAATACAAACCCACATATTTCAACCTCCACATTCAAGAATCAAGTGTATTAGATATGAAAACTGTTTATTGCTTAAAAACTCGATAGATAATTTATTTATCAAAAAATGGAAGACCATTTCGATTAGATTGTTTTTGAAAATAACATTACCATCGCCTGTCAGTTTCGTGCGTTTCCAATAAAAATGAAACAAAAATTGTGTCAGATTGCGTCTTAGAGCTTGAAAATAAATTGTAATAAAATTCCTTTAAGGACAATGGTGACGCTATCTATCAAAAGCAAAAGTAGTCACGTCTGTTAAATTTATCAGTTTTATTTTTTACTTTTTTCTCTTTCAACCGATTTTTCGAAAACCAGCGTACAGGTATTTTATATAGCACGCCTAAATCATTAAGCATTGGGACAATAAAGGGATAGAAAACGTATGACATGTCTGTGAAAAATAATATTGTGTAACAGTGTCCAAAATCCTGCTACTCTAATGTAAAACGTAATTTACGAACGCTTTTACTCGCGTTTTTTCACATAAAAATATAAATTCAGACAGAATCGAGTTAAAGATATAAAATCACACACATATATATATATACGGGTATATGTACTCGTATATGTAATAATCTCACACAACATCAAGAAGCATCGGTATTACACAAATAACGTCTCCCAAACCTGCTGAGATCAGACTATATATATACACGCGTATACACGCTGTTAAAACATTTTTAATATTTTAATATTTCAAAAATAACTTATCCCCTGTTTAGTAAAAATAATTTTAGAGAACAAATATTATTGTTTTAACAATAAAATTTGTTCTCTAAAAGTTTTTTTTTTTTTTTTTTTTTTTTTACTAGAAAAAAGAAAGCTTTGTGGCTGACGCATGAAATTAAAGAGCCAAATATTTAAAATTCTAGAAAGATGTTGCATAAAACGTTCAAAATTATAATTGTAAAAAGATATATAGTCCTACTGACACCACATTGGTCGTGTTACATAAATAAATAACGATATTTGAACTTTTAAATTGTGAAAACGTGGCTCAGTGGTCAAGGCGTCCTTCTCAAGGCGTCCTTCAAGGCGAATCCCCAACCGGTAAGTCATTATAAGTTTACAGTAGATTGATTGAAATGTGCAAATTCTGTATGTTATGCATGACTCTGAAAAAGTAGAGGCTGAACTATGTAGGATTGTTCTCAGAAAATTACATTTTATCTTTTAAATGCAAAAATTTTAAATACAGGAATTAAAACAAAGGCAAATTTTCTGGGATTTGCGGCAGAAAATGTCTATTAAAATATACATAATGGCATTTCCATATTTTAAAAGACATTTATTTTAGAGTGTACAATGCTTGCTTTAAAAAAAGGGAGAAAATGGTTGCTATTGCCGACAAATGAGAAGGGGGTTAAATATGGATGCGCATTCAGGCGTTTTAAATGTCTGAAAATCAGACGCATATAAGTGTCTTAAAAATTGAGACATTTTAAGATGTCGGAAAATTGAACACACCGTTTCAGACACTTAAGTGTCTGAATTTCAGACATTTTAATTTACAGTGTATTAAGTAAATGATGCAGAATCTCGAAAAGTCATCGATGAAAGTGACAAAGCATGTTTTCCTCAGATTGTAGATATTTCCATCGGCCCGCAGACATCTGAATGGACCAATTGAAGCATTTGTGTAGCTTTGTATTCGGCCAATATCTAATAGGGAGAGTCGTTGGTTTTTGCTCTTATGAAGGTCTTGCATATTGTATAGTATTTACATTTTTCTGTCTTTATTCCATTGGTTAATTGTTTCGAAATTATGTTTTTAATGGATTGATAATTCCTGTGTCCGAGACTTCTGTGCCAGAGTTCGATACAGTTTTTCTTATTGAAGTTATAAATGAGATTTGCATAATCAAGGTTTTCGTTTTGGTTTATTAATCGTGCCTCATATAGATAGTTTTTCAATTTTTCCACAACTATTATATTGCCGTTCAATGTCATGTTACATTTATTCTTCTCGAATCTCGGATATAACTTTACAACCGTTTTGGTTTACATTGCTTATAAAAAGTAAGTTAGGCTACTTCTTTTACATACAGTACCTCCATGACAGTGATTTGTTTTGTTTTTTCGTCCGAAATTTCGTTGTGAATTTTTACTTCTCCGCTACCGTAGGACTTTAGTTTGTTCCCATTCGAAATTATGACGTTAGTTTCCGCTGTGTGTCATATTTTTCAAATTTTACACATGGGATGAACTGCTATTGTTAATGATCCATGTTGTATTACCTGGTCTGTCCACTAAGAGCGCTATGTTTCACCGTTTTTGTGTTTTGCATCTGCGTGAGGTATATAAGCATGCCATCTCGCATTGCTCCTTAAATAATTTTCACACTTTTGAAAGCATAATGAAGTGGAATAATGTTTTTTTATTACTTTTCTTGTACTGTGTAAATGTGTTGGGACTTTTTCCGTTTTGAAACCAACATTCCGAGTTTGTGTGGTTCCTCATTTTGCAATGTGAGCAAAATTTGCGTTATTTCTTATAATCTTTGTTTAAGTACCATTTTGGGGATTTTCTGAATTTTCGGAACCCTCTATACGACGACTGTACTCGGCCGTCAGATTCTTCGGATAAAGTTAGAATTTAATTCGGTCTCAGAGATAGCCTCTAGTGCTATTATAAGTGGAGGGGGTTTGTGAGCTTAAAAATAGTGCCGAGATGTGGAAGTTTTATTGTTTTCCCCCATAGCTGATAGTTTACCCACGGTCTCGATAATTTTGGATAAGTTAAAGAGTTATTACATTTTTATGAAAGTGGAAAAAACTGTTGAATAAACCGACTTGAGTAAACAAAGGGCAATCCACTATTGATTCCTCCAGCTGAAATCTGTCATAAGCTTCAGATTTATTGCTAATGTTCTTTCTCCTTTGATGGTCTTTATTTATGGAATTATGATTTGTTCTTATCGGTGTTTCAACATTTTGAACCAGCGCCAGAAAGAGGGAAACTTGTAATGTGACAAGAATCACTGTTAAATCGACAAATAATTTATTTATCATAAATGGAAAATGCTGTTCGATTCTAAATCTTTTCCATAGTCAGGCCTGCCAATTTTATGACTGTACGTCTAAAAATGAGTCAGAAAATGTGCTAGACAAATTTGCGTTGTTGAGCAGGGAATTTGAGATCCAACTTAAATCAGAAAATATGTATACTGAAGCTAGTTAAAGCACTACAAATGAAGATATAGAAGTGGCTGGTGTCAACTTAACGCATTTGACTAAAGATCCTAGTCAAAGTGTAGATTCAATAGAAATACTATTTTATTTCCCCTCTTATTTAAAGATTAGAGATGTATTTAGGTTAGGATGGAGGATTAAGATTAAGAAGGAATTTAATTGAATATAAATGTTTAACCTTTTAGATTAAATCAAGATTCTCTTTTTTTTTTTCGTGGAAAAACAAAAGCGAAAAAAAAAAAAGATAATAACTGGATAATTTTGCACTGTGATGTTTTGTGCTAAATTAAATGTACACTGTAAAAAAAATACTGCCAGTTTTCCGGTAGGAATCGGAAAAATAGTTGCCCTTATCGTACCGAAATAATTTCTGACCCAGCTCGGAATAAAATCCGTAAAAATAAGGAAATTGTCAGTAAAACG
The DNA here is from genome assembly GCA_963932465.1 of Maratus speciosus. Lineage (NCBI taxonomy): Eukaryota > Metazoa > Arthropoda > Arachnida > Araneae > Salticidae > Maratus > Maratus speciosus. Next base: position 381,237,884 of record OZ010796.1, read on the forward strand.
GTATTTTACGGATTTTATTCCGATTTTACGGATTTTATTCCGAGCTGGGTTGGAGATTATTCCGGTACGATAAGGGCAACTATTTTTCCGATTCCTACCGGAAAACTGGCATTATTTTTTTTACAGTGTACATCTTTTTCTGAATCTTAAATGATCATTCTATTTATTTTTGTTATATTATATTACATTATACTTATTTATTAATATTATTGTTGAAATTTTAATGTGAAAATTTTCATGAAGAGCACTTTGAAACGGTACAAATAGCAGTTTCACGTTTTTGTTTGTAAAAAGTTACTTTATTATTTATCTAATGTTTAAAAAATATTTCTTAAACTACGTAGGATCGTACTAAATAAAACTTTTTTTATGTTGCCTCAGGTTCCACAAACTTTTAAAACTCCAAAAATCTGAATTTTAAAATTCAGAAAAGTGTTCTAAATTTTAAAAACTGGACTTCCAATCGAATCGATGATGCAATAGCTTTTTAATCTATAGCGCAATCAACAAGATCAATGTCATTTAAGCATTAAAAAATAATAAATAAAAAATTCGGGAAAAAATTAGATTTGATTTACGTTCTTGCTTGCCTTGAGGATGAATTCACTTTTGAAACTCCTAATACGGCTCTATCATTTCATTTTCTTCATCCGTATTGGTTAAAAAAAAAGTTTAATTCTATCGTAAAAACAAACATGTTTGAAAGCAATATTTTGATTACATTATATCAGTGATATTGTTGTATATTTTGTAGATTTATTTGATAGGAGTGATAAGTCATTAATTATTTTGATATAGCGAATCAAATGTAACTAAAAAAATCTTTAGGAATAATCTTAAAAAATGTGAGCAACTTGGAAGAATTTAATGTGTTGTTACAGGGCTGTATTGTATTTGTATTGTTATTGCGAATTCTTGCAATGCAATCTGCATATAAGCTTTTTTTTTATTATAAATGATAGAACATTTTGAGAGTATCGTGGAAGCAGGAGTACAATCTTTAATTAAATAATATTATATTCTTTAATTAAATATTCCTCTCCTGCTTATTTAATTGTATATTACATGTTTACAATTAAACAAAATACCAGAAATCGGAACTTTTGAAAACCATCGTGACTTTTTAGGTGTAAGAAAAACACTGTTCCCCCCCCCCCCTATGTTAAAAAAGGGCACGGTGCTGCTAGGGGGATAAGGGCACTAAGGACACATTTTGGGTTCTTGAAGGCACGTTTTGGATTCTTAAGGGCATTTTTTTTTAATGCATTCTTTTGATTTTTGAAGCCACTTTTATTATTTAATATTCGGGACACTCTTTTAAAGACAGTGAGTTTCCTTTTACTATGCAAGCAAATTTTTTAATGCGAAAAGGAGTCAGAGGGTCCATGGAGGTTTTTATTCTTGGGGCCCATTTTGTGAAAAATAAGTTATTTTTGTGAATTTTATTATATTTTTGTGAAAAATAACATTTTGTAGCGAAAGTTGAAATCCAGTTACTGAAATTCGAACCAAGAATTTATTAACAAAACTTCTTTAAATCCCCTTTCTAAAGTTTTTGTTTTTCGTGACCTGGATTTACTTACAAATTACACATTTTAAAACAGTTTACTATTTGAAAATTTTACTAATTTAAAAAAAGTTACTGTTTTAGGAAAATAAATGTTTTTAATTACGCTTATAAAAAATAATAGAATAAAATTAAGAAAAATAAATAACTTTGTATTAGCTGAGGTTAGAGGCCAAAGATTCTAGGTGTTCTTTTATAGTTGTAGCTGTTGTTTTATCAATTTTGACTTCGTTGGTTTCAAGAAAATCATGTAAAACTGGAAATGCGTCGAAGGAATCTTGCTCCACTTTTTGAGCCCATCTTTGAAATTTCTTTATCATTGCTACTATTTTGTCTTGCACAAAAAACTTATGAGCGTCCTTGCCCTGCCGAGTTAAGTTAAGAACATTTAGAGAACCAAAAATATCCACCAAGTATGCCAACCTTTTCAACCAGTTTTCATTGGTCAATTCATTAGATTTATGTTTTAGGTTTTTCATTAGACTGTGTAGTCTAATTAGGAATTTGCAAGTTTTCCATCATAATCTCCCTCCATCAGGAAAACCGTCAGTTCATCACGGAGTTCGAACAATCTTGTCATCACTTTGCCTCTCGACAGCCGCCGAACTTCGCAATGAAGTAGAAGCTGTTTGTGTTCACTGCCCATTTCATTGCACAAAACACCAAACAGTCTGGAGTTTTCAGGTCTTGTTTTGATAATGTTAACTATTTTTACTGCATCGTGAAGAGTTTCTTTTTAAACTCTCGTCCAAACCTTTAACTGCAAGAGTTTCTCTCTGTATGCTACAATGTGTCTAATGAACCAAGGGAGCAACTGATTTAACTTTGGCGAATAAACAAATGTGAATTCTACATTCCAGACATAACACGTGCCCCATCCCTGTTCAAACCTACACACTTAGTCCAATCTATTTCATTTTCTTTTATAAAATTGTCAACAGATTTGAAAATCTCTTCGCCAGTTGTTTTTGTCAGCAAAGATCGACAAATCAAAATTTCTTCTTCAATATATCCATTCAACTCAAAACGACTAAAAGCTAATAAATTAGTTTGACCAGCAACGTCTATACTCTCATCAAGTTGCAGCGAAAAATATTCACTTTGTTTCAAAAAAGTAATGACAGCTTTTTTCATGTTTTCAGACATTTCATCAATTCCTCTTTTAACGGTTGTATTTGATAATGATTTTTTTTTTTTGCACATTTTTCATCAAACAAAGCATTACTTATTATTTTTGCTGTGGGTATAATAAGTTCCTCTCCCACTGTGTCAACTGCGATTAACAAAGAAAGATCATAAGAAACTCTGGTGCTTAGTTTGTTCTGTTTTGAAGATTTTTCCATGGTAGATTTAGTCATACACAAATTTCTTTTTTTTATTTAAAGAAATCCAAAGACTTTCCCACACATTCAGGATGTTTAGTTGATAGATGTCTTTCAAGTTTTGAGAGTTTCATACATTCGATGGATAGCATTCCAAACAAATCACACACTGAGGCATGTGCTCTTCCTCAGAACCAGAAAACACAAACACACATTTTAAAAATTCAGGGTTATATTTACGAAAATATGCTTTAGTTTTCCTTGCTATTTTTTTACAGCTTAGACTGGATTTCTCCTTCATTTCAAACTCACTACTTGTAGAACCAGATGTAGAGGTCCCTTCATTACTTACCAACTTCGTCTTACGACAAGACCCCGTCCGAAACCAAGCATCCATATTGACGTGACGTAATAGCAGCTCACAGCACACACAACTTTATAATACATCAACAGAAAACTACAGCCACTTACAAAGGAATCAATAATAAAAGAGTGGAATGAGGACGTGGAGGGGAGAACGGTGAAGAATGTCGTAGGGAGGAGAGCGGTGACCTTGATGACTTTCGAATTTAAACCCAGAGATCAACAGCCATCGCTTCTGTAATGAACCGTCCCGAAAAATCTGTATTAGATTTCAAGATTCCACGGCTCAGTACCACGGTGCTCGCATCCCACAAGTGGGCCGAGGCCCATGGGTTGGGAACCGCTGCTGTAACCGATTTTCTCGGAATTTTTTTCTCCCAGCGTAGTTCTTTTTTTCTTTTTATCTAGCAATATTTGGGAAAAGATGAAAGACAAATAACATGTGTGACTATACAGTGGTTATTTCAAGTGCGTGGAACCTGTGTACGGGGTCCGACGGAATTAATGGACAGTGGGTGGATTGCATTGACATTGACACACTTTGAGCATTTTAATTTCTTAGAATACTAGTGAGAAAACTTTGCAAGAACTTAAATCCGTACATAATGCTTTGCTTAAGTCTCAAAGTAAATCCGCACGTCAGACGACGATACAAGATTAGTACAATTAAAATCTAATTTTAAGTTAGATAATGGAATGAAAAAAGTGTAATTCAAGGTGGGCAACTGATGCAAGGTTTTTATTTTATTATTAAATTTTAGAAATGATTATTTAATACTTTATCTCAGTATTTTAACATTTTTTCGATAGATAGTGCATCTTAAAAAACCAAAAATGATAGCAAAATTAAATTTATATGATTGCAGCATTATATTTTTACAGTCAAAGATTTTGCAGCTTGGGTGACTACAATTTCGATTGTATGTCCTTCTCAATCATAAGTCGTTATAGAACGGTTCCCTGAAAGACATATAATTAGTGATTTACTGTAAATGATTTAAATAAATTATCTCTTTTATGAGTTAAAAAATTTAAAAAAACATAGTAGTGTTAAAATTTTGACAAAGTTTAATTTCAAAGAAGAAAACATTAACACACTATTCCTCTGAAGCTGTGGGGCCAGAAAAGATTTTTCCTGAGTTCGATAATTTTCGAAAAGACCTAATTGACTTAAAACAATTTCAGTACTATATTAGATAGATTGTTCTTGCTAGAGTTTTGAATGTTATTTTAAACAGCAAAAATATAAAATAAGTTATCTTAGAAAAGTTTACTGTCATGTAAATTTAGTCTTTATAGCTCACAGGCTATCAAAGCCTGAGAGCTAATGTGCCCGCCCGTTCTGTACGTATGTACGTATGTATGTATGTACGTAACGCGATAACTCTTGATAGAAACATCCGATTTGCTTCAAAATTTTTTTCTGGGTTCATTGTGATAAGGCGCTTCCCTGATTAGTTTTGGGAGTTCATTGGTTAAGGATAAAGGGGGAAAAACGGGGTTAGTCCAACCCCTTAATTCAGATAAATGGGTGTTTCATGAAAAATCATTCGATTTGCTCCGAATTTGGTATACCGGTTTATTATATTAAGGAATTTCCCCGATTAGTTTTTGGGGGTCATTGGTTAAGGATAAAGGGGGAAAAGGGGGGTTAGTCCACCCCCTTAAACCAGATAAATGGGTTTTTCATGAAAAATCATTCGATTTGCTCCGAATTTGGTATACCGGTTTATTATGTTAAGGAACTTACCTGATTAGTTTTGGGGGTTCATTGGTTAAGGATAAAGGGGAAAAAACGGGGTTAGTCCACCCCCCTTAATTCAGATAAATGGGTTTTTCATGCAGAATCATTCGATTTGCTCCGAATTTGGTATACCTGTTTATTATGTTAAGGAACTTCCCTGGTTAGTTTTGGGGTTCATTGGTTAAGGATAAAGGGGGAAAAGGATGGTTAGTCCACCCCTTTTAATTCAGATAAATGGGTTCTTCATGCAGAATAATTCGATTTGCTCCGAATTTGGTATACCGGTTTATTATGTTAAGGAACTTTCCTGATTAGTTTTGGGGGTTCACTGGTTAAGGATAAAGGAGGAAAAGGGAGGTTAAGCCGCCCCTCTTAATTTAGATAAATACGTTTTTCATGCAGAATGATTCGATTTGCTCCGAAGTTGGTATACCGGTTTATTATGTTAAGGAACTTCCCTGATTAGTTTTGGGGGTTCATTGGTTAAAGATAAAGGGGGAAGGGGGGCTAGTCCACCCCCCTTAATTTATATAAACGGGTTTTTCATGCAGAATTATTCGCTTTGCTCCAAATTTGGTATACCGGTTTATTATGTTAAGGAGCTTCCCTGATTCGTTTTGGGGATTCATTGGTTAAGGATAAAAGGGGGCTAGTCTACCCCCTGTATTTAGATAAATGTTTTTTTGCAGGATTATTCGATTTGCTCCAAATTTGGTATACCGGTTTATTATGATAAGGAGCTTCCCTGATTAGATTTGGAGGTTCACTGGTTAAGTATAAAGGGGGAAACGGGGGCTAATTCCCCTTCACTTATTTTTTGAGGGGCATTATTCTTTAAAATAAGAGTATAATATACAATTAGTGTGAATAGCCTGTGAGCTCAATGCTATCAGTTTAGCTGGGCACTTTTCTTTTTTATTTATTAGATAAACCGGAAGTTTATATTACTTAGACACTCCAAGCAATCATTACTTACAAGCTGGCTCCACCCGTTAGCGGGCGCCTCCTTTCATCGGGGACTCTAATTTATGCATAATCTTGCAATTAAAAAACTCGAACCGGGTCCCCCGCTGCCTACGGCACCGTATAGAAGGCGTGCTGCTCAAACACTGCAAAAATCCTCGATTCCACCGCCAAGATTTTTCAACGATATTTCACATGAGGGGTGTCGGCAAAATTTAGGAAGGTTCAAATCGGAGGGGGGGGGGGATGGGAGGAGAGACACTGTAGGTTCATAACATGATAATAACACAATAAATACACAATAAGTGATTTATAGTAATATATAAGTAATAGGCTTTTCCAACGATATATCGCAAGAGGGGTGTCCGTAAAAGTTAGAAAAGTGCCCACTGGGGCCTACTATCGCGTCTTCCGGAATACATCCTCCACCATCTCTGAAATTTTTATATATTATAAATAATATTTATCGAGGGCTTCGTAAATATATCCTATCTAAAATGATAAAAACGCTATGAAAGGTTCAAAATATGAAAGAGTGGTCCGAGGGCTTTTCGATGATATATCAGATGAGAGGTTCGGAAAAAGTTGGAAAATTGGCCTCGTCTCCCGTGGGTCCACTATCGCGCTCCCAGAATACACCCGACATTCACGCACCCCCATCTTTGAAATTTTTATATTTAATAAATAATATTTATCGTGGGGCTCCGTCAAAAAAACATCGGAAACTATATTTATTGTATAAAACTCTAGTGTTTTAAAAATTTATTCGCGCCCTCCTCTCGCCCCTGACATTCAGCTCCCCCCCCCCCTAGTTAAATATTTTTCGTGATTTTGTAAAATATCTGGAATTTTAAAATCGATCGGTTCGTTAGTTTTCCTGATTTTTACTAAATAAAGAAATCCCCGATCGCTTTTCGAAAAGCGAAACCGAAATTTGAGGTTTTTTGCCGCCGTTTTCGTTTTTTTGAATCTGTTTATCAATGCTTTCTTAATGAAACAATAATTAATTAATTTCTCCCTTAAATACTGCGCAATTCTCCTGAAACCTGGATGTCCATGATCCCCCGAATTTCCCCCCTTTTTTTGAGGCCACTCGCACGTCTCTGCGCCCTCTGAGAAAAAGTAGTTCTGGCTTCATTCACAGGGACGCACACAGGGCCCGTCTAGAAAGTTTCTGACTTTCCATTTCTCTTGTCCCTTTAGATTGGTTGATTTACTGAAACTAGATTTTTTTTTTATACACATTGCACATTTATTAGAAAATTCTTAACTAAAAAAATTAAGTTTTCCGGAAAATTGAATAACGGTTCCAGTAATAAAAATAAAATATTTTTTCTATTATTTATTGAAACGTGCTTGTAACCATATATTGAGATATATTTTTGTCATTTCATCGTATTACTATCTCAAATATAGCATTTTTTCACAGATATGATTTTTTTAGATGGTAATTTAGTTGAAATTATGAAAAATTTTGTGCCCCTCAGCTATTACTTGCCCAGGTCTTGGGCCCGGGGGCCAGTGCGATAGTCAGGACCTGGACGCACTGAGACAGATAGACAGACGTTTCCAACATTAATAGTATTGAAATATAGTATTTCCTTTTTGTCCTTTAAAAAAAAAATCTACTGTGTACATTAAAAAAAAACAATCAAAACATTCTCCAATTATTGTCAAAGAAGGTTGTTACGAGTTACAAAAGTTGTTTAGAATTAAGTACATCTTTTATTCTTTTTTTATTATATGACTCAGGTTTGCTAAATATGTACTAATTTTTCTTTTATAATTGCAGGGAAATTCTTTTGTTACTGGAAGGAGTCCTAATTGCAATGTGTGCGACAAAAGATTCTCCAATATTAAAGAAGTAATGGAACATTTAAAAAATGATCATTCGATGTTATGCAGTGGTGTGCAAGAAAATGTTTGCGATATCTGCAAAAAAATACTTGCAGACAAAATATACATTAAAAAGACACAAACAGAAAATTCACAAATTAAATAAAGAAACAACAAAGGGTGATGCTATTAGTATGAGAACCATCAATATGAGAAAATCCTAATATGAACAGACTGTAAAATATCGTTTAAATCAAAACAACTGACTGTTTCTTACATCGACAAATGTACATAAATTCTTTGTTAATATTGAACACATGCAGTTTAAAGCATTCGAAAATTGGAAATCACAAGTAGACAGATGTTTGTCTCTAAATTTATCAGATTCAATTGCAGAACCTTTTGATTGGCAAGAATTGTATTACCTTCACCTGCTATCATGCGGGTAAATCAAAGCAGCAATGTGAAGAAAATTGACACTCGAAAATGCGATTGTGTCAGATAAAAATGGATATTTCTGTAGTGCATACACAATTAAAATCAATGAACACTACAGACCGCGAGCCAGGTACAAATTTCGACTATTATTTCCTCTCGGCCAATAACGTGTAAAATGCTTCAGAGAGTTGTATCATGAAGCTCTGTGAACGTTAGCTGCGGTTCCGTAGGTGGGTTAAGCAGCGGTAGCCTCCCACGCACGTAAAAAAATATAAATTATTGAAAATTTATCAAATTATAGCTAACCCAATATCTTGTAGAAAAAAGAAAGTCAGCTGATTATAAAGTGGGGGTTAATACGTCAGTTGGTCACACGAACATAGTATATATATATGTAATAATAAAATTTTTCGCCCTTTTATCTTAGTAAAACTATTCCAAATTCTTAATATTTTTCCTTTTTTACCTATCTTTAATAATATCTTAACATCTTTTGTCTTTTATTTCATGCATTTAAACTTGCGTATTCTTTTATTGTTCTAAAAAACCTTAATCCATTCGTCTAATCTTATAAAACCAATTAAATTACTTTTTCGTTTTCTTCTAAAACTAAATTCTTTTTCTTTCAAATGTTTTTTTAATAGCATTTGTTCGATCATGTTCTTTAACCACAGTTCCATGCGCCCGCCAACATTTAATTGCGCTGTACTTCTGACGCCGTATAAAGAGTTCATTATCGACGTCATCCCCTTCCCATCGAATCGTAGCCTGTTTCCTGTCCGATTCCTCCCCATCTCTCTGTTGGCGTTGGTTCTCCACTTTTCTGTATCCGTCCGTGCTGTGTTTCTTGGAGTATATATATCGTTACATCGACGAGGAACGAGAGAATTTACGTTTTTCCGGTTGTTTAAATAATCTACGTTGCTTGGGGTGAACGATTCTAATGTGTAGATCCTAATCTTGTAATATCTTAAGTTTATGAAGTGGATGATCGATTATTGAGAGTTGATGAACAAGCTACTAGAAATGTTTGATAGGTTTTTGTCAAATAAACCAGTTTAAAGTTACGATGAACCTATTCATTATGTGATGGGAAATGTCTCAATGTTTATGAAGCCTGTCTTACTGGCCACCCTGACTGCAATCCGATATTTTCATGATAACGGATGGTTGGCCTTGATTACTCTACTACGTTTTACTTCGAGATATAGTGTCGCCGGAATATCGCAAAAGTCGATAGCCAAATGTCACAAAAGTCGACAGGATTACATCACTTGTTAAGTAATGATTAATAGAAAAACTCATCGAAACTTCAGAATGTCATAACTGTTCTGACTATGCTGTGTGATTTAATGTCATCGACTATCAACAAGTATGATGACGACGAGTGATGTTTTTCATGAACGAATGTCAGTAAAACTCTGACAATGGAATGTCACGAAGTTTTTCAACGACTCTCAATACAATGATTAAAAATTCCTGATACCTCCAAGTGGCGGAACTAGGTCTCACATTAATTTGGCAGCACGAATTTTCTGTTTAAAATAAATTCTAGCTGTCCATCCAGAAGTCATGTTTGGAAAATACCTTTCTGTGTGTGAGAATTAATATATTATTTATTATAGTATTTTAGTAGATTTTTATTTATTTACAATATTGTTATTATTATTATTATTGTTAGAAAATGAATTATACTTTAGTTGTTATTATTTATTGAGAAAAAAAAAATAAAAAAAAATTCTTATGAAGTTTCAGATTTTAAGACTTTTTGTTAGTTTATGAGAATATCATATTTTAATGGTTTTAATTGTTATGAGTTAGAGAGTTTATTAATTATGAGTAATTAATTTATGAGTTAGAAATTTCAGAGTTTAGAAATTTCAGATTATTAAAAATTTTTCAACTTAGAGGAATTCCAAAGAAGTTTCTGAAAAGCCAATGATGACTGTAATAGGTAAATACCACGTGGTAAATGGCAAATAATAACAAACAGTAAAAAGGTACCCACAAGGAGATGGTCCATCGATGTATGCATGTCAATACACTTCAAAGATCCTGTAAATAGGTTTATTTAAGTTGAGAATTTCTTGTATTGAAATTAATTGAATTAATAACTTAAAGTAAATTAACTAACTAAATAAAATTAACTGGATTAGAATTAAATTGAATTTGAATCTAGGATTAAAGTTAATTATTATAATTCAATAATCTGGATCTTTTATCAACCTTTCTTAAGTATGCTACAAATTTTCATTTTCATTCAGCAACTATAGTTTCTTGTTTGATTGAAAACAAAATCGTTGCATAATCATGCTGAATTGATAGTTGTTTCAAAACATTTCTATTTTATTTTTTCTTACTTTATGTTATGCCTAATATTTGAGTACATTGTCATACCTCATTCGCTGTCATATGGATGAGATATCAATTAGATACATTAAGGATTAGTTAAAGAAATTTGTTTAATACTTTTAAATATTACTGACTGTGTTGTTGAATGTAGTTGTTATTATTATTTATTATACTATACATTATTTGATATTGAGAGGAAAAGATCATAATGAATATTGATTACTGTAATAAATGAGATGTATAAAACTTAGCATGAGATATTACGTGAGAGGGTATTTATGCTATGAGTTGTGATAACCCGATTAGTATGAATTCCAATTACTCATTGTAAGTTAGTCCTAGAAATTGATATTATTAGATATAATATGCTTATTATTAGGTAATTGGAAGATAATTACCGTGTAGCTAACTAATGGACAGAACATGAGATTAAAAAAAAAAATTCTTATGAAGTTTCAGATTTTAAGAGTTTTTGTTAGTTTATGAGAATATCAGATTTTAGGGATTTTAATTGTTATGAGTTAGAGAGTTTATTAATTATGAGTAATTAATTTATGAGTTAGAAATTTCAGAGTTTAGAAATTTCAGATTATTAAACGTTTTTCAAAGAATTTTCCCAATTCCAAAGAAGTTTCTGAAAAACCTATAATGACTGTAATAGTTAAATACCACTTGGTAAATGGTAAATAATAACAAATAGTAAAAAGGTACCCACAAAGAGATGGTCCATCGATGTATGCATGTCAATACACTTCAAAGATCCTGTAAATGGGTTTATTTAAAAATTTTGTTATTATTATTGTTAAATTTGATATTATGAACTTTATTACTATTTATTTATTGTAATATATTAATATCATTTATTGAACTGAAAATGAACGTAGATTGGAAAAACTGAGTTGCTAATGTAAGGATAAGTAGATTCAAATAAATATATATTTACGAATATAATTTTGAACTTATATTTTGAAGCCATTTTTCAATAATTCCATTAGCACGCTTATATTATAAAATGCTACGTTCAAGTCTTTACAACAGAGTTCATAAATGCTTTGCACATGAATATGAGCCATGAATGGCCATAAATTTATTATGTAAATAAAAAACTATGTTAAATAATTATTCTCAATATTCATGGTAACTTTTTATTTTACAACTTTGTAATTTGTAAACAAGATTAATATCTTGTTATTGTATTTAATTAACAATTCCAATAGTTCGCGTTCTAAATTTTAAATTTAATATAGCATTTAGATATTTTTTAAAAAAGTTAATTCTTTAGGGTTTACTCCAAGTGGCGAAATTGTAATCCAAGTCTATGTAACATTTCCCTTCTATGAACTTGCAGGTCTTAGGACCTACCAGTTCATCCAGTCTTTTTGAGTGGGGAGATATGTAATAATAAAAATTTTCGCCCTTTTATCTTAGTAAAACTATTCCAAATTCTTAATATTTTTCTTTTTTTACCTATCTTTAATAATATTTTAATATCTTTTGTCTTTTATTTCATGCATTTAAACTTGCGTATACTTTTATTATTCTAAAAATCTTAATCGATTCGTCTAATCTTATTAAACCCATTAAATTACTTTTTCATTTTCTTCTAAAACTAAATTCTTTTTCTTTCGAATGTTTTTTAATAGCATGTGTTCGATCATGTTCTTTACCCACAGTTCCATGCGCCCGCCAACAATTAATTGCGCTGTAATTCTGACACCGTATAAAGAGTTCATTATCGACGTCATCCCCTTCCCATCGAATCGTAGCCTGTCTCCTGTCCGATTCCTCCCCATCTCTCTGCTGGCGTTGGTTCTCCACTTTTCTGTATCCGTCTGTGATGTGTTTCTTGGAGTAATATATCGTTACATCGACGAGGAGCGAGAGAATTTACGTTTTTCCGGTTGTTTAAATAATCTACGTCGCTTGGGGTGAACGATTCTAATGTGTAGATCCTAATCTTGTAACATCTTAAGTTTTATGAAGTGGATGATCGATTATTGAGAGTTGATGAACAAGCTACTAGAAATGTTCGATATGTTTTTGTCAAATAAACCAGTTTAAAATTACGATGACTCTATTCATTATGTGATGAGAAATGTCTCAATGTTTATGAAGCCTGTCTTACTCGCCCCCTTGACTGCAATCCGATATTTTCATGATAACGGATGGTTGGCCTTGATTACTCTATTATGTTTTACTTCGAGATATACTAGTGCCGCCGAATGTCTCAAAAGTCGTTAGCAAATGTCACAAACACACATATATATATGTATATTTAGTGATTTCCTCTCAATTGAAAATTTATCAGATGACAGTATACATGCTATTTTAAATAAATAAGCATGTGAGCTGGCCATATCTCAGTGGAAAAATTGTAAGCTGATGCCCTGGAGGCTGTGACGCAGGAGCCAGACAGGATCACCTATCGCTTATTTAAATGCACCAGCTGACGAGTTTTCCCTCCATATATTGCTAGATGGTTTATTTTATTACATACAGGATCATATTAACAATCAGCTTACGGATATTCATCCGAAAGGAAATAAGCTATCTTAAGTTATTCGGCATTACGCTCCATGCTCTAACTGAAAGATATAATTTTATTGTGATGTTTCCTTTACATCAATAGTCTTTATAGATACTTTTAAAATCTTACTCCCCTTCTAATTCATTGTCTCCGCTCGCATTTTCGACGATCTCAACCGTTATAGCTAAAATAAGAAACTGCGCATGTGTGTGGACTTAGACTGAAATTTTCTTACTAAAAAAATTGTACAGGGTTACCGAGCTTGCTATATGTCATCATGCTAAATTGGCGATTACTTTTTGGCGTTTGAAAATAAAGAGAAAAAGTTAAAATAAAATAAAAACATAAGAAAAATATTTAAAAAGTTAAAATAAATACATTTTATCAATAAAAAGGTAAATAAAATCAAAACTGAATAACTTACACCCATAAAGATTGAAAAAAAGAAAGAAAAATTACTGTGCTGCCATCTATACCCAGTGAGTTAAACGAAATTGGTTATTAAAAGCATTTTATAATCATCTGAATAGAGAGCTTTTAATTGCTTATAACTGAATTAAAAAGCAGTTCCAAGAAGCTGTATTTAAAAAGGAAGGCCATAGTAATAATATTCAATAAAAATGTATTTAATATCTAGTAAAATTACATAAAAAAGTAGAATAGAATGTAAAAAAATGATGCATTATTAAATTCGTAAAAATCATAAACTATTACATTTAAATTTATATGTACTGTTTAAAATAAATTAATAATGTTTATTTAAATATATACTATTTTGGCAGAAAAACATACAAGATTTAAAAAAATATATTTTTAGCTTTATGTTAAAAAAAATAAATACATAAAGTAAAAATAAAAAGATAATCATTCTTATTGTTATTATTATTAAGATTGGAAAGGAATAGTATATATTTGCAGCTACATTTTTATTAGTAATACGTTTAAAGTACTCAGCTCATTTTCAAAATTTAACTCTTCATCTGTTGAGTAATAAATAATTTCCTAATTACGTTAATATTAAATAATTTAAGATAAACAATTTTTCTATTAATAAGAGAATTTCAGTTTAAGTTCACACGCATGCGCAGTTGCTTATTTTAGATATAACGTTTTGGATCGGCGAAAATGCGAGCGGAGACATTGAATTAGAAGGGGATGAGATTTTAAAACTATCTATAAGGAATATAGATGTAAATACATCACAATAAAATTATATCTTTCAGTTAGAGAATGGAGCGTAATGTCGAATAACTTAAGATAGGTTATTTCCTCCCGGATGAATATCCGTAAGCTGATAGTTAATATGATCCTGTATATAATAATAAAAAAAAAATCAGCTAGCTATATGCCGAGGAAAAACCCGTCAGCTGGTACATTTAAATAAGTGATAGGTGTTACTGTCTGGCGTCTACGTTACACCCTTCAGGGCATCAGCTGACAATTTTTCTACTGTGATATAGCCAGCTGAGATGTTTATTTATTTAAAATAGCATATATACTGTCCTCTGATAAGTTTTCAATTGAGAGGAAATCACTGAATATATGTATTTTCAAATAATTTTCTTAGTTCTTTCAATCTAAGTGATTCATATTTTATATTTTTTTATACTTCTTGGTTTACAGTCAATTGGGTACATAAAATAATTTATTTTTCAGCTTACAGCTTGAGTCTTTTACAGAAGTCGAGTGTGTATTGCTTATATTTGTATTTCATGTACCCCAGGTGAAGTGAAATACACTATAAGTTTCCTTCTACATCCTTCCAATTGATCTTTCATTTCTTTTTACATAGGTTCAACTTTATTTAGCTAGATTTTTGTATCTTTTGTCTGTAACTGGTTATTGCATCAAATTTGGTAAATTTTCATGTGTTTAAATGGATTAATTGTACAAAAAGTTTATATATATGTTGCGTTTTGCTATCGACTTTTGTGACATTCCGGCGACACTCGTATATCTCGAAGTAAATGTAGTATAGTAATCAAGGCCAACCCTCCGTTATCATGAGAATATCGGAGTGCAGTCAGGCTGGCGAGTAGAAGACGGGCTCCATAACATTTGAAGAATTTCCCATGGCATAATTAATAGAGTCATCGTAACTTTAAACGTTGTTTATTTGGCAAACATATATAGTAACATTTCCAGCAGCTTGTCCGTCAAATCTCGAATAATCGTTTATCCACTTCATAAAAACTTAAGATGTTAAAAGTATTAGGATCTACACATTAAAGTCATTCACCCCAAGAGACGTGTATTTATTAAACAACCGCAAAAACGTAATTTCCCTCGCTCCTCGGCGATGCAACAGTATAAATACTCAAAGAAACAGAGCACGGACGGATAAATTAATAGTGGAGAACCAACTCCAGCACAGAGAGGGGGAGGAACGGGAGAGGAGACAGGCTACGATTCGATGGAAGGGTGACGAACGCGTGACGTCGATAATGAACTCTTTATACTCGGCGTCAGTATTAAAAGGCGATCAAATGCTGGCGGGAGCTTGCAACGAATTGTGGGAAAAAGAACATCATCGAGCAAATGCTATTCGAAACAAAAAAAATTTAGTTTTAGAATAAAATGAAAAAAGTAATTTAATGGGTTTTAAGATTAGACGAATGGATTAAGGTTTTTAGAAAATAATGGAATACGCAGGTTTAAATGCATGAAATAAAAGACAAAAGGTATTAAGATATTATTAAAGATAGGTAAAAAAGGAAAAATATTAAGAATTTGGAATAGTTTTACCAAGATAAAAGGGAGAAATTTTTTTATTACATATATTTATGTTCGTGTGACCAGCTGACGTATTAACCTCCACTTTATAATCAGCTGACTTTCTTTTTTCTTCAAGATATTGGGTTAGCTATAATTTGATAAATTTTCAATCGGGAGGAAATGATTAAAATTCATTATTTTTTTACGTGTTTGGGAGGCTACTTCTGCTCAATCCACACACGGAACCGCAGCTGACGTTCACGGAGCTTCATGGTACAACTCTCTGAAGCATTTTACAAGTTATCGGCCGAGAGGAACTTGGTCATGAAAATCTTTTGCTGGCTCGTGGACTACTACGGAAATTTTTCCGCCAAAAATAAACTGAAAATTTTTGGGCATGATGAGGATGCAGGAGGACTTCCTTTATTATGGGAAGAAAAGGACAAATTAGCTGGCAAAATTATAGTTGGTATGTCTCCACAAAATATATTGTTCAATACTGTGGAAAATGAGAACCACAATAAGAGATCAGCACGTAAGGTTAGTTGGGGCAACTGGGTCATGATTTTACAATGTGACTCAGGAGCTTCTGACAATTCAACTTCAAAAAGCTAATGATCATTTGAATTAAAGTCTGAACTTCTGTAAATGTGTTCAGTTAGGTTCCCTGTAGCAGACGGAAATGCTCAAAGTTACATTTTAATATTTAAAAATATAAAAATATGCATATTTCATCTTTCTTTCCTCATGGGTCCAGTTGCCCCCAAAAATAGGGTAACTGGACCAGGGGAATAAATGTTCCACACGCGTTTATATTTTTTCATATCGGATATCAGGTCCTGTTTGAAAAAGTGTAAACAACTTTAAAATAATTTAAACCAGGCAGATCATGTAAATTATATCTTATACTATAATGCGAGCAAAAATTGTGTGTGTGTATGCATGTGTGTGTGTATGTAAATTTTATCTTAAAAACGGCTCTACCGATTTTGACGAAATTTTGTATTCTACCATTTTCGGGCACGATAAGACCACTGGGCTAGGTCACGTGTTCGAGAAAATTCGATTAGTGGGTCATTTTGGGTCATAATGGGTCAAGGTCAAGCTAATTATATCTAAAAAACGGCTCAATCGATTTTGGCTAAATTTTATATCCAACCGTTTTTTGGCACGAGAAAACTATTGGGCTAGGTCACATGTTCGAGAAATTTCGATTAGTGGGTCATTTTTTGGTCACTACAGGTCAAGCTAATTTTGTCTAGAAAGCGCCTCTAAAGATTTTCATTAAATTTTGTATTCTTTCGTTTTCGGGATCGTGAAGACCAATGGGATAAGTCACATATTAGAGAAAATTCGATTAGTGGCGTCATTTTTGGGTCACTACAGGTCAAGCTAATTTTGTCTAGAAAGCGCCTCTAAAGATTTTGATTAAATTTTGTATTCTATCGTTTTCGGGATCGTGAAAACCAATGGGATAAGTCACATATTAGAGAAAATTCGATTAGTGGGTCATTTTTGGGTCACTGTGGGTCAAGCAAAATTTTATCTAGAAAACGGCTCTAACGATTTTGACGAAATTTTATATTTTACCATTTTCGCGTACGATAAGACCCTTGGACTAGGTCACGTGTTCGAGAAAATTCGATTAGTGGGCCATTTTGGGTCCTAATTGGTCAAGGTCAAGCTAATTATATCTAAAAAACGGCTCAATCGATTTTGACTAAATTTTATATCCAAGAGTTTTTCGGCACGAGAAAACTATTAGGCTAGGTCACATGTTCGAGAAATTTCTATTAGTGGGTCATTTTGGGGTCACTGTGGGTCAAGCAAAGTTTATCTAGAAAACGGCTCTAACGATTTTGACAAAATCTTGTATTCTATCGTTTTCGGGCACGAGAATACCATTGGGCTTGATCGCATGTTCAAGAAAATTCGATTAGTGGGTCTTTTGGGTCACAATGGGTCAAGGTCAAGCTAATGGAATCCATAAAAAGGCCTAAAACATTCCGACAAAATTTTGTAATATACCGTTTCTGGGCATGAGTAGGCCATTGGACTAAGACACATGTACGAGAAAAATCGATTAGTGGGTCATTTTGGGTCAAATGGGTAACGGTTAAGCTAATTATATCTAAAAAACGGCTCAATCGATTTTGACTAAATTTTATATCCAGCCGTTTTTAGGCACGAGAAAACTATTGGACTAGGTCACATGTTGGAGAAATTTCGATTAGTGGGTCATTTTTGGGTCCCTATGGGTCAAGCCAAATTTATCTAAAAAACGGCTCTAAAGATTTTGATTAAATTTTGTATTCTGTCGTTTTAGATTACGAGAAGACCAATGGGATAAGTCACATATTAGAGAAAATTCAATTAGTGGGCCATTTTTGGGTCACTGTGGGTCAAGCGAAGTTTATCTAGAAAACGGCTCTAACGATTTCGACGAACTTTTGTATTTTATCGTTTTCGGACGCCAGAATACCATTGGGCTTGGTCGCATGTTCAAGAAACTTTGATTAGTGTGTCATTTTGGGTCACAACGTTTCAGGGTGAACCTAATTTAATCTAAAAAAAGGCCCAAAACATTTTGATAAAACTGTAATATACAGTTTCCATGCATGAGATGACCATTGGCTAAGTCACAAGTTCGAGAAAAATCAATTAGCAGGTCATTTTTGGGTCCCTGTGGGCCAAGCTATTTGTATCTAAAAAAACGACTCAAACGATTTTGTCAAAATTTGGTATTATACAGTTTCTGGACATGAGAAGACAATTGGGCTAAGTCACATGTTCGAGAAAATGCAATTAGTGATCATTTTCGGGTTACTGTGGGTCAAGCTAACTTTATCTAAAATAACGGCTCAAAACATTATGGCAAAATTTTGTTATATCATTTCTGAGCATGAGAATACCATTGAGCTAAGTCACATGTTCGGGAAAATTCGATTAGTGGGTCATTTTTGGGTCACTGTGGGTCAAGCTAATTATACCTTAAAAAAGGCTCAAACGATTTTGACAAAATTTTTTATTATACTGTTTCCGGGCACGAGAAGATCATTGGGTTCCCAGCAAAGAAAGAAACAGTGGGCCATCAGCTGGAAAAAGGATGGAAGCCAGCAGTGCCATCAGCGGTAAAGTGCAAGGGTGCCATTACTTAAACCTGTCGAAAAGTGTCCGAGCCGAATGAAGCTGGTCCATCAGTGATGGCCAACAGCAGGCCAGCATTGGTATGCCATCACATTACTCAAATCCGGCACTTTTCCTGCAGTGCTAGCACCTATCCCACTGCTATTCCTTTGCTCGCCCAGCACTTTACCTTACAAAAATTTCTTATAGAATTCTATAAAAAACGAAGTATTATATAATTATGGCTCTTTTTTCTATAAACTAGTTTCATCAAGAGCTCTAGAAATATCTGTAGAAATATTTGAACTTTTAGCGGTTTCCATGTGGTCACCCTACCAAGTAGTAACCGCGCTCGATGCTGTTTGGTTTTCGTGATCTGACATGAACAAGTGCTTTCAGCGTACGCTACGACTGCTCGTAGTTTTCAAGCTCTCATTACACTATTTCAAGTTTGTTTCTTTTGTGATTTACGTTCCCAATCATTAAACTGGTATAGAAATTATTCTATTGTATAGAAATCCTATGTATTTTATACGCTTTTTTTATTATTGATTCTGAACTGCGTAAATTATGAAAACCGAAATCCTTTGTAACCTAGTAAAAACAGATTTAAGGAGAAAAAAAAAGTGCGTTGAAATAAAGAATTTATTTATTTATTCATTTACTTTTTTATTTTGTTGGTGGCAGTGGTGCTATATTTTTTACTGTTAAAAAAATTAGCTTCACAGCTTAAATTGTGTTAAGGTATTCATTTCAGATTTGTGTTCAAATACTCAATGTCTTAGATATTCGCAGCGCCACCTAGCGTAAGGGTTCTCAGCACTAATACTGCAAATGTTCGTGCATTTCCATGTAGTGGTGGGCCAGCGCATGAGATAAAATGGATGCCCACCAGAATTTTATCTGATGATTTCCAACAGCAATGTTGACTGAAGCTGTCCAGCAGTGGCCATGCAGTGGTAGACCATCAGCCAGCACTTCTTCCTCATTGCCAGCAACTATCTTGCTACTGTCCAGCAATTTCCTCTTTGCTGGGTTAGGTCACATGTTCGAGAAAATTCGATTAATGGGCCATTTTTGTGTCACTGTGGATCAAGTTAATTTTTATCAAGAAAACTGCTTTAATGATTTTGATTAAATTTTGTTTTCTATCGTTTTCGTGTTCGAGAAGAGCATTGGTTAGGTCGTGTGTTCGAAAAATTTAGGTTAGTGGGTCCCTATGGCTTAGGATCATGCCAATTTTATCTAAACAGCAAGAATTATACAGTGAGAATGAAATATCGAACTAAGCACAAGGCTAATTTTGACCGAGCTTAGCTCGGTCATCCCCGCTAGTGTCAATAAACAGCGTTGTAAGGGAAACCTTTGCTGTCAATATGTCTAAAAAAAGCACTAAAAGTAAAAATATTAGATTTATTTATACCAAAAACATAAAACTTAAGTAAGTACTTTTGTACTTTAGTATAAGTATATAAGTATAAAAGTCACATGGGTATTTTAGGGAAAAAAATAGCAAAGTAAATCTATGAACAAACGGCTACGTAAGTACTTAAGTACTTTATCCAGGGGTTGCATTATATAGGGAAAATTTTATTGTTCCTACCAGAACCCTTAAAGAAAGGTGAGATGAAGATATTATTTTCAAAATAGTTGTAGGAACGATAAAAGTTTCCCTATAGATTGCGACCGCTGTGTATAGTACAATTTCAAGGTCTGGCTATCTCGCTTTCAGGGGCAAGGTACTTGCATTCGTAAAATGTTGAAATAATTTAATGACACCAATATTTACAAGAGAATCTATCTGAAAACAAGTAAAAGTATATTTTCGCGTACTTAATAAAGGAGAAATTTTCATTACAAAAATCAGGTGCCAATGTGGCAATTAGGAATTAAAATTAAGTGATGCCATAACGGCATCGCCGCCTCTCAAGAGGTCAAGAAATTTGGTTTGATACCACTCAATATGCTTTTTTAAAATTTCATTACGTAATTTTAATAAGGTATTCTATCATTTTCTTTATTGTGAGCAAAAAACAATGGAGAAATTTACTTCCCGTAGTAAGAGAATCACAAAAAAATTATTTATAACTATTGGGGTAACTGGACCCAGCATGGTCCACTTACCCCATTTTTTAAAAATTTACGGGGCAACTGGGACACCGGGCTTACATTTGAAACATGAAGTAAATACCTAATAATATTAATGTATTTATATGTCTAATCTTAAAAAAAAAGATTGTTTAATAAAAGTACTTACAGTATTTTAATAAAAAGCCGAGGAAGTTCAACCATATTGACGTTGCTTTTAAAAAAAAGAAACATAAATTTTTGACAACCTATCACAGCAAAGTGAGAGTTATGACTGAGTTGGCACACGTTGTTTTAGGAAGTAGAGATTAAGGGGCATTGTTCACAAAAGCTAAAACTTGAAAAACACCAACAGTATTTTATAAAATAGCCTATGGCCCAGTTACCTCGTGGGTCCAGTTACCCCAACTAACCTTATAAACATGCAAGACTTGAAGAACATTTCTTCAAGTTATGGACTTAAAAGTCGTGCAATTCGTCATGAAAATAGTTTAATATCCGTCCACACATGGGTTAAAAAAATCGAAAATGACATAAACCTTATTTTGTTATAAACTTCCAGCTCAAGAAAAAGATGAATTCTCGGATCCGGAAAATGATGATTCCGTTTTTGGGATATATGAGTGAATCTCAAGCCAACATTTTTAATACTTTCGGATCTGTCGTAATTTTCATTAATTCAAATCACGGCACAAATAAATATGATATTCAACTAACAACTATCTTTGTTAGATACGAAAATATCGAAGTGTTTCCAGTTACTTTATTATTGAGCAACAGGCAAACAGAAAATGTATTTAAACATTTCTTTCAACCCATAAAGAAAAGAATTTCAGAAAAACCTAAAGAAAGACATTCATGTCAGATGATTTTCCTGCATTTCAAATGCATGGGCCGAAATATTTGGAAAAAGCATTTCCACTTACTGTGTGACATGCATGCTAAAAGAGACTGGATGAGAAATTTATTAAAAGTTAAGGATTTACAAAAGAGAGAAAATACTTTAAGTAATTTATATTTAATAGCCAAAGAAATTGATGAAGATATATTCAAACCATTGTTAGAAAGTAATATAAGAAATGTCAAATGACATCAATGCAAAAAAAGTTCTCTGACTATTTTGTAGCCCATTTTGATCACAGACTAAACACTGTAAAAAATTTGGTGTAAAGTTCCTGAGAAAACCTGTGGCAGCTATTCTGCCACAGGTTTCCCCAGGAATTTCACCAAAGAAATGCCAGGAAACTTACACAATTCAGGAAAGTTCAGAAACCTATAATCTGGGATGTTATTCGTGAAATCCCAGATAGGTTCCACCGTTCTGAAAAGTCTAAAAACCTATAATCTGTAACATTACTCATTAAATTTCAGTTAGGTTCCACCATTCTGAAACCTACAACCTGGAACTTTACTGGTGAAATCTCAGTTAGGTTCCACCATTCTGAAAAGCTCTGAAACCTCTAATCTGGTACGTTACTCATGAAATCTCAGTTAGGTTCCACCATTCTGAAAAGCTCTGAAACCTCTAATCTGGAACGTTACTCATGAAATCTCAGTTAGGTTCCACCATTCTGAAACCTCTAATCTGGTACGTTACTCATGAAATCTCAAATAGGTTCCACCATTCTGTAAAGCTCTGAAACCTCTAATCTGGTACGTTACTCATGAAATCCCAATTAGGTTCCACCATTCTGAAACCTCTAATCTAGTACGTTACTCACACTCTCAGAAATAAAACTCTCCCTTTTGACGATTCAGAAATCCTCGACCTGTATTTCGTCGTTTTTGACGATCATTTCCTATTAACAACAGGTGACTTTTAACGAAACGTAAACCCTCAAATATTTGACGAAAGTTTTGCCTCAATCACGGTCAGACTCAATGCATTTTAAGGAAACATTTCCTCAAGTCCTCCTCAAATCCTACGATTTTAACAAACAGATATTTGCTTGTTTATGTTAGTCCTGTAATAATTTATTTTAAAACAGCACTTAGTGCTTTTCAGAAAATACTGAAATATAGGTAGTTATTGTTTCTTCATTAGTTATTTTTTTTAGCTGTTAGAAGTTTTAGGAATGCTTATTAATATTATTATTTTATTTATATGTTGTCGTTCGTTATGTTTTAATTCGAAAAGAATAAATTTCCTGTGTTTTTCAAAACCATTCAATAAGAAAATTAGGTCAATAAAATTTCAAACTTCTAGGATATCTTTTTTTTTTTTTTTTTTTTTTTTTTTTTTTTTTTTTTTTAAGAAGTATATTATGTTTTCAATCAAATTAAAAATAAACATAATTGATCCCTCTCCTCTTTATAAACAGTAAAGTGTTAAAATGTTATCCTCCTACTCAAAGTGATAAAATCTCACGCAATATGCACTTCACAATTCATTATTTGTGAGCAACAAATTAACCAGACCATATTCTAATCATCCATTGATCAAAGAAAATTTCAGTTGTAAATTATTTAATCAAGCCATATTATAATTATTCATTGATACGAGAAAACCATAAAAATAAATTAACTTTCCTTAAAACTTTCAGAAAATATAGCATCCCGATAAAATTGCAATCTAGGTTATAAAAATAAAACACCAAGTAGAATTCATTATATCAGTCTAAAAGCAGACACTTTCAAGTCCCCAGCAGCCAGGTTGGAAGAACAGCGACCTCCCATACGAAAGGTCGTGAGTTCGAATCACGCTGGGGAAAGAGAGAGGTGATTTTTTTTCTTTCCCCGTGTCAAATACTGGAGCTTCCAAACTGATTGAGAGATGGCGCCACCAGCCCTCTTTTGACGAAACTATTGACGAAATTTATATCGTCAAGCAAGTGAAGAAACTAATTTCATCAATTTGACGAAATGTTCGCTCGGAGCATTTTCCAGGAAACTATTTCGTCAAAAACAAAGAAAATTTCGTGAAATCTGAGTATTCATTTCTGAGAGTGCAGGAAATCTCAGTTGGGTTTCACTATTCTGAAACCTATAATCTGGAACATTACTCATGAAATCTCAATTATATTCCTCCATTCTGAAAAACTCTGAAATCTACAGTGTGGAACGTTACACATAAAATCTCAGTTACGTTTCTTCATTATGAAAAGATCTGAAACATTACACGGAAAATACCAAATTTCCTGTGAAAACCAGTGGAAGCAATTCTGCCACAGGTTTTCCCAGGAACTTCACCAAAAATGTTCCTGGAAAGTTACACAAGTCCGAAAAGTCCAGAAACCTATAATGTAGAATGTTAAGGCCCTTTTTCAGCCAGAAGTCGCTTCTAATCTTCCACATGTTACTCAAAGGGTTTGAGATGCCTCACAGTTATCAGAATGTCTCATCAGAGTTCATACTTTCTAATTATTTCTTTTACATTAGAAGACCACTCTTTCTTTCCTGTTTCCCCGAATTTTTTTTTTTTTTTTCAATTGTAAAAAATAAGCATTTTTTTTTCTAATTTAAATTTTTTTTTCTAATTTAAATTTTTTTTTCTAATTTAAATTTTTTTTTCTAATTTAAAATTCGCATTGATGTTGTTTTTAATATAACCTATTCAACTGTCGATCATTTCAATTTCATGAGATACTAGGCTTTAATTAAAGAATGTGATTAAAGCGGTGTCCATTTTCAGAGATACAATGGAATGTAAAAATATTTCTAACACATGCAACCTTTTTCAAAGCCAATACACATTTTTTTTTGTCTAAAAAAATACATAATTTTACATTTTATGCAAATAGATTTAGACTTCGTCATGTAACCACGTGAGTAAAAAATAACAAGTATAATTTTAAAAAAAGATGTATTTTCTCTTTATTTTATATCATATTTTACCATTGCTTTGCAGTTATATATATAAAAATACAAAATTTTACATTTTATGCAAGTAGATTTAGACTTCGTCATGTAACCACGTGAGTAAATAATAACAAACATAATTTTAAAAAAGATGTATTTGCTCTTTATTTATATCATAATTTACCATTGCTTTGCAGTTATATATATATATATATATAAACTGCTCAAAATTACGAAAAAGTATGACATGATAATTACAATAAATACTATCCACTAATAGACAAATTAAGGCCTATTATTTATCTAGTTCTTACTATCAAATCAAAACACTAAAACTCATTATAGTAGTATGATTGTTACGCCAATTCGTATTTGTCAGCATTTTTCATTCAAAACTATCTGCGCTTTTAGTATGCACGGAAGTAGTATAACTTAAAATTTTCATTCATTGCTCGATGTACAGTGTTAAGAAAAATAAAAGCCACATCATCCTATGTTATGTCATCACCAAATACCCATAGAAAGATGCTACAGATGACGTTTGACTGGAAATTTTATCTACTTCCCGGCTGTAATTGTAATTTTTGAAAGAAGAGTCGTCTACTTATTAAAAGTTGCACCAACTTTCATTTTTCAATGAGTAAGGCTCACTTTTGACGCAATTAGAAACCAGAAAAATGTAATAAGAAATCAGGGTATAAAATAAACTCACTTCATAATAAAAAAAAAATCTACTGAATTTTCCAGATCAATTTTTAAGATTTTTTTAACCTGTAGATGAAAACGATAATTGAAGATGGTCATGTAAGACAGTCGGAAAGTAAAATTTATCTTTTATCTGGAAAACTATTAATATAATGAGCTGTAAAAGGACACAACCATTATTTTTGATGACGCTGATTCTTTTTATGCAAAAATTAATACAGATAACTAAGACAACTAATATATTTAAAATTTTGTACATATTAATAATTTTTATAATTTATTTTGAGTCTTAAAAATGCCAGGCGTATGTTTGGGTCTATTCATTGGTTGTCACCAGAAAACAAATTTCAATTGAATGGTTTTTTGGAAAATTTTCACATGTAATTAACTTTAGCATCCTCAAATTCTGACCTCTTCGAACTGTTATGAAGATTTAAGGAAAAATATATGAACTATACTTTGCTGCCTTGTTTCAAGGAGCTCAAATATTGTGTCAAAACTGTGTGTTACCATTTGAAAATTGGATAGTGGCAAAATTTTAACAAGTAGACGCTTCTTTTTAAACAAAGAAACTCTTTTATATTCGAAAATTAGATACAATTTCCTATAAAATGGTATCTCTAGCATCTCTCCGTGACAGTTCGAGGATACAAAAGCATGGGGGTAGTGCTTTTTTTTTTTTTAATCTTTCTCTCTCTCAGGAATGTACTGTTGTTTAAACTGAAACTTATCAAATTTTTGCTAGCTCATTTTATAAGAGCTTGAACACTCAAAGGCATCTGAATTTTTACACTTCTCTCATTTTTTACCATGCAAAATTTTTAGGACTAAAGTTTCATCTTTTGACACTATAGAATGTATTTTTCAACACTAACATGCACTTCGTAAATAAAGAATATCTTACACAATTCATATATGTATTGCTTGTCTTAAGACCGCAAGTCCCGGGCTTTGGTACTCAGAATCCCCCCCTCTCCAAAACGATTTAGTTAATTAAAAAAATGCTTTTATTAGGATTTCAATAATGTTTGTTTGTAAGTTGGATAAATTTAATAATCATTAAAATTATTTGTAAATACTTTAAACTTAATGTTTATTTGTAAATTCGATAAATTTAATAAACATTAAAGTTATTTATAAATACTTTAAACTTAATGTTTATTTGTAAATTGGATAAATTTAATAATCATTAAAATTATTTATAAATACTTTAAACTTCGTACAAATGTTAGCAAGCTGAAAATAAATTAGCTTTAAAATCATACAATAAATATCCAAAATGCATGTAAGTGAAAGTAAAGGCCCCCAAACTCATGATGTGACATGGCCCCAAATTGTGCAAGTCGGGTGTTGGACTATTTTTATACTTAGGATATTTCAGGACTTAATTTTTGTTTAGTTGTACCCTATAATACCTAAATTACATGTACGTATCATAATTACAATATAAATGAATTTTTATTATAAAACTTTTTAATATTGTTTTGCTGGGGCTATTTCGTTCATTTCTGGTTTTAATAAATTGACTCTAGTATCTTGCTAACAAGATTCCACGCAGCTTATTTGCATTTCTTTTCTTACCAGCAATACATATCGCAGCATGTAGCTGTGAACGAACTCGCTTAGTAGGGGGTCTGTGTCTTAGAATGGCGTTTCACAGTGTAATAACATCACAGCGTGAAATAAAACAGAATATGAATTCCAGGCCTCATTTTCATAAAATTTCAATTTCTCCTGATCCTTCTTCTCGTTTGATTGCACAGAAGACAAGATTTAATTTTTCATAGTTTTTCTTACATAATAATGCTGAGACGTTGCTGTTTGCTAAAGACAGCACCATCGAAAAGCAGACATATTATTAGACTTTGGCTAAATTTATTACGGTTAAAATGGAAATTAGTAATTATTAGACTCTGAATGTTAAAATCATTGGGCTTTGCGGCTTACTAATTTTAATCTCGACCTTCCCTAATAATAACGCAGAATGTGAATTCATTTTTAATGAATTTCATTTCATAAAACTTTATATTTCGCCTGATATTTCCGGCCTTTTGCTTGCAGTGAAGACAAGTTTTAATTTTTCAAAGCTTTTCTTACCTAATAATCGTGTGACGTTGTTGTTCGCTAAAGACAACACCATTGAAAAGCAGGTATATTATTGAATTTCGGTACAAATTATTAATTATTGAATTGTAGAGGTTAAAATTAGGGGAAACTTTGTGTCCTAATAACTTTAACCCCGGTTTTCGCTAATGATAAGACGGAATTTGAATTTGAACCTTTATTTTCATAAAATTTCGATTTCACCTGATCTTTGCCTTTTGATTAAAGAGAAGATAAGATTTAATTTTACATACCTTTTTTTATGGAACGATGGTGCGATTTTCATGTTCTCTACAGAGAGCGCCACGAGAAAGTTCATGAACTGGCTAGACTTTTGTTAGAATTATTAGCATTAAAATTATTAATTATCGAACTTTGGAGCTTAAGAGTATGGGACTTTCTAGTCCGACAATTTTAACATGCATTTTCTCTAACAATAAGAAAGAGCTTTTGTAAATAAAAAGACCAGGGTATGAATTCCAACCCTCATTTTCATAAATTTTCTATTCAGGAAATTTAAATTTAAATTCGTGCAAATGGAAAATTAATGATCGTGTGGTACAATAATTTTATCCCCGACCTTTGCCAGTGATAAGACTTTCACTAATAATAAGATATATTATGAATTATAGCCTTTATTTTCATACAATTTCAATTTCTCTTGATCCTTCTTGTCTTTTGAAGAAAAGGCCGGATTTAATTTATTATAATATCCCTTACTCAATGATGTTGGGACATTAGTGTTTTCTGAATGAAATTCCATCGAAAAGCGGGTGAAAATAAATTATTTTGTGGTCTAATAATTTTTACCCCGACTTTTGCTTTATATTAAAATTAAAACAGAATATACTTTTATTAATAACCAGGTAGAACATAAATTACTACCTTCATTCACATAAAATTTCAATTTCAGAAAAAGGAAAATAAAATTAATGACAAATTTGTGCAGATGGAAATAAACGACTTTGTGGTACAATAATTTTAATGCCGACAATCACAAATAATAAAACCGGAATAAAACAGAATATACTCTCTCTAATAATAAGACAGTGTCACATAGTGACTGGGGACTTTGTTGCCCAGAAAATTGTTAGTTTGAAGACTGGAACTTGGTGGAATGCACGGTATTTTCCCTGTGCATTTTCTCATTGTTTAATAAAAGAACTCTTGTAAGTGATCGGTGAAAGGGATTTGTGAATCGGACAGTCAGTTGGATAACTTTGTTCAACTCTTGCTACAGATCTGTGAAATCGTATAACGTGAAAGTGACATAGGCCTGTCACAAGGCTGACCAATAGGAGATGAGATGGCACAGACCCCTGGTGAAGTAACGTAGGTTGAAAAAGTTCCTCTCGACACTTTTAGGGATTGTATGGCGAAGAGTAACATCAGATTAAGATCTGAGGACATACAGTGAACTCTCACTTTTGTGCCGGCCCAAGGGAACAACAGAAGAAAAATCCTTCCGGCCAGTATGCCGGAAGGAAGAGGTAGCTTTCATATTCTTTATTTTTTAAAAGCTAGCTTATTTTAGTCAAACACATGAAGCCCAATTTAGTGGAAACCGAATATAGAAGATTCAATACTAATTTTTATCAATACTAAATCATTATGAAGGAGAATTTCGCGAAATTAGTCAGCTTTATCTAAGCTGCTTTTCTTTAAAGTAACTTAAATTTGATTGCCAAATTCGGCGATATCCTCAAGTGCCTGCCATTTTAAGACAACATGGTGGATGAGGCTAACCAGCGAACTTGGTCGAGACCTTAGTAATTCCTGTGCACATGCTCACTCACATCGGAATCGGTTGATAAATACGAGTGCTGTCGCAGGCAAAATTTCAGATTTTTCAAAATGTCACCCACATAAAGAAATTGAAATTGCTATATCTGAGCCATTTTTTAAGATAAAGACAAAACAAAAATTGCTCCGGAACCCATATATCAAGGTCAAATACTTAAGAAAGAAACCTTTTTCAATTTCTGATTTTTTGCACCTCACTTTAAATATAATTTTTTTTTAATTAATGGCCGCCATTTTGAAACAAGATGGCGGTTGAAGCTGGCCAGCGAACTTGGTCGAGACATTACTATATACTATTCACATGCCTTCTTACATCCAAATGGGTTAATAAATACGTGTGTTATAGCGTGACAAATATCAGATCGTTTCAAAATGTTAGCCATGCTAGAAATTCAAAGTGCTATAACTGACCCATTTTTTAATATATAGACGAAACAAAAACTGCTCCGGAATCTTTTTATCAAGGTCAGGGCATGTCTCAAGGAGCTGCTTCATCAAGCATGTTATCTGATTTATATCTTTAATTTTATGAACGTAAATTTATTAATAATAATATATTGCTTTACAGATACATAGATGATATAATTATTCTTTCTGTTACAGATAATAATTCTATATGTCTTCCTGTAAAGTACCCTTCTAATCTAGAACTTAGTACTACCTTTTCAAATAATTCTAGTATCAATTTTATGGATGTTAAAATTAATATTCTCCCTAATAATACCCTAACATTCAACATTTATGATAAACGCAATGAATGTTCATTTAATGTAATTAATTTTACGAACTTTAATTCCTGCTTGCATATTTCAGTATATAGAAATATTCTGCTTAATCATAGTCTTCGTATCAACCGTTTATGTTCCTCCCAATTCTTACAGCCTAACATTTTTAAATTAAAGCAATTAGCATTGTCTTATAATTATCCCATCTCTTTTATATCTGCATGGCTCAAATCTTAATATTCATTTTTTTCAACTTCTTACCAGTATAGGCATTTAATATGTTTATAAAAAAAAAAAAAAAAACTAAAAAATCGAAAACACTATTATGGAGGATGGGATGTGGATTGCTGAAAAAATTATAAAAAACATACACACAAAAAATTATATGTATGTATTATATATATATATATATATTCTTAAAAAAAAGTTTGGTGTATGTGTATGTTTTTCATACATTATACACTAAAAACATAAAAATAAAAAATAAAAAATACCATTACGAAGGGTTGAAGTCGGGAATGCTAAAAAAAGTTTAAAACCTTATATGTTTTTATGTGTGTGAGCGTGTATCAGTGTATGTATATATGCTTATATATTGTATGGACATATAATAATAAAAAAAAAATTACGGGGTATCATGCATTTAACATAATAAATTTTAGGATATATTTTACTATCTCAATATTCCTCATTGCTTTTTAAAATTTAACATTTATTTACATAATACAAGGCTAAATTCTACTATCTCAAATATTCCTCATCTTTTTAAATGCTATTTATGTTCTCATTTTTTACATTGCAATTTTTTGTCTTTAAAACGTTAATTTAATCAATTGCTCTTTTATTTATTTTTATATAATTCTTTATTTATTTATTTATTTATTTGTATTAATTTATTCCTTTTCTTTATTTTATTTTGTATTCACTCAGTACTTATTAAGTTTATTCCTATTTTTTCATTCTAGTTTAACTAAAAGTTAATCTAAGTCTTTTCTTGATTTCTTCAATCATTTTCATTCCTTTTATTTTTATTTTTTTTTGGGGGGGGGGGGGCTTAAGATGGCAACACTAAACATTATTGTTATTAATCCAGTTCCAATTTACATTTTTCCTTTCTCACACCAGATGGCAGCACAGTTATGGGTTTCACTCAGATGCTCAACTGTAGATCACATGTTAAAATAGTCTTAACTTTGTTTTCCATGCTGATATGCAGTAGTTTTGACTCTTAGTATGTCATTCAGGTATTGTGCTCCAATAATTTTTAATATCCTGTATGAGGTGTATCTTTCCTTGGATCTCTTAGCTTCTTATTATCTATTTTCTGTAATGTTTGCGTTATAAGGAGCTAAATTTTGTCATTTTAGGCTTAATGCCGACAAAATTGGATGAAATAACGCATCTTCTATGAATGAACTCACAAGCTCCTCTGAAGATTCTGTGAGTCATTCATAGTTTCTTATTTTATATACTGGTTTCCTGTGTTCATTTCTAAATCATCTTGGGAGCTTTATTAATTTCTTCATACATTTGTGATTTCAAATTTATTATTTCATCATTCTAATGGCATTGCTGCAAATGCGCATGTTATTAAGTATGTTATTTTTAGTTTAGTCTTACAACCTTATTCTGGCATTTTTAATGGTAATCTCTTTATCAAGTAATAGGCAATTCTAGCTTGGTAATTATTATAGCTTGGTTTTAGCTGTTCAATTTCACTTTGTTCATTATATATATATATATATATATATATATATATATATATCAACATTTGAACGGAGGGTGGTTTCGGGGTCTGGGGGTCATGATCGATGAAAATATACCAAAATTTTTTGAAATCGCTTTCCTTCTAACGGCTGCAATTGGTAGCTTTTTATAATGAAAGCTACCTAAAAGCGCATAAGTGAAAAAGTCTATTCAAATTCTAAAACGCTGCATAAATGCAATGAGAGCATGAATAAGAAATTTTCTAAAGATTATACACTATCTACCAATAAGTATTTGGACACCTATGCAAATGCCGATATCTGCGGTACTGATATACCTCATACTCTCCACCGTTAAATATGTTGTCAGAAACAACTTTGGCACCAGTCGCATGCAAGATGCCACGAAGCACAGAGTTATCGGATTTCGAGAAAGGTGTGATCATCTGGTACTACAGAAATGGCCGATCCATAAGGGACATATCTAGCAATCTGAATTACCCAAAATCGACTGTGGCCAATGTGATTCAGAAGTGGAAGATGAACGGTGATTGTCGGAATATGCCCAGAGCTGGCAGACCCACGAAACTGGAAGATAGAGACCGACGGGTGTTGTCCTTAGAAATTCGGAAGAACCCCACATAACCAATGACATACATCCGCCAAGACTTTCAACCGGCATCCGGGTGTGTTTTTTCGATGAATGCCACCTGTAAGGAACCTCGTCTACATGGTTTTTATGGTCGTGCTGCCACCTATAAGCCTTTAATCACCAAGTCCAACCGCGCTGCTCGGTTAAGGGGGTGTAAAGCACGTCCCCAGTGGACCATACAGCAGTGGAAACGGGTTGTCTGGAGTGATCAATCAAAGTTCTGCCTCTACCATTCGGATGGTAGGGTCTGAGTCTGGCGTCTGCCTGGAGAACTCCTCCTGCCAGAATGCATTGTGTCCACAATTAAGTTCGACGGAGGGGAATTGTGGGCTGAGGATGTTTTTCCTGGTTTGATCTGGGATCTTTGGTTACAATTCATGGTAAGCTCAACACCGACGCTACTGCACTATTTTGAATGACAGCGTACTTCCTAAATTATGATAGTTCTATGGGTTGGACCCACGTTACTTCCAGGATGACAACTCCAACTGCCATGTTGCGAGGTCCACCATGGATTGGTATGGTGACAATGGGGTTAATCGACTGGACTGGCCTGCCCAGAGTCCAGATCTGAACCCAATCGAAAACCTCTGGGACGAGCTGGATAGCTGTGACAACCGTCCAAAATTCGTGAAGGAACTTACCTGTCTTCTTCAAGCCGAATGGAAAAAAATACCACTATCTGTCATACAAGGACTTGTGGAAAGCATGCCCAGGAGGGTTGCGACTGTATTTGCTTCTCTAAGAGGCTCTAATAACTATTGAATATGAGTGTTGTTTTTCTTTTCGATCACAGGTGTCCAAATACTTATTGGTAGATAGTGTATGTAGATATTTATAATGGTTTATAAAATAGCGAAAAAATTAGAATAAAGCTGGATTATTGGACTGGTGTATAGCTGCCAACATATTTCGCTTTTTCGTACCACAAAAATTTTATAGTAGATTTTACCTTTTAAAATCGCCGTAATCTGCAGATAAATAAGGCAAAAATTTCTATTAAATGTTTGTGGTACAAAAAAGCGGAAGAGTTGGCAGCTATGCATGTGTATGTTAGGGTATGTAGTTTAGCATACCAAAATTCCCCATCGATCCTATGTGAGCTTTGAATGGCCTTGAAAATCAGTTTTTTTGAATATCCCATGAACGATGGCATCTACAGAAACATGTTCAATTACTAAGATTTAGATAATTTAATTTCCAACAAAAAGTGTTATTAACATTTTTTTGCGGCACCAACCCTTCGTTGCCAAAAGTAAAAAAAGTGAACATACTTTGAAAAAAAAAAATGATAAAAATACGAAAAACCTGGTGCTATTTCCAAAGAACTTATATTAAGAGGTCTAAAAATATTACTTTAAAAGGAAGAATGTGAATGTTTAATATACATAATATGCTTATTTTTGCACAACCTTAAGATAAATCATTTAGCGCGATTTTTTTTTTTTGTGTGTGGTTTCCCCCGTAAGCATATTCCACTTATAATGACTGGCATAATCAAATCTGAATCGTTTCACTGCTTGAGTAGTCGTTTGCACATTTTCAACTGCTTCACTCAATCCAGTTTCGTCATTATCTGTATTTCTTTCTTCCGTTGTTGTACTGCCTTCAGTATTTTCTGGTTGGCCTTCGACATCATCACTAAAATCTGGTGCAGCGATTCCCGCATCCCTTGCAATGAGCGGAATACTGTCAATATCTTTCTCGTCTTCAAATTCAGCTTTACTTGCATTGTAATACGAAACTCCGGAACGATTTACGTAAATATCAGAGCATTTCAAATCAATTTTTTGGCATCCACACGCTTTTTCACCTCCTTTGGAGCAAGTGCAAGAAATGGATTCAATAATATTTTTTTTGAGCGAGCATATGGTAGGGTATGGTAGCTGGAATTGGAAACACATTTGGTGCATTTTGGCAACTCCAGTTCTCAGGAAGAAGTTTATTGCTCAACCAGTATTGTACTTGATGATAAACACGTAAACTGTGATATCTTGCTGCGTCCTCGGTAGGCGGCAACGATTAAAGGCATTTTTTAAAAACAGCAACTCCTTTCTTGAACCATATATAACAGTGCTTGTTCAGAGAAATTTCTGCGTTACCATCGTATAAAGCAAGAAAAATAGTTTTCCCTGTTTCGGATATTTCAAATTGGGATATTTGTCCACTTTTAAGAGTGCTGGTAGCTTATACGCGGTTATCATTACGTTTTTGCCCTCACATAGAAATAATTGAGTGAAATTTATGAAATTGGTGCATTTTATGAGTTCTTTTCTATATAGTCGGTGTGCATCAGTAGATATTTAAAGAGAGGGGGGGGGGATGTGCTTCGGGAGGCGCGATCACAGACCCAAACAAGGGGCATTTTCCTAACTTTACCGACCCCCACATGTGACATATTGTTGGAAAGGCCTGTGAACACTCTTTCATACTATGCAACTTCCTAGCCCCTCCCCAAATTTGCCCTCCGTGGGGCACTTATCTAAATTTTTCGAACATCATTCATGTCTTGGGGGGGGGGGGGTTGGAGAAGGGCCTCGGGAGGTACATAGCATTAATAAGTGGTCACAGGCCTTTCCAACAATATGTCACATGTTGGGAAAAAGTTAGAAAAGAGGGAAAGTTAGAAAAATGACCCATTTTGGGTCTACTATCACGCCTCCTGGAATACATCCTCACTCTTCTCTTCGAAATACCGTTTGCATAAATGTGTTACTATGCACGCTGACTATCTACACGCTGACTATCTAGAAAAGGACTAATACAATGCAGCAATTTCATAAATTTCACTCAATTATTTCCATGTGAGGGCAAAAACTTATTTATACACCCTCGTATGTTACCGTCTCCTTCCTTTTTCACAATTTTTGATAACGATATTTTGCCTTTCTCAAACAATACTGTTGTATAGTCACAACCTGAAAAAGCGTGAAGGAAGAATATATGATCTTTCAGAACTGCATCATTACTGAGAGCGTGCGACAAATACAAGGTGGTTGCAATATTTCCTCTTCCAGGACTTATAAGAAATATCTCTGTCTCTGGAGGTGCTAAGGCAGCCAACAATACGAGCAAGCCAACATCGTCGCCAACATCGTCACCAACAACAGCATCAAGCGCACCAGACTTGGCTACTTTAAAAGCTGCGTTAACAGTAAGTATGTCACCATCACTCTCTGCCTATTTCGCTTCAAAACCATTCTCCATAAATTTCACCATGAGCATAAAATGAGATGTGTCATATTTTAAAGATGAGATAAAAAAAATCGTGACTAATTGACACGCTCATTTCTTATTTAGAAGCAGCGTTGGGAGTCAATTTTCGAATATGAACGAGTTCTTTTGGCCGTTCTTGTATTATAAACTTCGTCAGAGTAAACATAAAAAACGATTATATATTTATCGCAGTAGTTCCTTAAGACATAGAATTATAACTTTCTACGACACTCCTGTGTGTCTCACCGAAGGACAAAAGAACATGATACAAAAGCCATCCTCCATCGATAATATACGTAAGCACGCATTCACTTGAATTCTTCTTGTACTTTTTTTTTTTTCAAAGATTGAATATAATAATGCTTTGGATGTTTTTCTCATGCCATTTTCAACAAATAATCATAAAGGATACGGAGATAGTTCGTATTGAAATTAAGTTCCCAAATCCTCTTGATGTTTCATACAAACGTAAAAACATTGAAACAACAACAGTGGATCACAGTTCACAGTATTGTCTTTAAATTTGAACGAATTATTCATCATCGCTAATCATATAGTGATCTGTCTTTACGTGAAAGTTGCAAATCACCAATTTTTTCCCCGAAATCTTTTCAATGACTTTGCATCCGACGCTGTATGTATTATGACAGTTTATTCTGTGATCTCCGACAATTCCGCTATAAATTGAGATGCACTTGCTAATAATGGAAAAAAGAGAATTTTTTTCAAGCCATGCATCCAGTTTCTTGATGATTATGATTATGATTATTTGCATTATTGCGTAGTGCACTAGAGTCTCGGCAGTCAAAGTGTTTATCAGGTGATTGTGCACGTACACCACACAACTCTTCCAGGGATTCAATTAACCATTTATCTAGTGAAGGTACTTATAAGTACCATTAAAATAACTTTTTATAAAATTCCTTTAATACACCGATTAGTTGTAATACAGTTTAGAATGAGTTATAGATACATTACTTTATCTTGTGCCAAAAGCATTATGGGTTGCAAAAAACAAAAAATATTTTTAAAAGGATGATTTCTTTTGGCTTTGCATCTTTTCAGCTTTCTTTGGCGTTTGGGGAAGGGGGGGGGGGATTTTTCAATTCGGAAATATTTCTATATTTCCATTGTAAGAACATCATATTTGTACATTTCTTAATTCTACAAAATACTAAGAAAAATATTTAAAACGAAAAATTTGAGTGGGTTTATAAATATTGCACAAAATCCTTATAAATTCAATTTTAATTAATCCTTCTGATTATTTCAATCCTTCTAAAATTTATTAAATGATTATGTAAATGTTCTAATGTAGTTTAAACAATTCGCGAAAAAAGATTTAGAAGATAAAAGTTTCATGAATTCATAATTTAGTACATAAAGGGTTAATTGAATTAGAAAGGGGCAGCGAAGCATCCATTTTTCAAATACGCTGCCTGTTATACACTTCCGGTGTGTTATTCCACCTGATGATTTTATACTTCTGATCACTATCTGTTCGATCGTCATATCTGTCCAAACACCGGACCAAAATTTTTAACTTCTTCGAACAGTAAAATACCACGTTTTTATTAACTATAAGCATTCTGGTTCATGCAATTTTCTTTCAAGCACAGTTATACCTTCTAAGTATATTTGACAAGCCTCTGCATACGGGAAATGGCTACTAGCATGAAAAAAAGGTAGCATGTTCCGAATCGCTTCGATGTGTAAATGCCAACGTCCACTGCGTTCGGCCATCAATGTAAACATTCGAAAATACTGACACTAAAGTTTCTCTGTTGGCCCATTGTTTTCTAATGCTTCAGCTTCACATTTTATTAGATTAATTTTTAACACATTATTCAATTGGTCAATTAATCATAACAGTCGTAAATTTCCAAGTGGGTGAAAAATGTCCGGGCCAGGATTCAAACCAGGGACGCATTGGCTGAAGCCGACAGTACTGTATCATCTGAGCCACAACGGACAAATCTGAAAAACTAATTCACAACTAACCTTTAACGATCACAGCATCTGGTCTGACATCTGAATCAGCTCAACAGAATAAGCTGTATAATACATTGAATAATTGTATCAAAAATTAATCTAATATACAGTGGCGGTCAAAAAGTTCCGGACAGCATAAAAGTTTTGGTTAACTTGTAAATATACCTATATGAAGAGGAATCTCAAAGTGATACTTATACACTTTATTGACATAACAGTTAAAAACTTATTTATGGAATAAAAAATAAATATTAATAAATTTAATTGCCAAAATTAATTGCAAAAGAAAACGCATGTTCTCAAAAGTTTCCGGCCACCTAGGCAAGTTTAGAAAAAAAAATGGTGTTATAACAGAAAATAATAGTGATCAACAACATTTACAATTAGTATTTTGTATTCATACATTTAGTAATAAGTACTGCCGCGCAGCAACGAGGCATCGATTCAACGAACGGTTGTAGATCGTCAATGTTAAGTTTTTTGCACGGTTCTTGCAATTTTTGTGAAAATGCTGCTGAATTGGAATATTTATAATTCCACACATTTTTTCAAGTTCGTTTCAAAGATTTTCTATTGGATTCAGATCGGAAGATTAGGCTGTTCATTTCAAAAGCGGATTTTTTTGTGTGCGAAAACCACTGCTTGACGAGCTTGCATGTATGCTTTTGGCCGTTATCATGATGAAACAAACAGTTGCGACCACAATTTTTCCTCCAATAAGTTAGCAAATGATCTTGCAAGATATCCTTATACATTGCACTATTCATCTTGCCGCGAATTTCAAATAACGGACAGGCACATTTTCCAGAAAATGCTACCCACAGCACAAGCTCCGCCATGCTTCATTGTAGGAATAGCGTATTTCGAATCTTATCTTTTGTTTTTAGGTCGTCGGTTGTAGCGTCTTTTATCAATTCCAAAAAGACTGAACGTCGATTCATCGGAAAATAGTATTTTTTTCCTGTTTTCACTTGACC
Organism: Maratus speciosus; assembly: GCA_963932465.1. NCBI lineage: Eukaryota > Metazoa > Arthropoda > Arachnida > Araneae > Salticidae > Maratus > Maratus speciosus. The sequence continues at coordinate 381,276,602 of OZ010796.1, forward strand.
AGTCTTTGTATTCCTGGGCAAACGCCAGTTGGGCCCTCTGATTTTTTTTACTTATGAAAGGTTTTTTAACACCGACTGTTCCATAAAGTCCTACGTCATGTAAATGTCTTGACACAGGCTTTTTTCAGCAACAGACTTATTTCAGCAACACTTTAACACCGTAAGTCTCGAGGAATTGCAGCGGCATTTTTATGCGGGTCGTCAACTGCTTTTCTCCTGATAATTCTGTCTACAAGAATAGTCATTTTTAGAGGTCCTCCGGACCGTGGCAAGTTCGGAAAGCCATAACCATCTTTATATATTTTTAAATATCGTTCACAGCAAATTTTCCGATCTACAACTTTGCCGCAATCTCACGACAGGATTATCCCTTTAGCGACAAACAAACCACTCGTTTAGGACAATAAATTGTTCAATTTTTCATTTTTTATTTCAAATACGTTATTCACGTTGATTAATTAACAAACAAGGCCAAAAAAAAATACTTTACTGATAGCAAAAACTAACTGATGACGAATGGCCGGATACTTTTGGACGCACGATTTTCGAATTCCTCCCGTTTGCATCAAGTATCTTCAGTATCCAATCAAAATTATCACGTGGTCTGAGGTAATTTGCTTATTCCTAACTTTTGGAGCAATTGTGCTTCTTCTTCACGGAAACGTTCTGTCAAACAAATCAAAGAAACTAACTGGCAGGAAACTTTTGACCGCCACTGTAAATACGCATGCAACGTTTTCTGCAGTTCCAAAAATAAACTTCGATTTATTCCGTTGAGCTGATTCAGATGTCAGACCAGATGCTGCTATCGTTAAAGGTTTGTTGGGTGAATTATCCAGATTCGTCCGGGATGGCTCAGTTGGTAGAGCATTGGCGGCTTCAGCCAAGACATCCCTGGTTCGAATCCTGGCTCAGACTTTTTTTACCCACTGGGAAATTTACGACTGTTACTTCAAATTCTATTTTTTTTCAGTAAGAGAAACCGGTGTAGCGTGTCAGTTTCTAAACATTCACAAAGAATACTTCGTTCAGTAAGTTAGGGCGACACAATACCAGCAAAATGCTCATCAATCGAAAATAAAACGCGGCAAAGATACCTGCAAGTGATACATTTCGACATAAGCAAGGGGTGATAGGATATTGGGCAATGAGTATGGCATAAGACGTTGGGCAATGCACAAGCGTTCAAATTGGTCTCAGACAAAGGAGCAGTCCAGTCAGGAGAGGGGGGTGAGGGATCGAAAGTAGATCGGTATTTCTTCTGCTTCTTGATCGCGTTCAATATGATCATGTTTCCCTATTTTTCCAGTAATGTTTACTTTTTTTTATTTTTGACAGGAAAGGGCTGATGTGACAAACAAATGTTACACTCATGTTTGGGAAAATTGCAACACCATGAAGGAATGATGCGATTGAGCTGAAAATTTCAACGAATGCAAAGTATGGTGTGTTATGCAAATGATTCCTGTTTAAGAGTCACCACGCGTGCGTGAGCTGAGCAGTACCCTCTGGACTGCTGCTGTAACCGCATAAATAGACGGCTGTAGCGAGACGTCGAGAATTGTCTATTGTTATTTGCTAATGGTAAACGTTAGGTGAGACGTAACTATACCTCTTTGACGAAAGAGGACGGCATTTCAACAACTGGCGGAGTTTGAATGTGGAAGAATCATCGGCATTCGGTAAGAAGAATTTTCCTATCGTGCAATATCAGCTCGTGTGCAGCGTAACAGCAGCAGAGTGATGCGAGTTTGGAAGCAGTGGACCGACGAGGATCGGAAAAATTGGAAATCTGAAAGTGGACCTCGAACGGTGACGTCAACGCGCGACGATAGATGCTTGGTCCGCATTGCGCTGGCGGACCGTACAGCTTCATCTAGACAATTGGCAGCACACTGGTATACTTCTACACGTGTATCACTGTCTGCATCGTATATTCGTCGACGTCCTGGACTGGGAGCAAGACCTCCTTTATACAGATCCCCTCCCGCAAAACCATCTACGTCTGCGGCTGGAATGTGTTTATGAACATAGAGACTGGCATGCAGATTGGCTACAAGTTATTTTATCTGACAAATCCCGCTTTAATTTGTGGTACCATCATGACCGCACTTGTGTTAAACGCTATGCCGGTGAACGCTACCTTCTGGAGTGCATTATCGACCGTCATAGTCGACGAACACCGGGCGTAATGGTCTGAGATGCTATTGCGCATCATGGACGATCGCAGCTGCTGCGAAATGTTGGTAATCTGAACAGCAACAGTTACATCAGTGAAGTGCTGGAGCACGAAATCGTCCCTTTCCTTCAAGGCATTCTTGGAGCTATGTTTCAATAGGATATTGTCCGAATACATGTTGCAAGAAATGTTTAAGACAGCTGTCAGCGAAGGCACATACAGCTTCTTCTGTGGCCTGCGTATTCGTCTGATAAGTCGCCCATTGAATATGTGAGGATTTCGTTGATCGGTGTTTCGCTCGTTATCCTCCTTCTATAGCTGCAGATATTAAAAATCTGTTTGATTCCATGCCACATCGTATAGCAGCACTTATATTGCAGCGCGTGGTGGCTACACCAAATACTGATTTCGGAAACTAATTTTTTTTTTTTTTTGCTTTGAAAGTATAATCATTTGTTTGCACCAATACCAGTCATTTGTGTATTAAATTTCATTTAATTCTGATGATTCCTTCATGGTGTTGCAAATTTCACAAACATGAGTGTAATAACATTTTTTGTAGATAATTAAATTATCTACATCAGTGTATTTGAACTTTTTTTCTAGATGCTATCGTTCATGAGATATTCACAAAATACCGATTTTCACGGTCATTAGCGCCCGCTGGTTTCGACAGCTCACATCGGATCGATGGGGATTTTTAGTATGTTAAATTACATACCCTAACTAGCACCTGTGCAAAAATCCAGCTTTGTTCGATATATTTCCACTATTTGTAAAAACATTTACAAAAATGACTGTACAATTGGCCTTGATACAAGGATTCCAGAACAATTTTGAATTCGCACCTATTCTAAAAATGGCTGAGATATAGCAGTTTGTAATTCAAAATTATAGCGCCCTAAATAAAGTCAACTTGTATTTAACTGACTAATTTCGCGACATTCACGTTCAAATTCAGTATTACTGGAAACCAATATTAACCTTTAACTGATGTTACAGGTCTCACAGACCGGAGGGTTTTTCCAATTTTTATAGTTTAACTTGTAACTTTCAGTTTAACTACAAACACTACCGAAATTTGTTTCGTTTGGAACTTTAGTACTAACACCAGATACTTTTGAATAGGTGAATTTTCATTATAACAGCCGTGTACAAAAAGTTTAGTACAAAAAAACCATCCTATGAGTTAATCGCGCTTTTTATTCATCTTTCGATTGAGCGGTCTCACAGACCGCTTCAAATTATTTATGTAACATTTTCTGTCACATCAGTTAAAGGTTATATCTTCTATTGTCAGCTTCCACGCATTTTAGCTTTTTGCGTTTGAATAAAATTCGCTGAATTTTTAAAAACAAGTGATATGGAAGATACCTTTTCCACCCGATACTGGCAGGAAGGACTTTTTTCTTTACTCACGTAAAGAAATGGTATTTAAAATGTTAGGGTCTCATTAACATGGCTATAGCTTTTCTGATCCGGGAGGGGCTTAACGATTTAAAGCACATAATATATTCTTCCGCTTCATGTATCTAAAAGCTTGTTTCTTATTTATACAAGAACGATGTAATTTGCATACCCAATAACCATAGCTCCTTGAATATATTTTGTGTCGGATTCTATGAACACTGTTGGTACGAATTCGATATCATTGAAGATTTCTTGTGCACTTCGCATGTTCTTTTACTAGTGAAAAAGCACAAAGCCGTGTACTTCACATCTTCATCCACGGAAACTCCCTTATTTGAAGATTTGGCGTAATAAATGGAAATTTTATATTTTACTTAAACCATAAGTTTTTCTGTTCCACAATCTCCTCTTAGGCAGCTTCCAGTACAAAGTCCTTCCATACTCGAACTCCAAGTTGGCTTCATTTAGCGCGATTTATGTTTGGTAGACAAATTTGGTTATATTTTGAAGCCCCGCCATTTTATTAAAATAAACGTATTGGATGAAGCTAAACCATGAACATAGTCCAGACCTTGGTAAGTCCTGTGTACCTGCTCAGTCACATCGAAATCGAATAATATATACAAATGCTATCGCATGACAAAAATCACACTGTTTCAAAATGTAAGATACCTTAGAAATTCAAACTGCTAAATGTCAGTCTAAATGTTTTTTTAAATATAAAGATGAAAAAAAAAATGCTCTGGAATCTTTGTATCAAGGTCAAACGCTTATAAGAAAAAGCTTTTTCAATTTCCAATTTTTTGTACCTCTTTTTGAATTTAAAAATTATTTAAATGACCGACAATTTCAAACGTGATGGCGAATAAAACTGGCTAACGAACTGGGTCGAGATCTTGGTATTTCCTGTACGCATGCTCAATCACATCCAAATAAATGCAAGAGTTACAGTATGACAAAAAATTCCTGCCGGCTCGGCCAACAGACACAGGTAGATTTCAAAGTTAAGTACTAATATTCACAAACAAAAACTAAATCGTGATTAGACATAAACACACTTTAACAATTTTATCAGCCCGCTTTGGACGAGTTTTTAATTTCATTTTTATATAAGAGCTGGTTTTATCAGAATTATGTTAAGGCAGTATTCAAAAACTATTTTTCCATGCTCAACAACTCGAAATTTACTGACACATTTTCAGATTCATTTTTTTAAAGGAAAAACATGAAACTTGCTGAGACGTGATATTTTAAGAGATTTATAAGCGATCTATGTTTTTATTTCCGTTCAATTAATTAGTACTTGATTTATAAACAATTATTTTCTTAGTAGGACCATATTTTTCGTTTCCAGCGCAATCGCTTTGAATCGGTTCAAAATGCCCAATTTGACATGATTTTTAAAAATATATTCTGTCTCTATCAAAAACTCAACCATTACGGCACATTATATAGTTTCTGAATAAATAAGAGAACCTACCAATTGGATGCGTTTGTAAGCAAAATTGAATTTAAAAATGTCTCAGAAAATAAGCAGTTTGGGTTCGAGTAGTACGATATTTTTTTGTTCAATCTCTATGTATTTTTAATTTATTTTTGCTGTAAGTAAGAATTGGTCCTATCAAACACTGTCAATATAATAGTTGTAGATAATATTAAGAAGATGTATAATAAATTCATACGGATTTCAAATCTTGTGAATTGAGGACGTTAAGGATTTTTTTCTTCTTCAGCCCTCCCCTTTTTTTGTTTTTGTTTTCGTTTTTAACTTTTGTTTTCGGTAAGAATATGTCCTATCAAAAATTTGTCAATATAAAAGTTGTAGATAATATTAAGATAATTTATAATAAATTCAATTGGATTTGATATCTTGAGAATTGACGAAGTTATGAATTTTTTTCTCCGCAAAACACGATTTTTTTTTTATCCCCTTGAGCCCACTTTTAATTTTATCAAAAATCTGTCATACATAAATTTTTGCCCCCTTTTTTAGAAGTAATAATAACTTTAAACTAAGTCGATATGTATCATAATTAAGAAGTTACGGAGTGTTTTCGTTTTTCACCAAAACCCCTCCCTATTTCCACCCCTTGGTCCGATTTTACCCATTAACGAACTTGACCGAGATTTTATGCCCCTTGATTTTATGTATATGTTTCGAAAAGTTTTGTGGAGCAATATATATATATGTGTGTGGAAATATATATACATATATATATATACAGGGTGCAATATGTCATCTATCGCCGACCTTTAATTTCTCAACCGTTGGTCGTAGACATATAGTTCCAATTACAAAAACGTTTCAAATGAGGTAAATATTCATGTTGTGGCATTATTTAAAGTCAAAAATCAATTTTGTAAAAATTACGAAAACTAACTTTTTATATGGTCTCCCAGTCCCTATAGTTATATTTAGTAAACGTTTACTCATATCATAACATATATAACACAAAAAGTTTGACATCTGTACTACAAAATTTGACCCAGTTATTACATTTCAAAGTTTGAGATTTTTGCACAGGATTTTGTCTTTCATTGAGGGATCAGTTAAAAGATGAATTAAAGTAATTCGAGGTCAAAATCAGGGTGCAATGTCCTTTTTTCGGCGAAATCACTTTTAGCCGGTATCGTCGGTACTTTTGAATGTTGATCGACCCATAAAAGTTAGCTCAAATTTTTAGATAAAATAACCCTATTTGGTGATTCCCCAATTTGGTGATACCGGCTAAATGTGGTTTCGCCGTAAAAAGGACATTGCACTCAGATTTTGATCTCGAATTACTTTAATTCATCTTTTAACTGATCCCTTAATTAAAGACAAAATCATGTGCAAAAATCTCAAACTTTGAAATTTAATAACTGGGTCAATTTTTGTAGCACAGATGTCAAATTTTTTGTGTTATATCTGTTATGATATGAGTAAACTTTTACTAAATATAACTATATGGACTGGGGGACCGTATAAAAAGTTAGTTTTCGTAATTTTAATATAAAATTGATTTTTTACTTTAAATAATGCCAAAACGTGAATATTTAGCTCATTTGAAACTCTTTTGTAATTGGAACTATATGTCTACGACCAACGGTTGAGAAAATAAAGGTCGGCGATAGATAACATACTGCACCCTGTATACATTACAAATCAATATTTGAAAGGATCTGTTTCATAATTGGCGGTCACTTAAAAACTTTTGAATTTTTAAGAATTCAAAAAGATGGCCAAAAACTTTTCCTGTAAGTGTTCGACCTTGATATATGGATTCCGGTGTATCTTTTGTTTTGCCTTTATCTTAAAAATTTTGGCTGATGAGATACAGCAATATAAAATTCTAGGATAGCTGACATTTTGAGATAATCTGATTTTTGTCATACGTTAGCAATCGTATTTATTCGTGACTGAGCAGGTTTACAGGATATACCAAAATCTCGATTGAGCTCTTTGGCCAGTTTCATCTTCCATCTTGTTTAAAAATAGTTGCCATTAAAAAAAAAAAAAAATGTAAAATTTTACAATAACTCAAAAGATTTACAAAAAAAAAAAAAAAAAAAAAAAAATTAGAAATTAATTTTTTTTCCCCATAAATGTTCGACATTGATACAGGATTCCGGAGCAAAACAATGTCTTAGATACAGCTACTTAAAATTCTAGTGTGGCCGAAGACATTTTGAAACAATCTGATTTTTGTCGTGCGATATCACTCGTATTTACCAACCGATCTGAATGTGACTGAGCATGTGTATAAGGATTTACCAAGGCATCGACCGAGTTCGTTGGACAGTTTCATTCGCCATTTTGCTTCAAAATTGTGGCCAATTAAATATTTAAGATTCAAAAACACATTCAAATAATTAGAAATTCAAACATTTTTTTTTTTTTTTTTTAAATGTTTGGCATTGATACAAGGATTCCGGAGGATGTTTTGTTTCTCCTCTAGCCTATGGCTGAGATATAGCAGATTGAAATTCTAGAATGGCTGACTGAAACAATCTGATTTTTCTCATGCGATAGCACTGGCATTTATTGACCAATTTGGATACGACTGAGCATGTGTACACAGATTACCAGGTCTTGATATTCTAGGGTGACTGATTTTTTGATAATCAGGTTTCAATTATGAGCTTTAAAACGTGGTTTTTCGTAAATTTATTTAATTGTTGTAACCATTGCTGTTATTCTCATATACATATACATATGTAGAGGGTAAAATTCTCACCAAATTTGGTGATACTTGGCGAAATTGCGCCAAATTTTGCGAACAAAAATAAATCGCCATAAAAGAAGACAACTTGGATATAGCTGAATAATTTAGCAAAATTCTCATTCAAATTCACTACTGACGAAAACTGGGATTGAATCTTTTATAATCCGGTTCCGCGCATTTTAGCATTGTGTGTTCGAGTAAATTTAACTGAATTTTTAAAAACAGAGAATAGGGAAGCTACCTTTTCCTTCCGGTACATGCTGGAAGGACTTATTTCTAGTATGTTATGCTAATGTTAATCCTATGGGAAATTTGTTTTTAAATATCTCGTTTGCATTTCGATAATTTTAAATGATTTTTTTTCTGCAATCGATAGCTGAGGTCGATCTTTATAAAAGACCGCTTTTTTACTTTTTCGATTTTGTTTGCAGGGGTTTTTTTTATTATGAGGATACTTTCAGTTTGGAAACCGGTTCCGAAAGTGAAAGTACCCTAATTAAGAAAAACTGTAAAAGATATCGAAAAAGTAAAAAACGGTCTTCGTAGAGATCGATCTAAGCTATTGATTGAAAAAATAAACTTTTAAAAGTATTGAAATGCAAACGAAATATTTAAAAAATATTCTTCCATAGGTTTGCCATTAGTGAGCTGGTGTTTTCGCGCGAATGAAGTAGCCTCTTAACATTTTCATGCACAAATCTCTTCAATAATAAAAATTTTAACTCTTCAATAATATATTTTTTTTCAACGCATGTCGAGTTCTGAGGCTTTGCGAGCGTCTCCAAAGTAAAGGTGGTTGCATTTCTTATTTAAAGTGTATGGCTTCAAACTTATAAACAGTGTCCTTATGATTCTGGTGATCACTATAAATTGTAATTTTTTTTAGTTTTATTTTAAGAAGATATTTATTATTTAAAAAAAAATAAAGATAAGTACTGTTTCGATTATAAATAAATAATATATAATATTTATTAATAACTTGTTTACTCGCGTAATAATCACACACCCGATTTGAAGCAGTGAAAATCGTCAAAATATTTTATTCGCATAAATTGGATGGATTAAAAAATGATGAGAGATTGGGTTCGGAATGTTTGGAAGAAAAGGTCTTGAGCACAGCATTGCTCAAAAAACAACTGGTACTCGATAGATTCCGAAGACATTTTGTTGATGTAAAGAAGGAACTTTTAGAAAGCTAAACAAATCTTGTGATAATTCCTGGGGGACTCACATCGATTCTTCAACCGTTGGAAGTATCGATTAACAAACCGTTTAAAAACAATATAAGACGATTAGATGGAGATTGGATGGTCAATGGGAACAAAGAAAAAGTTCTCAGTGGAAAAATAAGGTGTCCATCCTTAGAACTAATGTGTAGTTGGATACTACAAAGCTTGACTTTAATAACAAGCTATAGGATTTCAAAAAGTTTTAAGAAGACGGCCCAGCAAAGAGGAAATTGCTGGTCAGCAGCAAGATAGGTGTTGGCAATGATGGAGAAGTGCTCGCTAATGGTCTACCACTGCATGACCACTGCTGGAGAGCTCCAGTCAACTTTGCTGTTAGAAATCATCAGATAAAATTCTGGTGGGTTTCCGTTTTATCTCATGTGCTGGCCTGCCACTACATGGAAGTGCACGAACTTTTGCAGTATTATTGCTGGGAACCCTTACGCTAGGTGGCGTTACGAATATCGACAACATTGAGTATTTGAACACAAATCTGAAATGAAAATCTTAACACAATTTAAGCTGTGAAGACAATTTTTTTTTTTTTAAACTGTAAATAATATAGCACCACTACCACCAACAAAATAAATAAGTAAATGAATAAATAAATAAATTCTGTAACTCAGCGCACTTTCTTTCTCCTTAAATCTGGTTTTACTAAGTTACAAAGGATTTCAGTTTTCATAATTTACACAGTTGTGAATCAATTAAAAAAAAAAAGCGTAAAAAAAAAGCCTATAAAATATGTAGAATTTCTATACGATACAATAATTTCTATACCAGTTTAATGATTGGGAACGTAAATCACAAAAGAAACAAACTTGAAATAATGTAATGAGAGATTGGAAACTACGAGAAGTCATAGAATACGCTGAAAGTACTTGTTCATGTCCGATCACGAAAACCAAACAGCACCGAGCGCGGTTAGTAGTTGGGAGAATGACCACATGGAAACCGCTGCAAGTTCAAATATTTCTATAGAAATTTCTATTATAGACACTTCTATAGCTCTTGGTGAAACTAGCTTATAGGAAAAAGGGATATAATACTTTGATTTTTTTTAGAATTCTATAAGAAAATTTTGTAAGGGAAAGTGCTGGGCCAGCAAAGGAATAGCAGTTGGATTGGATAGGTGCTAGCACTGCAGGAAAAGTGCCGGATTGAAGTAATGTGATGGTATACTAATGCTGGCCTGCTGTTGGCCATGACTGATGGGCCAGCTGCATTCCGTACGGACAATTTTATACTGGTTTAAGTAATGTCACCATTGCACTTTACCGCTGATGGCAGTGCTGGCTGCCATATTTTTTCCAGCTGATGGCCCACTGTTTCTTTTTTTACTGGGGGGTATCTCCTATGCTTTGGACGGAAGCGAAGATGACATTTTATGGAATGACGGAGATTCTCCAGACACCGATTTACATTACAATAGTGAAACTGATACATTTAGTGAAAGTGATTTATGATGAGAATTTTTTGTCAAAATTTTCACGAAGATTATTTGTAAATTTTACATCCATAAAAATGTTACCATAAAAAAAAATTATATTTAATAAACCACACATAATCTGGAAACATTTAGTAAGTTACCAATTTTATTATATTGTGTTTTTTTATACCCGTAAAGTTTTAGCATGAAAGTGTAAGGTTAGTTGGGGCAACTGGGCCATGATTTTACAATGTGACTCTGGAGCTCCTGACAATTCAGCTTCAAAAAAGCTAATGTTCATTTGAATTAAAGTCTGAACTTCTGTAAATGTATTCAGTTAGGTTCCATCTATCATACAGAAAGGCTCAAATTACATTTTAATATTTAAAAATATAAAAATATGCATATTTCATCTTTCTTTCCTTATGGGTCCAGTTGCCCCATAAAACTGGGGTAAGTGGACCAGGAGGGTCTATGTTCCACACGTGTTTACTTTTTTTATGTAGGATATCAGGTCCTGCTTGAAAAAGTGTAAACAACTTAAAAAAAATTTAAATCAGGCAGATCATGTAAATTATATGCCAATAAAGAGCGTTGTAAGGGAAACCTTTGCTGTCAATGTGTCTAAAAAAGGACGAAAATTGAAAATATTAGATTTATTTATACCAAAAACATAAAAATTAAATATGCACTTATGTACTTTAGTATAGGTAATAAGTATAAAAGTGACATGGGTATTTTAAGGAAAAAAATAGCAAGGAAAATCTATGAACAAACTGCTACGTAAGTACTTAAGTACTTTATCTGTGTCCAGGGGTCGCAATATATAGGGAAAATTTTATTGTTCCTACCGGAACCTTTAATGAGTTGCCTTGATGATCATTTTATTTAACATATTCTAAAGAAAGGTGCGAAGAAGATATTATTTTCAAAATAGTGGTAGGAACAATAAAAGTTTCCCTATAGAATACGACACTTGTGTATCGTACAATTTCAAGGTTTGGCTATCTCGCTTTCAGGTGCAAGGTACTTGCATTCGTAAAATGTTGAAATAATTTAATAACACCAGTATTTACAAGAGAATCTATTTAAAAACAAGTAAAAGTATATTTTCGCGTACTTAACCTTTAACTGATGTCACGCGGTGTCCCAGACCCCGCGACTCCCAGCTGTAAACACTTTTATAGCTTTTTACTTTTCTGTACTGAAGTTAAATAATATGAATAAAATACTTTTTTCATGCAATTTAATTCACATGCTCCTAAGAGAAGTATAATGATATTGTTAGGACAAAATTTAAGTAAATTCAACTATTTTAGTTATTTTTTTTTACTCATTTTATTCGAGGGGTCTGAGAGACCGGATCACATCAGTTGTGTGACAAATTTTAGTCACATCAGTTAAAGGTTAATAAAGGTGAAATTTTCATTATAAAATTCCGGTGTCAATGTGTCAATTAGGAATTAAAATTATGTGATGCCATAACGCCATCACCTCAAGGGGTCAAGAAATTTGGTTTGATATCACCCAATATGCTTTTTTTTTATTTTATTTCGTAATTTTAATAAGGTATTCTATAATTTTCCTTATTGTGAGCAAAAAAGATTGGAGAAATTTACTTCCCGTTGTAAGAGAAACTCAAAAATAATATTTATAACTATTGGGGTAACTGGTCCAGCATGGTCCAGTTACTCCGGATATATGTCCCAGTTACCCCATTCTTGAAAAATTTATGGGGTAACTGGGACTCTGGGCTTACATTTGAAACATGAACTAAATATATATAGAATCATAATAGTATTAACGTAGTTATATGCCTAAGCTTTAAAAAAAAAAGATTGTTTAACAGAAGTACTTACAGTATTTTAATAAAAAGCCGAGGAAGTTCAATCAAATGGACGTTGTTTTTAAAAAAAGAAACGTAAAATTTCGACAATCTATCACAGCAAAGATTGAGGTGACACACGTTGTTTTAGTAAGTAGAGGTTAAGGGGCATTGTTCACAAAATCTAAAACTTAAAATACATCAACAATTTTTTTTTAAATAGTCTATGGCCCAGTTACCTCGTGGGTCCAGTTGTCCCAACTAACCTTACAATATTGTGTAGTAGATTTCCCCGCATAATAGTCGCACCTAGTCTTTCACAATGAAACATTGGCAGAAAAAGAGCGACTATTACGCGAGTAAACACGATACTTAGAATTCTGTAAAATTTTTGATTTTTTACAGTTTTAAGTGTCTTTGTAATTTTGGCCAGAGATGTAAGACATTATAAATTCCAGACTTCAGTTTTATATAATTTCAATTTCTCCATATCTGACTTGTGTTTTGATTGTAGAGGATAGAAGATTTAATTGTTCATAGCATTTAATGCCTAATAATGTTGAGACGTTTCTGTTCTCCCATAAAAAATCATCTTGGAATTAATGACTTTCTGGTCCTATAATATTAACCATGACTTTCGCTAATAATAGGACCGAAATAAGACAAAATATCCTTTCGTTTATAATAATACAGAATGCACTTTTGTTAATGAAATGAAAATTAGACAATACGTATTCAAATTTTTATTTTAAGAGAATTTGAATGAATCCCTATACTTCTTCTCTTTTCATGGTATCAGAAAAAATATTTTATTTTTCATAGCATTTTTTGAATAATAATATTGAGACATTGTTGTTCTCTAGTGCCATCTAAAAGCAAGTGAGAATTAAAGACTCTATGGTACATTATATTTAATCTCAACTTTTTCTAAAATCTAAATAAGATCAAATATTCTTTCACTAATAATAAGGCAGAATTTACTTTTGCTAATAAAACGGAAATTTGCACATTATGTATTCCAATTCTGAAAAGCAAGAATGAGAAAAAAAATCAGCAAGAATCAGCGATCAGAAAAAAAAAGATTTAATTTTTCACAGTATTTTTTGAATAATAATGTTAAGACGTTGTTGTTCTCTAGTGCCATCTAAAAGGAAGTGAGAATTAAAGACTTTATTGTCCGTTATCTTTAATCTCAACTTTTTCTAAAACCTAGACAAAATCAAATATCCTTTCACTAATAATAACACAGAATTTACTTTTACTAATAAAACGGACATTACACAATGTGTATTCGAATTTTGAAAAGCAAGAATCAGCGATCAGAAAAAAAAGATTTAATTTTTCACAGCATTTTTTGAATGTTGAGACGTTATTGTTCTCTAGTGCTATCTAAAAGCAAGTGAGAATTAAAGACTTTATGGTCCATTATCTTTAATCTCAACATTTTGTGAAACCTAAATGAGATCAAATATCCTTTCACTAATAATAAGACAGAATTTACTTTTGCTAATAAAACGGAAATTACACAACACCTATTCCAATTTTAATTTTAATCGAATTGCAATTACTCCTTATCATTTTTGGATTTTGATTGGATGAAGAAAGAAGATTTAATATTTCATTTCATTCTTGAATAACGAGGCGTTGCTTTTTTTTTATGCCATCAAAACTCAGGTGATGGGAATTAATGACCTTGTTCCCGAATAATTTTAATCTCGAATTTCGCTAATAATAAAACCGAAATAAGACAGATTATCCTTTGGCTAATAATAAGGCAGAAATAATACTGAATAAACTTTTACAAATAAAACGGAAGTTCGACAATATTAATCAAAATCTTCAATTTAATAGAATCTCTTATTTCTCCCGATCCTTCCCGTCTTTTGATTGTAGAAGAAAGAAGATTTAATTTTTCACAGCATTTTTTAGCCTAATAATGTTGAGACGTTGCTGTTCTCTGCCATCGAAAAACAGGTGAGAAATAATGACTTTGGTGAGTCTAATAATTTTAACCTCCACTTTCTCTAATAATAGTAATCAGAAATTTCATTTTCGTGACTTTTGCATCTATATATAGATCCTGCTATAGCAGGATTCCTATTGATTATTTTAGCTTTGCCGAGATTTTTGGCATTAATTAATTTAATCCTCAAATTTTAGCATGTTTAAGAAACCTTGATAAATGGATCAGCAATATAATATTACAAATTTCTAGAAGACTTTGCTTATTTCTTCTTTATAATTATAGCTTGTACAATGTAGTGTGCGCCAGGTATTATTATTATGTGTGCCTTGAAGTAAAGTGATGCAATTAACGGTTAAAAATCACCAAGTTCGCAATTTTAACATAAACGATTATGTTGCAGTAATGAGAAACCTGCCAATGTCACTAATACAACATATTTAATATATAAATCTAATTTGAGTAATTTATGTTTTTTAATGAACGCGCCCAAAATTTTTCGTCTGTGGACACAAGTGCCGTACACAAGGACCTAAACATTTTTAGACATGCAATTAGCGCTATTTTTGAATAGAATAATTTAACAGAGTTTGAAAAACTGTAAAAAAAGGTATTTTTAAAATTTTTCTATTGATTTAGTGATGTTTTTTTTTTCATATTTAAAAACTTTCATCGAAAAAGCGTCTACCTGTGATTTTAGTCATTCAAGTCATTATAATTAATTACGTTTTGCTAAACCACTCGAAACTTTACTTGGTGTAAAGTAACTTTATTCAAGAAAACTGTGATTAAAGAGATTAAATCTCAAACATATAAGGTAGTGCTTCACATTTTCTTGCAAAAAGAAAACAGAGTAAAAGTTAGAGTTTTGAAAATATTTTTATAACAGGTGGTCAGGAAAAGTCATGCAAGCTGCTATAATAATAATAATAATAATAATAATAATAATAATAATAAAAACGTTACGGGAAAATATTTAACGTTGATCGATTTTTTGTCACCTTGAATCTTAATATCTGCTTATGCTATTACACATGAAAATGGATTCGTAAATGTGTCAGATAGATTTGGGTTATTCAGAGGTGGAAAATTAGTGGTGGAAAACTCTTTCACTTCGTTATCGACAACTGCATGAACCTGCTTGCATATTGATGTTCGATTTTATATAAATTTTAAACAGTCCCAGGTCTCCCAGAACTTTTTCTACAAAAACTAAAGGGAGGGGGGGGGGGGACTCCAAATACACACAATGGACAAAAAAAAGTAGACCTTAGCATTAAATAAAAATTAATATTTTATTGTCCCACATTTTACACGAATAACAGCTGAAATGCGTCGTGGCAAGAAATTAGTAAGCCTGTGGGTAAGTTTTACACCAATGTGTAATCATTCATCAATGTGTAATCATTCATCAATGTGTAATAAATAAGACTTGACCGCTAGAATGCAACAGTGAAGGCATTATATCTTAAAAAAATATATAAATATTAAAAATAATATAAGTTAGACTTTAAACTGGTGTTTTAAAATTCTATATTACATAGCCCCACATATACTACACATTTTAAAGATTATATTTCATTAAACAATCACAAAATGTAGCACATCAAAATGGAAACATTCTTAATTCTTGTGAATCCATATGGAGAAATTATATTATAATCGTAAGAGAAATTGGAAAAGGGTATAATATTTAAGGAGAGTTTGGTACATAAGTGTATAAAATAAATCTAGCAATTGTGCAAAGTTGCAAAGTAAATTAATAAATAAATAAAATACATTCTGTAAGTAAAATTGAAATATAATTTTGAAAAGTCTGTTGTCATTTAAAAGAGTGCATATTCATGCATATGCTGTTCATAATACTGTCTTTAATAGTGAGAAATTGTATTTTTATTATATGATTATATATGATTTTAAATATTAATGAGAAATAAAATAAGACTTGTACATTAATAGCTCTTAAAGTTTGTTAAGTAATAAAACATGTAACTTAGTAATCATTGTCATCTTTAATTTTATAAAGCAGTAAAAATGAAGAAGAAAGGGGGGGGGGGTGATAAAGGTCAGTGTAAACCAGATAAAGCAGTTGGTATGGCTCTTTTAAAATTTAGTAGACATACTTCCAATTCTTACTTCAAATCACTTGCAGATCCATCTAAGTTTTCTTTTTTCAGTATTATGTCTCATTATTGAGAAATTGGGTTATTTATTGTATTCTAAATAAACTAAATGTCATTAAAACTAATTAAAATCACTTTAAAATGTGTAGTCTATAATTAAGATGCTTCACTGTATGAAAGCCAATTTTGGCCAAAAAAAGCCGGTTAAAACAAATAAAAGCCACCGGCATGGCTATTTTAAATTTTAGTCGGCTCTTTTGCAACCCTGTTTGGAGGGGACTTTGAAATTCTTTTATTGGGCTAATTCGCATCTTGTCATTTCCCCTGTATTTTAATGATATATAAATATAGATAGAAGTGGAGAGAAAGTCCTGCCGTGTCATAAAAGTTTTTAAATTTTTAAATGGTATATAGATGATTGTATTAGTATTGAAACGCTATGGTGTCTAGAGAGAGCTTAAGAAATTATTAGTTGGGGGCTTAGCACAAGCTTCCCTCGCCTGGTTACAGACTTGACCAGTCTGTGACAATTTTGGATCGATGCATGTGACAGTTATAATCCTGGAATAAAGGTTTTTGTCCATAATAGTGCATTCTAACAAAGATGTCAAGAGAAAGGCAATATCCGGTTATCAAATATTTGAATGCATTCGTGTTGATTCAATGTCTTATTGACTTCCTAAAGAGTACACAAGTGAGAGTACGTGAAACAATCCCAGAACATCACATACCCACTTTGATCTCGTACCACACCTTGAACACAGTTCTCATGAAAAGTTTACTTATAAAACTGCGGTGCCCATGTTCGGCATCATAACTGTAGTCAAAAGAGAGATTCATCAAACCAGATAACACTTACCTAATCCTTTCCAGTTCAACGTTTATGAAATTTAGCCCTTTGCAGACTTACCCATTTTTGTGAACGTGTTAGCATGCATGATTTCTATGGCACCCAGTGCAATATATCTATATTATAGAGTTCCCTCCGCAAAGTTTGCTAGGAAATTAAAAAGTGTAGCACAGCATCGATATTTTGCAGCAATTGCCGCCTTGTTAAAAATCGATAGTCATCGCTTGGCGTGACAATCTTTGGCAATTTTAAACATTGATTTTTTTTTTTTTCGACCGTAGTTCTTACGACTCGATGTCGATTATGTTTCTTGCTACTGTCTATAAACACATATAGTTGCCAATTGATCAGAAGTGTGAAGCATCGGAAAAATTTCGCTCGTGATGGCAGACTAATCTCTCAGGAACGGGGTAAGCTAGCATGCTCTACTCTATATCATTCTTTTCATCTTTTTATGATCTTTAATTTGGTACGTATCCCATGTGCACTAAAACCGAAGTTATGGGTAATAAACTTTCTCTCTCTTTTGCATTCCATAACTTTCGGTTTCGAAAATGTGTGCAGACTTCCTATGTTTATAACATGTATATAACTTATCAGAATTTAACAAATGATGTATGTTTAATATTTTACAACTTCTTATCTTTAATGTTATATATAATATGTTTAATTATCATGTGTATATAAAAAGTTATAAGTAAAATTGTAGAGTACACTTTTTGAGCCATTTTCATTTTTGTGTCAAAACTGACATTTTTCAAACGCTTATTACATAATGAATTCAAACCGAATTTTTAAAATTCTTTCTTGTGTTACCTTCAAAAATGATCATAGATCATTATTCTACTAATTATTTTAAGTTTTTAACAAGTTTTATGTGTAAGCTAAGTGTTTGAAAATTGCTGTTTCTTTAACGCCGATTTCCCATAGACTTAACATTAGGTGAACATCAGAATTCTTATACTTCGAAAACAATTAAATCTTCTTCATTTTGATTTTTCATCGGTCAATTCAGCTTATTTAGAGTCTTAGCTTTCTTTTTATATCATTTTTTATAAGTTTTCACTAACTTTTGAGTATTTGCTGAGAATTTTAAAAAGTGTTGTTTTCGGAAATCGGCGTTAACACTTTCCCATGTATTCCTATGGGATTTTTGTCGTCGAAATTTTTTCATAAAGCTTGAATTCAACTTTCTGACAATTATTTTCAAAATCTAATACCAGATTCGGGTATTATAAAGTATAAGCGTTCTTCCGGTGTAAGTGTTATCTTTCTGTATAGTGTTTTTATATTTTAAAAAAATTCTTGATAAGTGTCATGAAAATTTTTGATCATACACCATTTCCCATAGCGTTACGAGTTTTGTGTACTTTTTCAAACACGTTTTGCACCACTTTTTCTAATCATTAATGTATTACATTTATAAAAGTCTAAGCTTTCTAGCGGTATAATTTTTATCAACCTTCTATGTCGCTAAGTATTTTTAATTTGTGTTTGAAAATTGAAAAATTTTATTCTTTCGGGATTGAGGGGTTGGTGGTTTCTCTCTTGAATTCATCGGTTTTTCACTGAAATTAAATATTTAGATGTATTTTGAGATTAGATTTTGGTTTTTCTTAGCTGGTCTACCCTTATGTCAGAGTAGTTAGCGTTGTCGTCAAAGCCTCCTGATTGGTTTAAATTATAAACAGATCAGATTTTATCCGACCCCGAGCCTCACTAGAAATAAACTTTAGCAGTTAAACTTATTAATATAAAGCCAGTTTCTTCTAAGTGGGATTTTCTCACTACAATCTTCTTTCTTCAGGTCTTGGGGGGTCATGTAGGGTTTTTGGATATATCCAGTTGACCCTTTAAGGTCCTGCAAGGGAAATAGAGTACCCATTGTATTTCAATGAGGATTTCTCAGTAGAGATTTACACTAATGGTAGCAATACCAGATATTTCATCAATGTAAAGTTTTGATCTTTCTTAGCTTCTTTCGAGTCTCAAGGGGTGTGCTACGGTTAAAAGTAGACATCAACTCATTTTAAGCTTTCTTTTTCCGGGCCGCCATTTTATTTCTTTTAATGATAATTCATTTAATTATATAGTGTCTTATTAATTAACATTGTGACGCCCGTAGGTTGCTCTGACATAGGGTATAATCATAAATAAAGTATATATAGTTATATATAGACCAGCCATATTGTTTCTTAATAAGATGACGGCCTTTTTGTTTCTCGAATAAATTTTTAAATTTTTAAGCATATTAAACTAGATGTTATGGATCTCATCAGGGGTATATAGCCAAAAGGTTATAAAACTAGTGCTGAAAGCTATATAAAGAGAACAGCCATTTTGTTTCTGTTATAAACTCCTCCATTTTGTTTCTGATTAAATTTAATACTGAGATTCTCCATTGTAACGTAAAAAATCAAATTATTGTTATAACCCCAACATATAATACCTTGAAATAAAGGTTATGAATTATCAGATCTGAAAATTAGTCTAGTTAAGCGTTACGAGGCATGCTCAAAAAGCTATGGCCGGTTTTATTAAAAAATTCAAGTTATAAGTTTACCCCACATAAATTACACCTTATTTTAAAGGTCTTTTAAAATGCGGACTGAATTTTATGCTTATATAGCCCTACGGGGCATGTCCGAGAAGTTATGGCCTTTTTTACCCATAATTAACATTAAAAGCTCAATAACTCGGTAATTTGTAGCATTATAAATTTGAGGTCGAGACTTAGAAAAGTTTCCTTCTATGGAGATTTTTCGCGAGGTTTCTAGACATGCAACTGGTTTTTTGCTAAACCCATGGGGGGCCAAGATAAGGGGCATTTACGGGATCAGCTTGTATTTATCCTTTTTTTAATCTTTTCTTAGACGGGAATCAACTTTTATCATCGTTTTAAGTGAGTACATCCCATTTATGACATAGTCGGGTGTGCTCCCTATAAGGGTTAACATTGGCTTATTTCCAACTAATCCACATAGACCTACCATGTGACCCATCAAATTGAAGGACTTCATGAGCCTGATTTGTTCCCCCCCCCCTCCCCCCTCTCCTCTTATTTACCACCCCCTCCTCCCCTCAATTTTCTTAAATAGCGTGTAATTTCTCCGAATTTCTAAAAATAATAGATGATTTTTCATTGGGAAATCAGGATACAAGCTCACTTCAATAAAAAGACCATGTGAATGGCTACAATGGAGATCTTCAACAAGTGCAGCATGAACTTTTCACGTTTAAAGAGGTAAGTAATTTAAATCATATTTTACTAGAATTCTGAATTTCAAACTGGACATTTCATAGTTTTGCATAAACAGTACTCGACCACTGACCTCTTACCTTCTCTAACGCTATGGGTTAATATATATAATTATTATATAAATATTATATAATTATTTATAATTATTTATTTATCGAACCAGTATATTTATAACTCTGTGATATAGGGGTCTAATTCACTACAACTAGTGAGCATAAAATTGTGATCTTCCTGAAGTTTGCTGAGAACTAAATACATTTTAGTAAGGTGCTAATTGTGGCACGTTAAGAAATAAATTGTATAAATTGTGTATTGTAAATAATAATATTAACTCACAGTATTAATCACTATTTCTTGTATATAATGTATATATATTGCATATTTTATATATTATCATTACTTTTATTAACAAAAATTTATTATTATTCTGTACTAATTCATACAAATTTCATTCTTTAAATTCATAAGTACCTTAAGTCATCTTAATTAGCCAGCTTCTGGGGTGAGCAGTAACAGTGTGCATGGGAAGTCGTGGCGACATCTCCCCCATATTATTTTTCATTTTAGTTTTCAGTGGCATAATTTTTTTTCTATAATTTATTTGTTTCCATTTAATTTATTTTCATATTCCAATTTGTCCATTATTCCAAATTGATTTTTCTTAGTCATTTTCAATGGTCTAGACCATTGGTTTTTGCTTTTTCTTTCCTTACTACCTTTCTTTCAATGATATATGGTGGACGGCTGGTGAATCCTCATCCTAATATAAATAGTTATTTTCATTTTCATTTTCTATTTCATTTTCATTTTCTATTTCAAAGTCTTACAAATTCTAAGAATTAATACTTTGTGATAAAAAGTTTAATAGAATCAAAGTTACCCGCTGAGAAAAAGTAGGTAAAAGTTTAAAATGTCGGGAAAAAATTACGGACGCCCCCTCCCACCATCAAGAGGTAGGTCTCTATACAAATATGAGGAAGTGCAGAAATACGAAGTCAGCATCTTCCAAATTTACAATTTAATGGAGAGGTTCTACCTGAGAAAGGCAAGTGGAGGTGACGACGATGCAAAGAACTACCAAAGTGCCCTGGAGTAAAAAATAAAATCATTGTCATGTCAACAAGACAAGCTAATAATAGATGAAAAAGATGAAGATCAATTAGAACAAGACAACCAATCAACGGAAGAGGACCCGCTGCTCCTGTGCCTCTCTTGAATTGCTGACCATTACAAGAAACGTCAGACGGATAAAAAAGAAACTTTTCAGAAACTAAAGAACGAATTTCAAGAACTTAGAAACAGATTCATAACACATGAATATGAACAATTAAGCAGAGAAATAGAAAAAGCTAAACTGGCTCAACCAACTGATCTTGATATAGAGAGGAATACATCTAACTCATTGATAGAAAAGAAAGATATAATAATTGAATCTACTCCAAACATTATCCATACTTTAAGAACAGGAAGCTATTCCTCAAAAAAAAAAATGAGCCAACTGGAAGAAAAATATAAAAAATTGGAAAAAGATTTAAAAACCAAAAATCGTAAATTAGAAGAGTTAGACCAGCAGCTGAAAGATAAAAAGGAAGAACTAGAAACCAAAGTACAAGAATTATCTCTTAAAAAAGATCAAACAGAAGAATATTTGAAAGAATTAAGGGAACAAGAAAGCAGAAAGAAAACAAAAAATGAATTTACACAGCCGGAAGACATGGAAGAATATTCGCTACTCTCTACAGACAGTGGGGACGATGAAGAAGAATTAGAATCAAAAGAAGAGACTTCTCCAACAAGAGGTCAGAAGCTCTTAGAACAGGATTTCATCAGACATGGGCGGAAAACCTGGTCTGATAAAGAGGTTATAAATTTCTTAAGACTCTTCAAAAAACAAAATACTTCTTCTGCCAAGATACAACCCTCTACACAAATAGATACATAAAAATTAACGACCGAAATAACAGCAACAATAAAGACAATATATTGAATTACGCAAGACTTATCAGAAACCTTTACAACTTATCATAATAAAATTACAAATGAACTAGAAACAGTTAGAAACTCAAAAAGTAAATACACAACATTCCAAACATATCAAGAACAATATCAAACAGAAATGCACGGTAAACTGAAAAGATTACAACACTACTGTGAATCACAAATAGATCAAATGCAAGCATTTAATTATGATATTCAAGACAATCATATAGACCTACTCAGAAAACATTTAATAGGAAATTTAAACAAACAATTTCAAGAACAGAACCAAAAATAACGAAATGTTGAAGACATTATGCATCCAAAAAAATAAACACGACTCAATAAGTCAAGCCAGTAGTACAAAAACCTAAAAAATTAATTATGGTTCCCAATAAATCTATCGAAGTATCACAAGTCACAAAAATAATCAGAGAAGAAGCCAAAAAGAAAGACAAGCAACTGGAAATTAAAAATATAAGACGCACAAAAAACAAAAAAATAGAACTAAAAACCTCAGAAAAAGAATTAGAAACGATTTCAGAGTTATTTAAGAACAATTCAAAACACTTTGAAATAATAAACCCAGAGGAGCGGAAGATGAAAATAATTCTACTGAGAATAAACAAAGAATTCACAAAGGAGGAACTGGAAGAAGAACTAACTAAAAGGAAGTACTTAAATTCATTCACAATCTTTAAATCTTTAGAAATCCCCAATTCAACATTCAATAACTGGATAATAGAAGCACCGGCGGGTGAATGCAGGAAAATTGTCAAAACAGGAAAAATAAAATTATTTTATGAACTAATCAAGGCTGAATTCTACATACGAGTGCTGAGATGCACAAACTGCCAAGAATTAAGCAACCACACCAAATCACAATGTGAATTCAGATCACGGTGTGCGAATTGCTCAGGGAAACATCTAACAAGCGAGTGTGAAGAAAATATAAAGAAATGCATAAATTGCTTAAGAGATAACAAGGAAGACTTTAATCACCCGGCGTACTCACCCCAATGCCCAATTTTAGGTAGCTTTTATTACAAAAAGCTACCTATTGCAGCCGTTCGGAGGAAAGCGATTTCAAAAAATTTTAGTATATTTTTATCGATCATGACCCCCCAGACTCCGAAACCACCCTCCGTTCAAACGTTGATATATATATATATATATATATATATATATCCATATATATATATATATATGATATATATATATATATATATATATATATATATATATATATATCCATATATATATATATATATATCATATATATATATATATATATATATATATATATATATATATATCTGACATTTGTCACACTGTAACTCTCGTATTTATGAACCGATTTGGATGTAATTCGGTGTGTACATAGTACATACCAATGTCTCGACCGAGTTCGTTGGCCAGCTTCATCCGCCATTTAAAATTTTTAAAAAAATTTTAAATGTGAAAAGTGGTACCAAAAAAATGGAAATGGAAAAATATTTTTTCTTATGTATTTGACCTTTATACAAAGATTCAGGAGCAGTTTTTGTTTCGTCTATATCTTAAAAAATGGCTGAGTTATAGCATTTTGAATTTCTAGCGTGGCTGACATATTGAAACATCCTGAATTTTGTCACTCAATAAAAGGCGTATTTATGAACCTATTTGGATGTAACTTCATTTATACATAGTACATACCAGTGTCTCGACCGAGTTCGTTGGCCAGCTTCATTCGCCATCTTGTTTAAAAATGGCGGCCATTTAAATTTTAAGAAAAAATTAATTTGAAATGTGGTACCAAAAAATTGAAAATTGAAAAAATATTTTTTCCTTATGTTTTTGACCTTGATAAAAAGATTCGGGAGCAGTTTTTGTTTCGTCTATATCTTAAAAAGTGGCTGAGTTATAGCATTTTGAATTTCTAGCGTGCACTCTAAATTAAAATGTCTGAAATTCAGACACTTAAGTGTCTGAAATTCAGACACTTAAGTGTCTGAAATGGAGTGTTCAATTTTCAGACATTTTAAAATGTCTGAATTTTTTCAGACACTTTTTGCGTCTGAATTTCAGACACTTCAAACGTCTGAATCGCATCCATTTTTTTTGTAAGCATCATACGTAGCCATGTTTGACCACGTTGAATCCTGGAAAAATATTTGGCTGTGGTCCTGCCCCTCCCCCCCCCCCCCCCAATACAGCCTGATTTTTTTGGTGCTCTCAGTTTTGGTATACAATTTTCGTTACGTTGATAATTTAAATCTTTTACGACATTGTACTGATTATAATCAATATCTTGAACTTCAGGAGTAGAACAAGATTAAAAAACAAAAAATATTTATCTAAATATTAGATTTTTTTTAATTTATTTTGTTTTTAACCTTATTTTACTTTAAAAGTTCAAAATATTGATTATAATCAGTACAATTTCGAAACAGATTTAAAATATAAGCTTTACAAATATTGCACATCAAATTTGGGGGCACTACAGTCGTAGGGGGACGGGGCACTTCCCAGTTTGCCCTCCCTTTAATCAAGAAGTACTTTTGCAAAAAACGCAACCCTGCATTATAGTTGTCTAAATTGAGATGTCCGATATTCGGGAGTATCCGTTGTGGAGGTTAATGAACATTCTCGAATAGCGAACACCTCTATTTAACGAATACTTTTTTAATCAGCAGACATACATATTTGTATATTTTTACCTCAAAAAAGTAGACATCTCCAATTATCGGACAAATTCCGCGTTCCCGAAGTGTTCGCTATTAAGGGCTTTTAAGGTACATAGATAAATATATATATATATATATTTTATAATCTTGTCGTACTCTAAAAGTTCAAAATATTTATTACACTCGGTTGAATGTGGAAAAAGATTTAAAATATCAGATGTACGAAAATTGCAAAAATCCCCCCCCCCCCCAAAAAAAAAATGAAAATATAAAAAAATATATTGCCACATAGGCAATTTTACATATACATCACTTGATAATCACAACAGCCATTTAACTATGAATAATGAAAATAAATAAATAAATATTCTACTTTAATAACATTGGGGAAAAAATGACTTTGGTATTTTGTTAAATATATTTGCGTTTTTAAACTTGTCCTACTCTAAAAGTTCAAAACTTTCATTATAATCAGTGCAAGATTTAAGATATCAGCTTTACAAAAATTCATGCAAAATCCCCCCCCTCCCCCCCCCCAAAAATGAAAATACTTATTTAAAAATTATGTTTTTAAAAAATTTATATTTCCACATGGGCAAGTTTTTATGTAGATCAGAGGGTACTCACAAAAGCTATTCAACTATCAATAAAAACAAATAAGTACATATTCTATATTAAAAACATGAGGAAAAAATAACTTATGATTTCCAAACTTCTTTCGTCTTAAATATATACAGTAACATCTGTCATTTTTGTATTTTTCGTATAAGTGCATATAAATAAAGTTACCACAATTTTAAATACGAAATCTAGTTAGAGGTTTTTACTTTTTCCCATTATAAATTTCAAATTACTTTTTTATTAAAAATAATAAAAAAATCAGTATTAGAGTTGATTGCAAATCAAATACATATGTATATTTTTACAGGCAGCTTCATATAATAGACGAGTCTCATTTACTTTATTTATCTTTTTTTAATCTGCGGTTTTATGCCAGGAAGTAAGAAAGCATTAGGTCATCTTTCAAAGTTTTTTTTTATCTTTACTTCCTTGTGGCCGTCATTTACTGCGAGATACAAATTATTCATTGAAACTAAGAACTGACATTGAATATATAATTCGTAATAAAAAAGAACGTCATAAGTTTAAAAATATATACTTCTAGAATTAGTGTGGTTTTTTGCGAACAGATTCAAAACTAATTAAATTTCATGCAGGATTTTGTTTAGTACAATAAATAAAATCATAAAATACACTAATTTTACTACTATAAAGAAACTTACTTGAGTTGCTGCAAGAGGTAAGAAATATTCCTCGATTTGAAATTTTAAAAACTACCACAACCACAGTGAGGGAGAAAGACTTTCATCAGTTTAAAAGGTAATCCATAATACATCCGACTAGCCATATTTAAAGGATGAGATGTTTCATCCTAAAAACAGGACCCGCCAGACAAAAGTTTCTTTTTTTTTTGCCAGCTTCGACAGGACGAAGATGAATAACACAATATTATTGATATAAATTGATACGAGTTAACACTAAGCCCATTGCACACGCTTTGTAGAATTTCCGGGTGTAATCTTCAACCGTCGCCTACTTCTGTTCTGTGTCTATCCCGCCCTTGTATCGACGACAGCTTCTAAGAGACATTTGATGCCGAGCACACACGTCAGATGTATGTATTCAATAAATACATAATCCAAGTTAATACGAATTAAAATCACAGTACTTCACATTTCGCAAAAAACGAATTAAAATACACGCGTATATAAAAACAAACTTTGTTTGAATTACAACGTATACCACTTCGAACGAAGACATCTAAAACGCATGCGCAACTGGGAGTGCTAGTGCCCCCTGGTGGTTATT
The DNA here is from genome assembly GCA_963932465.1 of Maratus speciosus. Lineage (NCBI taxonomy): Eukaryota > Metazoa > Arthropoda > Arachnida > Araneae > Salticidae > Maratus > Maratus speciosus. Next base: position 381,303,586 of record OZ010796.1, read on the forward strand.
GCGTCGGAAGAATCAAAAATTAAGACACGTTTAAAGCAATGAAGTGTCTTAAAATAAGACGTTTGCGGATATTTTAGACATTATTCTCAGTTCGTTTACACCATGGTCATAGTAAGACGCTTATGTATCTTAAATTAAGACATCTATAGTGTCTTAATTTTCAGATTAAGACACTTAAGTGTCTAAAATTCTTTTTCAGTCACATATGTGTCTAAATTTAAGACGCTTCTATTTGCAGTGTGGCTGACATTTTGAAACGTCCTGATATTTGTCTCGTGATAACAGGCTTATTTATGAACCGATTTGGATGTACCTTGGTGTAAACATAGTACATACAAATATCTCGACCGAGTTCGTTGACCAGCTTCATCCGCCGTCTTGTTTCAAAATGGCGGCCATTTAAAAAAATTTTAAAATTTTAAATTTAAAATGAGATAGAAAAAAATTGGAAAATGAAAAAAAAAATATCGTATGTGTTTCACCTTAATACAAAGATTCCGGAACAGCTTTTGTTTCGTCTATATCTAAAAAAATGGCTGAGTTATAGCATTTTGAATTTCTATTGTGGCTGACATTTTAAAACGACCTGATTTTTGTCACGCGATAACAGACGTATTTATGACCGATTTGGATGTAACTTCATCTGTACATAGTACATATCAATGTCTCGACCGTGTTGGCCAGCTTCATTCGCCATCTTGTTTCAAAAGATTTTCCATTAAAAAAATTAAATTTAAAATTTAAAATGAGGTATTAAAAAATTGGAAAATGAAAAAGATTTTTTTTATTTGTTTGGCCTTGATACAAAGATTCCGGAGCAGTTTTTATTTCTCAAAATTTGTTCTTTTGTTTATATCTTAAAAAATGGTTGAATTATAGCACTTTGAATTTCTAGCATGGCTAACATTTTGAAACGATCTTGTATTTGTCACGCGATAACACACGTATTCGCCTATTTCGATGTAAGAAGGTATGTGGATAGTATACATCAATATCTCGACCAAGTTCGCTGGCCAGCTTCATCAGGCATCTTGTTTCAAAATGGCGGCCATTAAATTAAAAATAATTATATTTAAAGTGATGTGCAAAAAAATTAGAAATTGAAAAAGGTTTCTTTCTTAAGTATTTGACTTTGATATAATTATTCAGGAGCATTTTTTGTTTGTCTTTATCTTAAAAAATGGCTCAGATATAGCAGTTTCAATTTCTAATGTGGGTGACATTTTGAAAAATCTGATTTTTTGCCTGCGACAGCACTTGTATATATCAACCGATTCCGATGTGAGTGAGCATGTGCACAACAAATACTAAGGTCTCGACCAAGTTCACTGGTTAGCCTCATCCACCATGTTGTCTTAAAATGGCAGGTACTTTAAGATATCGCCGAATTTGGCAGCCAAATATAAGTTACTTTAAATAAAAGCAGCTTGGATAAAGCTGACTAATTTCGCGAAATTCTCATTCATAATGATTTAGTATTGATAAAAATTAGTATTGAATCCCCTATATTCGTTTTTCCACTAAATTGAGCTTCGTGTGTTTGAATAATATAAGTTGGCTTTTTTAAAATAAGGAATATGAAAGCTACCTCTTCCTAACGGCACTGGCCGGAAGGACTTTTGAATTGCTAGCGTGGCTGATATTTTGAAACGTCCTGAACTTTGTCACGCGATAAAAAGCGTATTTATAAACCGATTTGAATGTAACTTCGTTTATACATAGTACATACCAATGTCTCGACCGAGTTTGTTGGCCAGCTTCATCCGCCATATTGTTTAAAAATGGCGGCCATTTAAATTTTTAAGAAAAATTTAAATTTGAAATGTGGTACCAAAAAATTGAAAATTGGAAAAATGTTTTTTTCTTATGTGTTTGACCTTGATAAAAAGATTCGGGAGCAGTTTTTGTTTCGTCTATATCTTAAAAAATGGCTGAGTTATAGCATTTTGAATTTTTAGCGTGGCTGACATTTTGAAACGTCCTGATTTTTGTCACGTGATAACGGGCGTATTTATGAACCGATTTGGATGTAGCTTGGTGTGTACATAGTACATTCAAATATCTCGACCGAGTTCGTTGTCTAGCTTCATCCGCCATCTTGTTTCAAAATGGCGGCCATTTAAAAAATTTTAAATTTAAAATGAGATACCAAAAAATTGGAAAATGAAAAAGATTTTTTTCGTATGTGTTTGACCTTAATACAAAGATTCCGGAACAGTTTTTGTTTCGTCTATATCTAAAATAAACGGTCAAGCGCGAGTATTACTCGCGCACAGAGTGTTCCGTACAATAAATATATGAATTAGTAATTGTATTATTTTAAAAAAAAAACCGTTGCTAAAAGAATACTAACACTTTGGTAAAAAATTATGCAAAGTAGGGTTGGGTATAACAGTATATACTAGAAAAATGTGAATGGATATACCATGAAAGTTCAAAGAGATATGGGACCTAAAAAAACCTTCTATCTTTACAAGAAGAAAGTATTAGATTCATGAAAATTTTCGAATTCCGGTTTTCGACGGATGTATACTTTTTAGGGTACAGAGGTAATGAAAAACATATTTTTGCAAAATGTCTGTCTGTGAGTCTGTCTATCTGTGTGTGACACAAATATTGTGGGTGCTCTGTCTTAGGAACTATTGAACGGAATTTAATAAAGCTTTAGTTTGATTTAGTCCCTGATATAAATTGGTGCTGATTACTTTTTGGTGTAAATCGCCCAACAGGTAGCGCTACTATGCTGCAATTTTCCCCATTTCTGCAATAGCTGTATCTCAAGAACTAATGCATGAATTTTCATCAAACTTTAGATTTAGTTAGTCCCTGGTATGAACTGATCCTGGTAAGTTTTTGGTGTAAATTGCCCAAGAGGTGCCACGGTAACTCAGAACTTTTCACGATTTACGTAATAGCTCTATGTCAAAAACTAATGCACGAATTTTCAGCAAACTTCAAATTCAATTAGAAGTTCACGAAAGTTGTCCCTGATTAGATTTTGGTATAAATCGCCTAACCGGTGGCGCTACTCTGCTGCATTTATCAGGAAGTATTGGCATTCATGAGATAGAAGAAAGTTTTGGGATTGACTCATCCGACTAGTTTAATAGTATTTTAATCTCTTTATAATGAACTTAATTCGGTACTGACAATAAAAGAAATGCATATTTGAACTTCATTTGTCATTTCATAAAACTTAATTCATCATTGTAATAACCTTTCTTTCTAAAGTGCAGCTAAAACAAACATTCTTTCAAAGTTCACATATGGCATTGTGCTAAGCGTGCTTCAAAAGGAGGTCACAAATTTGCAACGCCGCATTGGTCCTTGCCGCGTTTTCCAGATAGGTTTTTAATTAACTTTTAAAGCCACTCGAGGCGTATTGAAAGAGCCATTCAGTGCAAATTGTCGCGAATCCCACAGTATTTATGTAATTCATTGTAATTAAGGGGTCTCAGGGATCTCAAAAATTGGAAAAAATGAAAAAAGAGACCATATTCAACATTTAATATCTTAAAATGTATATGATTTTAAAACACAAATTTTATTGAGATGAAAGATATAAGTACGTTCTTTCATTTTATGTATTTAAAAATTTGCAAGATGAAGAATTAGCATTTACAGGGTGCTCCAAACAGTCAGACATTTGATAAGCAGAATATTGGTATAACAGCTTACGCGCACGATTAGAAAATAAATATTGTAACTAGAATAAAAATTTTGGCGCCTACTTATATTTCAGATTATAATAATTATCCTGAACCTAAATAAATTTGTATTTAAAGCATTTTTATATTTTTAATACAAAGTTGTATTTAGCTAATAGAAAATTTTGAAAATTTGAACAATATAATTGCTTAAAAAAATTTTTTTTGAACAATAAGAAGAAAATTTTAGGTTCAATTTATACATATTAATATAAAACATATGTTTTGAAAATTTCATGAAAAAATATTCAAAAGTTTTTTAGATATCGTGCGCGTTATGCCAAGAAAAATCAATTGGAGAAAAATGACTTAAAAATTTCGAAAAGGCCGCTATTGAGGGGGTATAATTCTAAAAGCCAAAAATTTTGTTCTAATGAGAAATTGAAGGAAACAATTATATTAAAATGTTCAGAAAAGATGGAAGATTAACATCTAAAAAAATTAAAAAAAAAAAAAAATTGGAAGCTTTATGAGTCCTGAGACACCTTGAATTAGTCTGTTTTTAACAATTTGACGTTTATTGCTTTTATACTGTTACTGGCCATTGCATTACACACATATATCATTAAAAGTAGTTATCTAGGCTTTAAAAGCAAATGGTACATAGAGTACGTCGCCCCTGTCATTATGTGTGACCAAACCGTCCATATCTTTAAGGGTTTATATCTCGGCTAATTACTGACGATTTTTTTGGAAATCCATGATCAACAATGCTTTTATACTTCTGCTACGATAGGTACCTCCAGCGCTGCTCAACAGTTTTTCTGAATGCCCGTAAATCGAAATTTGTGTGTAACGGAAAAATGCGATTTTCTCAAAAGCTATGTGGCCTAGGGTAATCGCTATAATTTTCCTGCAAGGTTTATATTAACGTCTACTCCCTTTAATTTTTTCATAATTTTAGCTTCAGTAGATTCGGAATTAGATGGGGGGGGGGGGGACATATTTTTGCGCTACATTTTTGACTATATCTTTGAAAATGTAATACCCAAAATTAAAAGAAATGTATTTTTGAATTCAGCGTTACGAAAGCTTTCACACGATACCCCACACGATATACAAAGAAAATGTTTTTTTTTCATGCAACTGAATTCGCCCCTATACATTTTTACTAAATATATTTATAAATGTTTAATAATCTGAAAATATGTGGGTCAACAGTCTTTATTATTTCCCCGAATTTGAACTTTCCAAGTTCCATAGTTTACGAGTAAATGGCTGTGACAGACAGACAGACGGACAGAATTTCTATTGTGGCTGACATTATAAAACGACCTGATTTTTGTCACGCGATATCAGGCGTATTTATGAACCGATTTGGATGTAACTTGGTCTGTACATAGTGCATACCAATGTCTCGACCGAGTTCGTTGACCAGCTTCATTCGCCATCTTGTTTCAAAAGTGTAGCCATTTAAAAAAAAAAATTAAATTTAAAAGTTAAAATGAGGTATTAAAAAATTGGAAAATGAAAAAGATTTTTTTTATGTGTTTGAACTTGATACAAAGATTCCGGAGCAGTTTTTGTTTCTGAAAATTTGTTCTTTTGTTTATATCTTAAAAAATGGGTGAATTTTAGCACTTTGAATTTCTAGCATGGCTAACATTTTGAAACGATCTTGTATTTGTCACGCGATAACACACGTATTCGCCTATTTCGATGTAAGAAGGCATGTGGATAGTATACATCAATATCCCGACCAAGTTCGCTGGCCAGCTTCATTAGCCATCTTGTTTCAAAATGGCGGCCATTAAATAAAAAAAAAATATATATTTAATGTGAGGTGCAAAAAAATTAGAAATTGAAAAAGGTTTCTTTCTTAAGTATTTGACCTTTATATAAGGATTCAGGAGCATTTTTTGTTTGTCTTTATCTTAAAAAATGGCTTAGATATAGCAATTTCAATATCTAATGTAGGTGACTTTTGAAAAATCTGATTTTTTGCCTGCGAAAGCACTCGTATATATCAATCGATTCCGATGTGAGTGAGCATGTGCACAGCAATTATTAAGGTCTCAACCAAGTTCACTGGTTAGCCTCATCCACCATGTTGTCTTAAATGACAGGCACTTTAAGAAATCTCCGAATTTGGCAGCCAAATATAAGTTACTTTAAATAAAAGCAGCTTGGATAAAGCTGACTAATTTCGCGAAATTCTCATTCATAATGATTTAGTATTGATAAAAATTAGTATTGAACTGCTATATTCGGTTTCCACTAAATTGAGCTTCGTGTGTTTGAATAATATAAGTTGGCTTTTTTTTTAAATAAGGAATAGGAAAGCTACCTCTTCCTCCCGGTACTGGCCGGAAGGACTTTTTCAATATGAAAAAGGAAGACGCCTACAAGGCTATTATAAGTCAAAACCACAAACCCAAAAATTTCTTTCAAAAAATAGTCGTAATTACTTTATTGATAGCAGATATGAAGACCATCAACTGAAGACTCAAGGGAAAGGGATAATGAAAGAAGTAGACAAGTAGAAGAAAATACCGGAAGAAGAGAGTATAGTAAGAACTACAAAACAACAGATAAAAGAACAGTCAAATATAGAGATGTTTATATCAACTCATCATTCAGAAAAAGGGAGGTACAGCCTCCCCACCGCCGACAGAGGCGAAAAGGTTGATTCAAGCACACAGATTAAAATAGCTAGAGGCACCCAAAATCAAAATCAAACTCATCAATGCAATCAACTTATTTCTTTGGTGGTGCACCTTTACATCAACAAAACATAAATGTAACTCAAATAAACTTAAATAATTGCCGCGCAGCAAACTTTCAACTAATTAAATACATGAACCAGAACAATATCGACATAGCACTAATCCAGGATTACCACAGAAGCAAAAATTCTTTTACGGGTCTCCCGATTTCTTGGGCGTTATATCAATCAACATTAAATACAGCGGGAATAATTATCGCCAACCCTTTATTTGTACATAACAAAATCCTACAAACAGATAACAGTGTATTTATAAATTTAACAATGAAGTTAGAAAACTTTAAATTTGCCTCGCAATACTCCAAGCCAAAGGGAGATCTAGCTAAAGATTTCGACGACTGGTCAAGAATCATTCATAATTGTACTAACTTAGTATTGGGAGCCAATTTTAACGCCAACCTGAGAGCATGGGGCTATAGCAGAAACAACACAAGAGGTGAAACCCTACTAGATTATCTTGCAAATCGAGATTTAACAATAGTCAACGACCCACAAGCAGAAAACACCTTCATCTTAGGTAAGAAGAAAGGTAATCCGGACCTAACATTATGTGGATTAAGCACGAAGGACCTTCTTGATTCTTGGTTAGTAGAAGTAGATTTTCCATCACTCAGTGATCACAGATATATAAACTTCCCATTGCAGTTGGAACCTCTCCTACGAAACCTATACAGATTTAAAACCAAATATGAAACTTTTAAAAAATTTAACAAAGAATTTGATAAAAAGGAAGAATAATTGAATAATTAAGGACAACACTTCAAGATACATCATCTCCAGAAGATCTAGATACATGGGTCAATAATTTCCAGCAACATAGGGCTAGTATAATGAACTCAACATTAAAAGAGAAAAATTAAAAAAGAGACCTAAATATCAACTGGTACACGGACAAACTCAAAATTGAACGAAGTAGACTAAATGCACTACACAAAAGATTTCGAAGAGACACAGACAATCAGCAATACAGGAAGGAATATAAAAAGGCACTAGCCGAATACAAATTAAACATCAAAAAAGCTAAACAGGACTCATGGTATTCATTCTGCCAACAAACCACAAGTGTATATGGCACTGCCTTTAAAATAATGAAAGGTAAATATCTAAAAAATACGGATTTAATACATACCATACTAGAAACTTCTGCAATTGAGGACTCATTTATTGACATACAACAAAATCTAATCTATCATCATTTTGGAAACCTAGATACAGAGCAAATGCACTCGAGAATTAACTGGGATCTAATTCCAAATGAATAATTTGACAAAATTAAAATCAACATGAGGGAACTTAAATATGTCATCAGTCAGCAAAATCCTAAAAAAGCTCCAGGATATGATAGAATCGACATTAAAATTATAAAGAATCTAACTAAAAGATATCCAAAATTGATGCTACTCCTTTATAATAAATGTCTTCAAATAGGCCATTTTCCAATGGCGTGGAAGAAAGGATTAGTGATATTTTTCAGGAACAAAAATAAAGACTCAAGAAATCCAAATTCCTACAGACCAATAACCTTACTCCCAATGATGGGTAAGGTGTTAGAGAGAATAATAAAAATACGTACACAAACATATTTAGAAAATAGAAATCTCTTCGCAAACCAACAACATGGCTTCAGAGAGAAGAGAAGCACACTAACGGCACTGCAATCTGTAAAAGACCTAATAATGGAACTTCTTCAGAACAATAAATACGTAGGATTAATATCTTTTGACATACAAGGAGCTTTTGATTCAACAGGCTGGAATATGATCTCGGAGTAATCGGAGAATCAGAACTACCTAGATACCTAAAAATTTTACTTATTAACTATATAAGTGATAGATTCATCGGATCAAACAACTTTAGTTTCATTCAATGGCTTCGTAGTTTCAAGCGATGCCCGCAGGGTTCATGTTTAGGCCCGTTATTATGGCTAATAGTAGCAGACTTCATCATTAAGGAACTACTTAAAAAGTTCCTAGAACTAGTGGTTTATGCAGATGACTTTGTGGTATTAATAAAAGGAAATTCAAGAACCGACTTAGAAAAGGATGCTAATGAAAAAATCCGTAGTTTTGAAGAAATATGTAACAGATTAAATCTGAACATTTCACAGGAGAAAACAAAAGCAATACTCTTTGTAAGAAACCTCTTAAATAACAGACATCCAATTTTTAAATTAAAAAATAAAACAATTAAACTACAGAAATCATTACCATACTCAGGAATAATCTTTGATCAAAAAATAAAATTTCAAATTCATCTGGAAAAATTTAAAAGCAAGAATATCTCAGTTTGTTACTAGTTTCAAATTCCTGGGAAATTACCAAAAAGGAATAAATCCAAAAATAAAAGAGATGTGGTACACAACGGTTGTTGAAAGACAAATCTTGTATGCACATGAAATATGGTTCCCTAATTTAAACAGTCGTGGAATCAGACCTCTGAAAACAATACAAAGAATGAGTTTAATGAATGTTATCAAAACTTACAGAAGCATCTCACACGAAGTGCTAAATGTTTTAACAGGAGTACCACCAATCATCACAAAAATCCAGAACGAATTCATGGCATATCAGACAAAAATTGGAAAAAGATATTTAATAATTCAATCAACGAAAATAAATAAAGATAATTTAATGCTGAAGGAAAGTACGTTCGATTTTCCAGACTATTACAAAATTAATAACCTGAATATACTAGAAGAAATAACGGAAACAGAAATTCACAGCAATAAATTAAAGATATATACTGATAGCTCTTTAATGAAACAGGGAACTTCATGCGCCTTTACAGTCATGTTAGAAGATACTTTTATCCACGACAGCACAGCGCGCTTAAACCCTCTAAATTCAATCTATCAGGGAGAACTTAAAGCAATACTAAATTCAATAGAATGGTTTTCGACCTCTAGATTTACATCAGTTTTAATCCTAACAGACAGCAGATCCTCACTAGATGCCCTCAAAATTATCTTTCCAAGAAACAAAATAATAAGACAGATTTATACAGAACTACAAAAAACCCCGCAGAAATCTATAAATATAGCATGGACAAAGTCTCACATAGGAACAGTTGGGAATGAGCGCGCAGACAACTTGGCAAAAAATGCAGTTGAACACGACCATTATGATGAAATTCAACATATACCATTCCCGGATTCAGTAATTAAAAATTATGTACGGGAAAAAATTATCCAAGACTGGCAGGATATCTGGAAACGTTCAGTAAAAGGACGAGATACATATAAAATCCTTAACCAAGTTAACAAAGAATTTATCTGTACTTCAAGATCATCAGTTTATTACATTAGTGGCCATGGCAGTTTTCCTGCATTTCTCCTCAAAATAGGCAAATTAAATTCGGACATATGCTCCTGCACTAAAGGCCGAGGAACAGTACAACACTATATTTTTGGGAACTGCTCTCTCCTACCTAATCATTTCAAATTTAATAAAAACAAAACCTTAAGGAAAAACTTCCAGAAGATTCTACTGGATCCAGCAAACTTTTCAGCGCTAAATGAAAATTACAATATTCTTAATAAACACTACTCCTTCATAAAAAAAATTCTATGAACAGTGTCACCCATTAACTATCAAGATCATTCATAAAAGTATTAAACATCGCCTAATTAAATAACACCTTGATTTGTAAAAAGTTTATATTCCTGAACTTTGGACTAAATCTCCAAACTGTGAATTTTATCTTCAAACTAAAATCTACAGTGTTTAGAACTGTAAAAATCATACTATGAACTATGAAATATAATGACTTTGAACTGCAAAATATAATGACTCAAAAATGTGACATGTACTTTACTGAACTGTAAAATACATAGACTATTCAACATATTAAGCTATCTAGAACTTTAAAATTAATTATAATTTATATCTCAAACTTGCTTAACAGGTCATCACTCAGAATCATAATTAAATTTAACAAGACTATTATTTCATTTAAATATCATTCAAAGTTTCGCTCAGATTTACTTATTTTTCAGATTTCAATCAATTTTGTCTCAACTAACTTTGTTTTATTAAGTCCTATTAGGCCCTAATATGGATTAGTATAAATTTTTAAGAAATCTTTTAGCTAATTTAATTAAATTTAATTAACATTAACAATACTATTTTAATTTTTCATTAAAATTTTAAATTGGCTACTTTCAAGTATTCCTATTTTAATAACTGATTGATGTTCTGCAATATCTGTAATATCTTAAAAATCCAAAATATTGTTTTATTTGGGCTCGCCCAGCTTAAGTAAAATTGGGTAGCTCTTGTGATATGATTGTACAACTTTAATTGAAATTTCAATGGGGGGGGGGGGTGTCTTCCTACCTGCTGAGGCCTCCGGGCCCGTCTGGTCTCTGGGGGTTTCGTGGGAAGGTGGATATGGGTTTTTCCCCTCGTTGACATTTAGCTCCTATACCGCAAAGTTGGCTGTCCACGAGTGGGTGATTTCTGTTTCTGTTTCTGTCTATAAACACGTTTCATTCTACTGTATGTGATACACCAGAAAATTCAGCCATTTCTTCTACATTATGCACCTTTTGAAATTGCAATTGCTACTTTCTGCAAGCCACTTACGCCACATCTTTATTTCGCACATCGTACAATTTGCAAATGCAACAATAATAAAGCAGCTGAACTATCACAAATAATTTGAGCTTATGCTCTTCTCGATCCACTTAAAAATTACTTGGACTGCTGCATATAGTACTATACATAGGTGCAAAACTTAAACATTATTATTTATCCACGAGGGTTCAAATTTTTGTCCGGTGTGTGTATAAAATTTTCATTTCTTTTTTATGGATGTCGCTAAAGAACAAAGCAACCCATTTTTGATTATATTAGTAAGAGACTTAGATTTGAATTGGAAGATCACTTTACTGCCACATGCCCCAAGAGTGTTGTCTTTCATCAGCAAAAGATATTGTGGTGCCTTGTTCTATCGTGAAGCAGGTAGCGTGAGCGTTCTTCAGGGGCGATGACAAAATTGAAAGAACTGATTTTATTATTCAATAAGAAAATAAATATAACACTTCTTGGCTAATGATGTCAGTATTCACAACAATTAAAGATACATGAATGGGTGGAATAATTTTACAATTTACGACAGATCGGTAGTCCAGTATGAGTCTAAGTAATTGGATTCAAAGTTCACTGTCTTTTGATAAAGTCTTAGTGCAGACGAAAAAAAATGTTTGAAAAAATCCCTATCCACCATTGTGTTGACGTGATTTTTTTGAGCTCCAGTATTTTCAAGCTTTATTTTGGTAATTATTCATTTCATGGATTTATTTATATATGCATAGTTTCCTATTCACTTACTAATTACCTCTACCTTCTTTATTTGTATTTTTGTTGCTTTTTTCCATGTCAGTGGGACTTTGAAAGTTTCAGAGCTCCGGCGACATGTGTCTTTGGCATTAAGCGTCCATTTTATTTATTTTCAGTTGATATCTGGTTAATTTTATTATCTAACAATTTCTGAATTTCCTATTAAGTTGCTTACCTCTTAATATTTTCTGTTTTATTTGCCTTTTGTGGAGTACTCCTGTGTATATTTCCGTATTTTGTATTTTTCATATTGTGGGTGTTTCCGCAATCACGTTGTTTATATCGCCATCTTGTTTTGCCTGCTGTGTTGAGTTGTATAATTGTTTCTTGCTTTTGATTATTATTTATGCAGTGGAGGTTTAATGTAGTAGAGCTCTGCTTTGGTGTGGATTGGATTTTTCTGTATTTAAATTTTGTCCTTGCCTTGTGCGCCCATGTTTAATGTTTGTAGTTGCTGAGCTGCTCACGTGATTTTTTCTCACGCGTCTGGGGCGTCCTTTTGTTTTGAGTTTAATGAGTGTTGTGTAGGTCATGTGACTAGTGTATCCCGTGCTCAGTGAGTGTTTTAGTTTAGTGCTTTTCGTTGGTGAGTCTTTTATCTGGCGATTGCCATCTTTAGTTATTGTTTACTTATCTTTTACTATTTGGATCATTTGTCATTTGGTCTACCTATCGGAAAGACCCTTATACACATGCTGAAAGCTTATTCTCATTTGTTGGGGGACTGATTTCCCCTTACTTTATTACTTTATTAATTAAGATGGCCGATGAACGCATAGGAGAAATAATACAATTAATGATTTCTGTAGAAATAAATGTTAACCCAAGTTAAAGTAAATACTCGATTTATAAGAAACATTACTTTTATTTAACTAAAACACAAATACAATAGAAAATAATAGAAAATGTCCGTAAATTTTACTTGAAATATTTATATGTATAATTTTAATTTTAAATTAATTTAATAAATTGTAGATTAATATATTATTTACAAATGCCCAGAGGTAATAGAAAATATTCCTTACCTTCTCTCTTTAGCTACATCGTTATCCTAAGTTTACACTCAGATACACTATTATCACAAGTTATGAATATGGAAAATCACTCCCGAAAACTCTGTGTTCTAGTGTATAGTTTCTAAATTCTATACATTTCAATGCTCACTTCTTTCGCGGCCAATCGAGAACACTTCCACCCTTTGAACATCTACGCCCCTGGAAATTCAAATGCTCAGCGGCTCTCCTGTAAATAATAACCATAATCCCATTGGTTTTCTCTCTGATGCAGTATATTCCTTTAATATTTCTTGCGTGGGAAAACACTTTTTCGGTCTTTGTTACGGGAGAGTATTTTTATTTTTATTTACTTGCGCAACAAAAATCACCCCTTATTCACCCTTTTTCTCTTCTCAAAATTTACAACTTGTTTTCGATTTCTCGTACGTTCTCACACTTTCGAACTAAACATAAGTCCGCCTGAACGAAATTATATCTTGCCCATTCTTATATAAAATTCCGAAAGTATTATACCTGAATTTTACGAGTTTTCTGTCTGTATCCATCTGGACCGATAGCTAAGTTAAAAGTTTCACAACAAGGCCATAAAATATCGTAGAATCTCTGACTCCAAAAGCTTGTGCGGTGAAATATTTTTAATAAAGCGACATGCAGACGTTGAAGTTTTCTAAGTGCGATAACCTTTGCGATATCTTTTGAATTTGCCTGGCCGAAAATAAACGTAACCAAAATATCTATTCAACTTCTTCACAATCCTTAAAAAAATCGAGCACCTGGTCCCTCGTGAAGATCCGAAACCTTCCTATCTTAGCGTACTGTCATTTATTTACTTCTTATTCTAAAATCCCATATCACTAATCTAGGTGCCTTAACACATCGTAACCTTTCTTAAGTTAGTTGTTCTATTTATAACTATCTGCTTGTGTTTCGACGGTCTTCTGCGGCTTTTTAGTGCTTTTTTTCGGTTTTTTGAGGAGTTTCTTGTGTTGCTGGATTATTACTCGATTCTGCTGTTTTAACTTTGGCTTAGTTATGTCAGTACTTGATCCTTCGGTGAAACTTTTGTTTGCCGAGGCTGGTGATCTGGAATTCCCTGCGATGGTGAATAGGATCAATGCGTTGCTTTATGATCTTTATGAAGGTCAGAGAAATAAGGGCGGCAAGGTTTCCGCCGAGATTATGAGTACTACTAAGAAATGTTTTGATTTTGTTGCTCTTAATTTGGTTAAGGCGCATCGTGACTATGTTGCCAGCGAGAATAAACTTAAGACTTTAATTTTAACTAACAAGGCTTATGAAGCTCTGGCGGAAAAGTTCTGTCGCTCTGTTGGTGATTTGGATGTCTCTAAGCGTGTTGAGCCCGTGGCAAAGCCAACATTGGATCCGGGTTTCTCCGTTATAGTGACTAGTTCGGGTGATACCCAGCTGGAGGAAATTAAGAAAGATATAGAGGATATTTGTCGTACGGCTGCTGATATGCCTACTCCTGAAGACGTTCTGGTTAGTAGGGCTGGACAAATTGAGTGAAGGAGGTTTTGGTTGATTCCGATGTTTTAAAGGAACCTGTGGCATTCACCAGAAGGCACTTGGAAAGGGTTATGATTTTGAGTGTTGAACCAGAAGTAGATGAAGAAATGGTTTCGAGTTCGTTGACTAAACTGTTGTCGGGGCTGGTTTCTGAGGTCGATAGGGAGTGTGATTCTGGGTTTGAAGTTATTAAACGTATTTCTACGAGAAATGGTAAGGTTAATTAGCTGATTGGGGCGAAAACTGATGTGTTCGAGGCTTTGATTAAAAAAGGTCGGATATGTATTGACTTAGAAAGATATCGTATGGTCAAATTTGTTTCTATTATCCGTTGTTTTAAATACCAATCATTCGGCCACACCGCACTTAAGTGCGAGGGTACGGAAAATTGTGTTAAATGCGCAAGTGATCATATTCTTAAGAACTGCAAAGTTAACATGGTTTCTTGCATTAATTGTTTCAATGTCTTGGATGATGACTTGGACTCAGGCCATAAAGCTGACAGCCAGATTGTCCGCAATTCAGAGCGTATCGCTCTAGGCTTCTAAGTCAAGGATTATGATAGTTGTTCCTCTGGCTTCCAACCCGCTTTCCGATCTTCGTTTTGTCCAAATTTATCTGAATCACAGTTCGGATGCATCTAATGCTTTGTTTCACTATATGGTTGATTTCGATATTCCTTTTGCCCTTTGCCAGTACCCTCATGCTTATGCGGGATCTCTTACTGGTTACCGGTGGGATAGCTCTGCTTTCTTTCACGTAAACGAACTGCCGCTATTATCTGTAAAACTAACATCTATGCATGTGTGACTAGTCTATGTCTGGATAATAGTGTTTTCATTAATATAAATGTAGCTAGTGGTGTAATCATTATTGGTTCATTGTATTCACCTCCTTCTGGCTCTATAGAAAGCGACCTTCGTCAGTGGTGCCATCATTATCCTGTCTTTTCAAATGTTATAGTTGGCGGAGACTTTACAGTTCCCATTTTGTCAATGGGCTACACAAGAGAGAGTGACAGGAGAGAGGTATTCCAGGAATATCTGATGATTACTTATTTGACTATTGTGAATGACCAGGACTCTGATCATACTTATGTGTTGGGTGACAGACGTGGTCGCCCGGACCTGACTCTTGTTGGATCAGATCTTTTGGCTAACTTTCTGAATGGCGGGTGGATACGTCAAACTTCTCTCACAGCGATCATCGTTATATCTGTTTCTCGATGTGCCTTGCTCCTCTCGAACTGAATTTTACAAGATTTAAGACTAAAAATAGGAAGATGCGAAATTTTAACACGCTGTTTTCTGGATACTTGGAGAGGCTTTGAGGAGGCTTGGAAGAGGACAGACCTCACAATGTACGTATTGCAAGACCAGCGCTTAACCGACTGAGCTACAGAAGGTACGGAAACATTCCCCTAAAAGTTGAACAGGAGAAATTATGCGCACGAATACAGAGTCGCAATTTGGGTGAAATTCCCATAAATGGTGGAAAAATATAGTCCGATTTTTCATGCTTATTATATAATGAATAAGTGTCTTCCAGGAAACAAACATGGTCTTATTCGGTTCATCTAGAATAGATTCATATTATATATTAATTTTAATAAGATCGCCCATGTCATTTTCGGAGGGGAAAAAATGTGAAATAAAAAGAAAACTAGAGTTTTCCCGGAAATATCTGTTATCTTATTCCCTTCACATAAAACAGATTCATATTATATATCAATTTAAATAAAATCGCCCGAGCCGTGTTCCAGATTTTGACTTTAGGAACTTCTTCCATAGCTTTCGCTTTAAAAATGGCTATTTATATCTCAAAATATACTGCACGAAGAAATGTAAAAATTTCAGAATAGAATTAGACTGCAGATATAAGACTGTTCTAAAAAAATCAGAATAATAAAAGCTATATTTGCTGAGTTATTGAAAGGCGGCTTTTCGGTTTTTTTTTAAGTCGAGTTAGTTGTATATATGAGTTCCGCCATCTACGAATTCTACGATACGATACGATAAGATTTTAGGCTTATGGCTGCGTCACCGGAATACTACAGAATAGAATTAGATTGCAGATATAAGACTGTTCTAAAAAAATCAGAATAATAAAAGCTATATTTGCTGAGTTACTGAAAGGCGGCTTTTCGGGTTTTCTTTGAAGTCGAGTTAGTTGTATATATAAGTTCCGCCATCTACAAATTCTACGATACGATACGATACGATTTTAGGCTTAAGGCTGCGACCGCACCATCCTTCTAACTGTTATCAGTGTCGGCTTCGTTTTTTGTGGCGACGCGGTGTCTTTGATTTTTAACTACTTTAGCAGGAAAGGGACTGATGTCCGGCAAAAGAGGAACCTTTCCTTCAAGTAGAGTCGAGCTCCTTATCTCCTGACCCATTGTTGATTCTTCTCATTCTTTTGTTAATAAACGGCAGATGGGTTCAGAATAAAAGATTTTCCAAGAAAACTAGAGAAGTAGGCAAAACACGCGTCAGTACGCAACTTAAGGCTGCGTCACTGGAATACTATCGTCTTCCATGATAACCCTTCATATGGTATTTTAAATGTAAGCAGTAAAATAAACTAACGATGTGCTGCATAACAAAAAAGAACAAAAATTTTCAGTTGTATAAATTCTAGCTTTAATTTTTAAAAAATCCTGTTCTACATTAGTTTATAAGAGAGAGAAAAAAAAATTTTTTTTCAAAGACATATGAGATCTTAGATAAAAAGATTTCCCACATTTAATACTGAATTTTTTTTTCCTCTTGTGCAAATAACAGTATATGTACTATTTTTCTTATCCAAAATAAAGTAAATTTTCTTTAAGTAATTGTATATTGACTCAAGATTTTGTAGGTTTAAACCTGAATAGCTTTCCATTTACTAAAGTGTAATAGAAAAATTCAATCACTGAAGCAATGGAGCATTGTGCAAATTATTATAATACAACATTTTGTATGTTTAAGCATTTTAGTCTTTATACAAGTCTATCCTTTTATATACTATATTAAATGGTGGGATATAGGGCCAATAAACTGAACAAAAATTTATATGCTTTTGTAAAGGGAAAGGTTAGAAAATTTCAGTTGAACATACATTTTATCTTCAATAACAAGACAAATTAGAAAAATTCCTCAACAGTTGCAGAAGCATTTAATCCTTTATCAAAAACATGAAAACTTAGAAACTTTCCCATACATAATACTAATATTTTCTCTTTCGTGCCACAGTAACAGATTTTTTTTTCCTTATCCAAAACAAAGAGATATATTCTTCCATCAACAGCACATCCATTCAAGGTTATCTAAGATTAAACCTGAAAAAAATTCTATTTGCTGAAGTGTAATACAAGAGTTCAATATCTAAAGTAAAATCGAGCATTGGATAATATTTTCACAATATTTAATCGAGCTTTTGGCATGTTTCAATGTTTTAGTCTTTATGCAATTCTAACCTTTTATGTAGTATTTTAAATGGGAGCGATAAACTGGACAAAAAGGGATATGCTGTTTTAATGAAAAAGGTTAAGGAATTTCGAATGAACATATTCTAGCTTCAATAACAATACAAAAAAAAAATCTCAACGTTACAATGACAGTTACAGAAAAAAATAAAATCCTTTATCAAAGACACGAAACCTAGAAACATTCCCATACATAATGCCAATTTTCTCTCTCTTGAGCCAATATATATATATTTTTTTTTTTTTTTTTTTTTTCGTGTCAAAAAGAATGAAAGTAACAGAAAGTAACAACGCATTGATTCAAGGTTTTCTAAGGTTAAACCTGAAAAGATTTCCAATTGCTAAGGTGTAGAATTTTCCCACCTAAGGAACCATCATCTAACGATTTCCCCACAGAATACCGGTTCTGCTTGATTATGAAGCTCATGATTTCTATCTTGGGAGTCTAACTCTTTGTGATGCATCCCGCAGCAAGTGATCTAGGTTACCCCTCCCTATACTGTTTTTTAATGTACACGGTAGCATTTTCCTTTCCCATCTTAAACTAGTTACTTTAGGCCATATGGTTGGTTGAAAGTTCAACAGCGCGAGAAAAATTCGTATTATGTGGTGCTTTATATATTTTTTCAACCTTAAAATGAGGTCACTAGAATTATCAACTTGAAGTCACTTTTGAGAAATTTCTAATGACATAAAAATTATGTCAGATAAGTCTATGCATAAAAAAGGCCCAATATAATATTTTCTACAGGATGTCTTAATGATACCTAAAGAAAAGAAACTTTTTAGGAGTTAATGTTTGCAATGTAAGCAGCAAAAAGTTTTATCGGAGACTTTAAAACGAAAATTATATATACAGGGTGATTTAAAAAAAAGTTTACAAAATGACGTGGCAAATAAGGCATACAACAAAGAGGAAAAATCACATAGGAACATAGGGTCGCAAACTACCTATTTAGTCACAAATACGGGGTGTTCCATGGTAACTCAATTTGCGTTGACGGTAATAACTTTCAGAAAACGGAAGAATATTATAGTAAAGCATTAACAGACCTTTTCGCCTTTCCTGTAAATGTGATAACACAAAACAAAAGTGGTAGAAGTTTGCATTATATGCGCCAGCAGTATGCACCTGACGCCCCACATTTTGTACTGTGTTTATCAATTCATATGGTATCATCGATTGCTTGAGCAACATGTTTTTCAAGATCTTCTTTGCATGATGTTATCACATTTCCCACAAAACAATGTACATGTCGTTCATTTTCATTACTCTGATTTTATTTTTCTCGAAATTATTACATTCAACCCGGGTTCAGTTAGGATGAAACACCCTGTATTTGCGGCTAAATTAGTGGTTTGTGGTCCTATGTTTCTATGGGATTTTTATCCATGCTGTATGCCTAATATGTCATGCCATTTTGTAAACTTTTTCTTAATCACCCTGTATATATTAATTTTTTTTCTCCAAAAGTAGTCGAAAATGTTAAAATATTTTACTTTTTCCTGAATAATCACATACATTAAAAATAGGCAGAAAAAAACAATGTAATATCTTTGCTTGAGTATCAGCTTTCAGCCTATCTTTGCGAGATTTATTTAAGATGGTTTGGTACACAAAAATCTCGAAGTGAATCACATTTTAATTTAATTTGTCTTTTGAGCTAAAAAATACTCTAGCGTTTTAGAGTAAAATAACTCAAACCGCATGCAAATTAGATAGTTAGGCCAAGGGATATAAGGTTTTTATGTTGTACTGCCTGCGGTTTTTGCACAGTCTTCCATGATTTAAATCCATTTTATTCATATATTGTGTTTTCTCAAATCTATATGTCTATGAAAGATAAATTCATAAAACTTTAGTTTTTCAGTTATACGTCCTTTAAATTCTTCAAGGGTTTTTATTTATTTCTTTCTTTTTTGAGAGAGGGGAGAAATTTTGAAAATATGATTCTCAAAGCAAAAAAAAACTTTTTTTAAAACAAGCCCTTTTTCTACTAAAATTTATTAAATATTTAAAATAAATATTTTTGTAAAGCCTGAACCAATATATTGTAGTTATTCTTTTTTGCGATCAAAAAAGAAAAATGCATATAAAAATAGTTATTTGTAAATTATATCAGATTTTAAACTTTGCTAAAACTTAATGTTAAAAAATGAATAAAATTAAGTTGTTCTTGAAGATTTTACATATGGAAAGAAATGCATATATAAAAACACATTTCAAGGTATGAAATAGGCAAAAATTATTAATAATAAATAAAAAGTATAATTTGGGGTCCCCCGGAGCACCTTATTGTGTTAATATGCGATTTACTTTTAATAATATTTTTATGCAATTATTAGATGAACTGGAGAAAAGTGATGTAACGTAACAGCAATTTATTTTTTTTATGAGAGTTAACTAATTTATAATGAAGCACAGCTCCTCAGTAACTTTATTTTGATGTCTGGCGAAGAAAAAAATAAACTGTCAAGTGCGAGTATTACTCCATCTCTGAGGGTTCCGTACAATAAATATGTGAATTATTAACTGTATTTTTTAAAAAATCGTTGCTAAAAGAATAATAAGACTTTGTAAAAAACTATACAACGTAAGGTTGTGTATAGCTGTATATACTAGAAAAATGTGAATGGGTATACCAAAAAGGGTCAAAGAGATATGAAGCCTAAAGAATAGCAAATATTGCTTGCTATTCTGTATAACTCTTTTTTAAATCTTATCCTAATCTGTTTATAATTAACTGAATTCGGTACTGACAATAAATGTAGTGCATATTTGAACTCCATTTGGCCTTTCATAAAACTGAATTCAGAAAAGTAATAATCTTTTCTTTTTACAGTGTATCTAAAAAAAAATACCTTGTTCAAAGTTTAAACTTGGTATTCTGCTAAGAGCGCTTCGAAAGGAGGTCACAAAGATGCAACGCCGCCTTGGCCCGTACCGCGTTTTTCCAGATAGGTTTTTAATTAACTTTTAAAGACACGGGAGGCGTATAGAGATATCCACTCAATGCAAACTAGTCGTGAATCCCATAGTATTTACGTGATTAATTCCCATTAAATTAGTTTGTTTTTAACAATTTAACGTTTATTGCTTTTATACTACTACTGAGCGTTTCATAACAAAAATGTATCATTAAAATTATTATCAACGCTTTAAAAGCCGATGGCCCATAGAGTACGCCGCCCCTGTCATTATGTGCCCAAACCGGCCGTGTCTTTAAGGGTTAATGTTTCGGCTAATTACCGACGATTTTTTCCAAAAATCATTATCAACGATGCTTTTATACTTCTGCACGAAAGGTACCATCAGCGCTCCTCAACACATTTGCTGAATGCCCGCAAATTGCAATTTGTGTGTAACAAAAAAAAAAACGCGTATATCTCAAAAACTAAGTGACATAGGGTAATCGTCTACTACCTCTAATGTTTTCATAATTTTAGTTTGAGTAGAATTGGAATGAGATGGGGGGGGGGGGGGACATATTTTTGCACTATATTTTTGACGCTATCTCTACAAGTATAATACCTAAAATTAAAAGAAATGTATTTTTGAGTTCAGCGTTACGAAAGCTTTCACACGATATACAAAGAAAAGATTTTTTTAAAGTAGCTTAATTAGCCCCTCTACATTTTCCCTAAATATATTTGTGAACGTTTAATAATTTGAAAATATGTGGGTCAATAGTCTTTATTACTTCCCCTAATTTGAACTTTCCACGTTTCATAGTTTACGAGTAAAATGGCTGTGACAGACAGACACAGGAGTGAACTTATAATAGTTCCGTTTTTACTTTTTAAGTGTGGAACCCTAAAAAGCATTTCTATTTATTTCTGATGCATCGGTAAACATAACTGACGGCATTGCGAACACCGTTACTGAAGCCTGTGCTAAATCGTTACTGAAGCACTGAATTGAAACGTACGTGATGGAGTTAATATTAGCAATTGCTAAAACTTTTCATTGTATCACATATACAGTACCCCCCCCCCCACCCCCAATTCCTTACATTTTTCAAAGATTCATAAAAAAAAATAACGATTTATCGTATCAGAGTGTAGTTTGCACCTTAAAACTTGTCAAAGAAAAAATGCCCAAAGAGATGCCAAAAGTGAATTCAGATTTCAAAAAACCACAAAAATTGAACAAATTACTACGTAGGAGAGCGATTTATACCATAAGATGCGTCAAAAAGTGGAATTTTTCGTGGCAAAAGAAAACAAAGATAGTTCAAAGAGTCCATAAGTCCGTTCACATTTTAAATAAACGGTCAAGTGCGAGCATTACTCGCGTACAGAGGGTTCCGTAGAATAAATATATGAATTTGTAATTGTAGTTTAAAAAAAAAAAAAAAAAAAAAAAAAAAAACTAAGACTTTGTAAAAAACTATACTGTATAACTGTATATATTAGAAAAGTGTAAATGGGTATACCATGAAAGTTCAAAGAGATATGGAACCTAAATAATATCAAATATAGCTATTCGTATAACTCTTTTTTTAATATTATCCTAATCTGTTTATGATGAACTTAATTCGGTACTGACAATAAAAGCAGTGCATAGTTAAACTTCATTTGGCATTTCATGAAACTAAATTCAGCGTAGTAATAACCTTTATTTCTACAGTGTAGCTAAAACAAAACCTTTGTTTAACGTCTAAATTTGGCATTGTGCTAAGCGCGCTTCGAATTGAGGTCTCAAAGTTGCAACGCCGCCTTCGTCAGTGCCGCGTTTTTCCAGATAGGTGTTTAATTAACTTTTAAAATCACTCGAGGCGTATTGAGAGATACAATCAATGCAAACTATCGCGAATCCCACAGTATTTATGCGATTCATTCTAATTAAATCTTTCGAGGGCGATGCCCTTAAAAAACGGACACCTAATTTTAATTCCAAAACAGACAAACGGCCCTAAGAATATTTAATTAAAATTTTCCTTTTATCATGTACGTGAGAATAAGTAAGCTCGCATTTTCTAATAAATTCGTTTATAAATTCTGGTGTCAGTCCATTATTTCATAAGTTTATGAATAGAATTACTCTGTGCCGGAAAGGATTAAGTGGTCTCAAGACTCTTAAAGCTTCAAAATTTAAGAAATTTTAATTTTTTTAGATGTTAAACTTCTATCTTTTCTGAATATTTTGATATAATTGTTTCCTTGATATTCCCATTAGAACAGAAGTTTTGGCTTTTAGAATTATATCCGCTCAATAGCTGAAGCGGCGTTTCCGAAACTTTAAAGTCATTATTTTCTAAATGGCGTTTTGGGGGCATAACGCGCAGGATACCTCAAAAACTTCTGGATATTTTTTTATGAAATTTTCAAAACATATATTTCATGTTAGTCTGTATAAACTGAACGTAAAATTTCCTTTTTATGGTTCAAAAAAATATTTTTTTAGGTGATTTTACTGTTGAAATTGTCAAAATTTTGTATTAGCTAAATGCCACATTGCATTAAAAATATAAAAATGCTTTAAATACAAATTTATTTAAGTTCAGGGAAATTATTACAATCTGAAGTATAAATAAGCACCAAAATTTTCATTCTAGTTGCAATATTTATTTTGTAATCCTGTGCGTAAACTGTTATGCCAATTTTTTGTTTGACAAATGTCTAGCAGTTTCGAGCCCCCTACAAATACTAATTCTGTATCTTGCAATTTTTTAAATACATGAAACGAAAGAACATACTTATATTTCATTCCAATTAAAATTGTGTTTTAAAATCATATACATTTTAAGACATTAAATGTTGAAAATGGTCTTTTTTTCATTTTTTCCACTTTTTAGAGTCCCGAGACCCCTTAAATTAGTATGTTTTTAACAAATTGATGTTTATTGCTTTTATACAATTACTGGACATTACATTACACATAAATATCATTAAAAGTTGTTAACTAGGCATAGAGTACGCCGCCCATGTCCTTGTGAATGTCTAAACTGACCGTACATTTAAGGGTTAATATCTCGGCTAATTACCGATGATTTTATTTCGAAAATCATTATCAACAATGCTTTTATTCTTCTGCAGCGATAGGTATATTCAGCGATGCTCAACAATTTTACTGAATGCCCGTAAATCGAAATTTGTGTATAACAGAAAAATGCTAATTACTCAAAAACCATGTGACCTAGGGTAATCGCTATAATTTTCCGGCAAGGTTTATATTAAGGTCTACTACCTCTAATTTTTTCATAATTTTAGTTTCAGTAGATTCGGAATTAGATGGGGGGGGGGAGACATATTTTTGCGCTACATTTTCAACAATATCTTTGAAAATATAATGCCTAAAATTAAAAGGAATGTATTTTTGAGATCAGCGTTACAAAAGCTTTCACAGGATATCCCACATGATATACAAGGAAAAGATTTTTTTTTCAAGTAGCATAATTAGCCCCTCTACTTTTTTACTAAATATATTTATGAATGTTTATTAATCTGAAAATATGTGGGTCAATGGTCTTTATTACTTCCCCGAATTTGAACTTTCCACGTTCCATAGTTTACGAGTAAAATGGCTGTGACAGACAGACAGGCAGACGGACAGACACAGGAATGATCTTATAATGGTTCCGTTTTACTGTTTAAGTATGGAACCCTAAAAACTCATAAACAATTAAGAAATTATTGGAGTGCGGTTTCACTAAAGACTTGCGAGGTTGACTTTTAAAACGATTATCGTATTCATGCGAATTCTAAAACATTCATATTCAATATTAAAGATAAAAAACTGATAAAAGATGAATTAGATATAGCAGTTAGGAAAATTTTACCTTCATATCACTATTGCTGTATGTCTCTGTTGGCATTATTTTAATATACACTGCTCAAAACAATTAAAGGATATTGCAGTTTTAGGTGGATTTTGTATCTGGTAAACTGTTTAGCTGATTGATACATGGTCGACAGACATAGTAGGTTATATGAGAATAAATTACACATGTTTGGCAGAAAAAAATGCATTTTATTGCGCATTTGTGTACTAAAGGAAAAAAACACAATTTGTGCATATGAGAAAAAAAAGAATAAGAAAAGGTGTTTTCTTCAAAGAAAATCATTTTCAGTAGGGGGTATGGTTTCCACGGGTGGCCAGCAACGTTGAACACCTTTGAGGCATGGACTCAATGAGGCTATTAATGACGAGTTGGGGTATTCTGCCCCACTCTTCCAGAAGAGCTCTTTCCAGTTCTTGGAGAGTTTGTGGGGATTGTTGACGGCCAGAAACTCATCTTCCTAGAGCGTCCCAAACGTGCTCGATTGGATTCATGTCTGGAGAACACGCTGGCCATTCCATTCGAACGATTCCTTCCTCGAAAAGGAAATCCTCCACCAGGTTTGCACGATGTGGCCTGCAGTTATCGTCCATTAAAATGAAGTTATCTCCGATTGCTGCAGCGTAAGGGACTACAATAGGTCTGAGGATCTCATCCCTATATCGGCGACCAGTCAGAGCTCCATCTCGAATGATGTAGAGGTCAGTGCGCCCGTCAATGGAGATGCCACCATACACCAACACTCCTCCACCGCCAAATCTGACACTTTCGTGCACGAACGCAGGATTATTCCTACTGCCACGGTCCCTCCAGATGAAAATACGCCTATTATCCGGATGCACAGAAAAACGGGACTCGTCAGAAAACAGAATATTGCTCCATTCATTTCTCCTCCATTTGACATGCTCGGTTGCCCACTCCCTGCGGTCGCGACGATGCCTTGATGTTAATCTAACACATACCATCGGTCGGCGAGCATACAGACCTACAGCATGGAGCCGGTTTCGGACAGTCTGAGTTGAAATCGTGGTGCCTGTAGCCGAGCGAAGGTGTTGTTGGAGAAGAGTAGCGTTCATGGTTCGGTGTCTCGGAGTTGTTAACGCTAAATACCGATCTTCATTGGGCGTTGTTGCCCGTCTACGACCTTGCCCTGGTCTTCGACCTGCACATCCACTCTCCAAAAAACGGTTCCAGATCCTGGAAATGACACTTTGTGACACTCCAATGGCTTGCGCTACTTCGGCTTGAGTTTGGCCCCCTTCTAACCTACCAACAATTCTCAAAGCTTCTGAATCTGTCAAATGACTTCGCTGAGACATCGTACTCATCGAAACAAAGCAATCACTGAATGCCGATCATCCTTGTCTTCATTCTCTTTTATCCAGTTGAAAGTCAAATTTCATTCGCTGCCGCTGAAGCGACGTTTTTGACGTCGAACTCAAAATTTGCATACTCCACAGTTTGAAAACCAGAAAAATTTGCATTTGTGATTCTCTTCTTCTATTTTCGGCAAAAAAAATTTCGTTTATATCTTTATTTTATATAAAACTTCAAATATCCTTTAATTGTTTTGAGCAGTGTATAATTATTTGTATTTCAGATGTCCCCAAACAGAAATTCACTATACTTTCTGATACATTCACAAAATCATTTTTATCGACAAAGCAAAAATCCGATATTCAGATTCCAGGAATGAACGTTCTTCATTTTTTTAACGAATCATTGAGATTCACAGAATCGTATTAATTGGTTAGCAATCACTAACTTAGCGATGTAAGAAAATTAGAGCAGAAAAAACAAGCTGTTCGTTTTTTATGCGCATTAATTATTCTTGATTTTTTCGAATAATGAATGATAAAAATGAGAGTATTAACATCTCGGGCAGATTCTCATTACTAAGCTAGGGCCTTTTTTTCCCCATAGAACTCACATAGCTATGCTCCAACGAAAATGCTGTAATGAGCACCACGATCAAGAAAGATATTTTTGTAATAAATATTATAAAAACTTTTATTTAACAACTTAGTTTAATTTTTTTTATTCTGCTATTTGAATTATTAGAATTTAAATTCAAATAATAACATTTTGAAATATCTAAAGAAGAGAACAGTTTACATTAAGGAAATTCCCCCAAAAATTATTTTTTCCCGAACGCGAAACTTTCAGACACATTTTTCGACTCACTTGTAAACGTAAAAAGAACATGATTATCGAAGCGATTTGCCATCGGACATAATTATTTTCAGTTTTCGATAAATTAATTTTATCTTGTGTTTAAAGCGATTGTACTTTTCTGATAGCAGGTTTTCCTCTCCTGTGCTGTCGCGTTCAGGTATTTGCTTTAAAACTCCAACTTTGACAGCAAGCTAAAAGAACTTCTGGCTTTACCCAAAAACCAAAAAAAAAAAAAAAAAAAATTCAACAACATAGTTTTTGAATAAGAGCACTTGCTAAATTCATGCGTTTAAGAACAAAAATGAATTGAAAACTTTTTCAGAACGTAGCCAGTTTGGATCTGAGAACAGCTATAACATAGGATATTTTTGCACTTTCTAAAATTGACTTTTTCATTTATGTTAGAAAAAACCTTTAATCAAATTTTTATTCATAAATCAAAGCAACACTTCTAGCGACCACCCACAAAGATTCGTGAGAAAATAGACCTGGTCTTTTAAAAACTAATCCCAAACACTTGAAATAACACACAAAAGATAGGCTGAAATTCACGTTCCATTGCTCAAGATCATCAAGAAGAGATTTGGACTTCATTTGTTCTTTTTGCACCAGGAATATTTTATATAATTATCTCAAAATACAGTTTTCTTTACTGTCTTATGGTACTTGGAAGGTTTGAAGGTCATCACAGAACCTGATCCATGACTTGATCGTGCATCCCCCTTAATGAAGGGTTAATAACGAACAAGAAAAACTATCATCATGGATTTTAATATTCAAGTAGAAAATTATATAATCTTCTTTTCTGAACCGTCTTGGTTGATAAAACCAGATGTCTATCACATGTAAAAAATCCCGGTGGAATACAAACTAAATTACAAGAATAGTTGACTTTTGACTATCATGTTTATGTTTTTCTGACTATCATGTTTGGCTAATTTGGAGTGATGGTATTTTGAAGCAATTATATTCAAATTTACAAAGGTAGCTTAGGATTTAAAAGAAAAGAATGATATGAGAGTTGCAATTTCACACAATCAATTTTGAAATACTCAGAATATTTATTGAAGTGATTGGAATTTCGCGGTTTTTAGTTAAAATGATGTTTTTTTTAAGTTGCCTTCAAAAAGTCCACTTAATATTGAAAAAATATACTTTTTTTTTTCACTGATATATTTAAAAAATTCCATAAATAAAAACATGTATTTTTTTTAATATCCGTATTTAAAAAAAAATTGTTGATGTTTTTGGGGGAAATATTCATATAATACGGCATTAAAAACCAGTTATTTTAAGGGTTTCTTACCCACGAACTTTCTGCCTTTTAATGGATAAGTACACTAGTCACCTCTTAAAAGTTGATTTTTTTCGCATAAATGAACGGTTTTTACTATCATCCTTGTCGGCAGTTTGAAAATGAGAAACGGGATTCGGCTTTTCCGTATCTGAATTGGAAGACCTGCAAGTTTCGTACATTTTTGTTAGAAACTTACATTTCCTGAATTTTCGAGCAATTAGCGAGTTTGAATTTGAGAACAACCTTAAAAATTCATTCACGCCTGTTTAGCTCATCAGAGAGAAAAATTAAATTTCTCTCAATGACTATAATTAGGTGCCTTATTTGTGCTTCATTCATTCAGACAATATATGTCAACACTTAACCACTTAACAGTTTTGTCCGAATATTGCTTCGGGAATATTTTTATTCACTTATAGTCAGTTGATTTGTCTAAAATGGTTAAATTATTTCTTGAAAGAAAAAGTACGCATAAATTGGCGAATCCAGTACTTGTTATAGTTTCAATTGCTGGTATGATTTTAAATAAACAATTTGAAAATAAATATTTTTATCAGAATGGTACAATTTTTTGAAAACAATCTGGCTCAAAAAGGAAACTGTTAAGTGGTTAATATAATGATCTAAAATAAATAAAACTTTTATCTTTTGAATTATTTTACGCTTAACGTTTAGACAATCACACATAAAAATGAAATCCTCATTGAAAATGAAAACTGGTTTACCGTAGGCCGTTTCAGGGTTGGGCAATTCATCAGAATGGTTATTTGTCAGCAGCTTTCTCCAAACATTCGGATGATTGATTTAAAGCTTTCACATCGTTGAAAGCCACGGACGTTCAAACGGATAAATTGTCGTGTGAGTAGAATGTTTAAGTTGCATACCTGCAAAGTACAAGACGAAACAACTTTTAGTGAATAGAGCTTGCTTAGTTATTTATTCATGAAACCTGTGTTACAAGCCATACATATTTTGCATTCATTTCTTAATTCAGTATTACTTTGCTCTTGAGTGACGACGAAGTGCCTGTAGTTAAAATTTCAGAATTTTATGACTAATTTTGACTTAATATAAATTGCTGTTCATTAATATGTAAAAAGTATTCTCTGGATACTCTAGGAGGCATTTATGACAAATTGAAATTAACTTCACAGCTCAATTAAAATAAATATATATATTTATGTTGTAGAGAAACTCTTTATAAATTTTTGAAACAACGCGTAAAATTTAATTAAAGAAAAATACATAGCCCCTCCCACCCTGTTATTCTGCACTTCATTATTGCTCATTCGGATACACCAACTTTATCATCTTCCGAATAGAGAGCAGATTTCTTTCTTTTTTACTCGATTGCCAAGAAGGGTTATGTGTTTCACGCGTATCTGGGTATGTGCTGGATTTCTTTATACCCTCGAAATATCCCAACGGCTGGATGGATTTTAATGAATGAGGTATCTATCGAATCGATTTAACCGTCCAATTGTTATAGGGTAGGTTTTGATTTTATAAATTCAAAATGGCGGCCGTAAAATACAAAACGGCGGTACAGACGAAAAAAAAATTTACGCACCCTATTGAGTATAGCATATCATTGGATAGGTCTTTCAAAATGAAGACGATGATTTATTGACTATTTTACAGTCAAAAGCTCCGTTTAAATATTACACAATCTGGAAGTTGTGTAATTAGGATCTCCAGCTTTACTGCAACTCTAACCTTCATAAACTTCTATAAGCCTCATCAAAACAGTGTTTATAGATAGGAACTAATCATTAAACACAACTTAAAAGTCATCAATACAAATAATAATAAAAAAAAAATGGGTAAGTAACATAAGAAATAGTTTCACATTCATGAGAAATAATTAATTAGTTTGCTTTTTACATAGTCGAGTTTTTTGATTTTTTAAATTTAATTTTTATTTAAGTAATAAAATAGATAGTAAATAAGCAAGTGTTTCTTTATTTGAAGAGCTCAGATGATAAAGGAAGTATGTGAAAGAAAATCGAGTTAATCATATGATTGTAGATAATCAGTGTTCCTCTAACATCTGTTAAATTACTATTTGCAAAAACCTAATACTCACAGAGATTTTAATTGATAAAGGAGACAGTTGACAATAAAGGCAAATAAAGATTTGGAACTTTACAGGTCATTTTCTCAAAATGATGATAGTGTCACTTACCACCTTTATCATCTGATCTCTTCATTTAATATGCGTATAAAGTAACGTTTGGCGACTAATATAATACATTTACTTGTAAAATATCATATTTACGAATTTTCTCATTGCCTAAGTTATATCAGTGTTTTGTCTTAGCAATACATATTCACGATATAATGAGGGGTTTACTGCACAACAGAGCATCGATTACACAAACTCCTATTACGCGAATGTCTAATTATCCGAACATCTATCAACCTCATTAATTTTTCATGTACTATTAAAAATTTGGTTCAACATGTAACCAATTTATGGTGCTGCAGTAGCTGCCACCATAAGATGGTGAAACATTGTTCCAACATTTGGTTCTAAGGTTGAACCATAAATTGGTGAAATGTTGATGAAGCAATTATTTTTGTACCCCACCTCCCCCTCCATAGGTAAAATATTTTTTTTTTCTCTCTCAGATATTCCAACTGTTTAAATATAATTTAAGATAAAATATTTATAGTCTCTCCGATTAATTTTGTTGGAAGATAATTTACGAAATCAGAAACCTAGGTTTATTTAGCAAATTTTAATATAGGTTAATTATATATAAACTTCTAAAATTGATGTAATTGAATTGGTTTTATAATTTGCTAAATAAACATAAGTTTCTGACCTTGTATGATGCATGCAAGCAATCTTTAAATTAAACCAATCAGAGAAAGTCTAAATATAAATCCTAAATTACATTGAAACAATGAAAGCATCATAAAAAGAAGAAAAAAACCTATATCGGACGGAGGTGGGGGGCAAACACTCACATCTTTTTTTTTTTTTTTTTTTTTTTTTTTTTAAGAGTATGTAAATTTTTTTTATATGTGTGGTGATTTGTCATTGTTTTATTAAATGTGAACATCAGCATGGTCTAAATTTTTATATTTTACGGAATATGTAGTATATGATTTCCTTTAAACGTATTCCTTAATTATGCTTATTAATACTATGCTAATTTATGGAACGACACGATAAGCCATATTTAATTTAAATTTTGTATTCCTGTATACAGTGTATTTTATGACTATAAGCTAAATACATTTTATATATTTTATAAGAAAAGATTGATCTAGAAAATATAAAAAGAAAAGAAATGATTGCATATGTATTTTCTTCATTGTTTGAAAAATATTTTAAATATAAAAAGAAGTTCTTAATCTTTTTAATGCATATTCAATCCGACATTATATAAGTAAATATGAACTTAAAATATACTAAAGCAGTTTTATCCATAAACTTAATATCGGCATAAACAACATTTTATTTAAATGCTTAAATATTATGTTTCATTTTTTTAATGCCAATAATTACTTGTATCATAAAGTAGAAAATGCGTTTGCAACAGAAGAAAATGTAATAACCGGTATAGAATGTCGCTAATTAGATATTTTGATATTACTAAATCTGCAAAATTTTAAATCATAAACTGCAGAAAAATGCTTACATACAATTTTAAAAAATGAATATACCAATTTTAAAAACACTAGAAATAATAATTAGTATTTTTAATTATACTATTAAACAACAAAACTACAAGAGATTAAAAAAGTGCATTATTAGATTTAACAACGCTTCGAAAATATTGGAATAAGATGTAAGAAATTCCTATTAGTACTGTGTATTTGCGAGTTTGGCGACGTCGGTAGTCCGGCGGTGGCCTGTGGATATGGAGACCTATGGAGGCTCATCGCGCGCGCTGATAAAACTCGGTCGTGGAGAAAACGCATTTCGGTGGAACGAGTTTATTTATGTCGGGAAATGAATGAATTAGCCAGACTTTGAAAATATTTGACGGAACTATTTTTTGGGACAGATCGTATTATAGTATGATGGTATTTTTGTTGTGAAATTATTTTTATTTTTAGGTGTTAGAAATCATTTGAGAAGATTTTTATTTTCGAACTTTATTTTAGCGGAATAGAAATTATTTGAGAAAAAAATTATTTTAACGGAACTATTTTTGGGTTGGTTGTATTTTGACGGCCGATTATCTACACTAGGGCTATAGGCCCGAGGGGGGAGTGCCTTTCGTGGTGGTCTTTCTTAGGGAACCTAACCCGTATTTACGCATGGAAATCCATGGCTCGAAGAAAACCACGAAAACTCCGAACGATTAGGCCGACGGGCGCGATTGGGTTCGAACCCAGCACCTTCCGTCTACCAGCTTCGAGAGCAGAACCTCTCAGCCACTGGTGGGGCGAACTATTTTTGTGAGAGATCGTCTTTCAATACGAGGGTATTTTATTTATTTTCAAATTTTATTTTTAAGGAGATAGAAATATTTTACGAATTTTATTTTGAGAACTGAATTTATTTTCAGATGTTAGACATTTTTTTTTTTTTTAGAAGAATTGCTATATTACTTATTTAGCGGAACTTTGAAATTTCGCGGGAAACAATTTTTTTCTTTTTATTTTGCGAGCTGAATTTATTTTTCGAACTTAATTTTTTATTTCGAATTTAATTTATTTTTCAGGAAATTGTTTTATATTTTGAAAACTTTTGTTTATTATTATTATTTTTCCGTATAAAATGGATGCGTGTTAGAAAATTGGGAGAATATGTCTTAGAATAGACTAATATTTTATTTTGGAAATGTAGTTACGGATGATAGGTGCTGCCATCTTTCATTTGAAATGTAATTTATCGGATAATGTGAGATTTTAAAGTGGGAATTCGCGGGAAAGAATTTATGATTTTTACGTTGGAAATGCATTTAGCGGAGATACTCAATTTTCAATGGAAGACTTTCTGATGTGTGTTGTTCGATAAGAGGTATTTTTGCGTTATATATTATAATGTTCGTGTTAATTTTTGAGAAACGATTTGTTTTCAAACAAAATGAAACGGGTAGGGGAAAAATTTAGATTTAACTAGCGGAAATTTTTTTTAAGGAATAGGTGTACATTAATAGAAGCATATATGTGAGAGATGTGGTGGTAATATTATGAAAAATGAATTGTAATTCAGCAAATGATATGATATTTCGCACGGAGTAGTGCTATTGAAAGAAGTAAACATTTAAGTTATTCTTGAGAATACATATGCAAAAGAAATGAAAAACATTCATTTCGTTTATCTAAAAAGGTCTTGAAAAATAGATTCATTAATGCAAACAGGTGTATATGTTAATTCAAATTTTTAAATGATTTTTGATAAATATTGTTATGTTCAAATGCGGTAAAATGGAATCATGATTTCATAATCTTTCGGGTGTTAACTATGCTTTCGCAATATTCGAACAATTCTCAGCAGCCCTTTCTCATTTTTTTTGTGGAAAAGGTTGAATCCGCAAGTAGACATTCAGTCTACCTAGACTAATAGGAAAAAATTAAAGTGTCTATCTCAAATAATTAGAATAAGATGGGTTCTATTTTCAAAAGCTTACCATTCAATAGAACACTTAAGCATATCGGTAAACTGAATTGAATAAGGTGAAACTAATATTCACAGTAATCACCTCTACTGGAAAATGCCGCTATCAGCTGCAAGTAGACATTTAGTCCCAGCAAAGAAAGAAACAGTGGGCCATCAGCTGGAAAAAAGATGGCAGCCAGCACTGCCATCAGTGGTAACGTGCAATGGTGCCATTACTTAAACCTGTAAAAAGTGTCCGTGCGGAATGCAGCTGGCCCATCAGTGATGGCCAACAGCAGGCCAGCATTGTTATGCCACCACATTACTTCAATCCGGCAATTTTCCTGCAGTGCTAGCACCTATCCCACTGCTATACCTTTGCTGGCCCAGCACTTTCCCTTACAAAAAATTCTTATAGAATTCTATAAAAAAGCAAAGTATTATGGCTCTTTTTTCTATAAGCTAGTTTCACAAAGAGCTATAGAAATATCTGAACTTGCAACGGTTTCCATGTGGTCACCCTCCCAAGTACTAACCACGCTCGATGCTGTTTGGTTTTTTATGATCGGACATGAACAAGTACTTTCAGCGTATTCTATGACTTGTCGTAGTTTCCAATCTCTCATTACATTATTTCAAGTTTGTTTCTTTTGTGATTTACGTTCCCAAT
Source organism: Maratus speciosus (assembly GCA_963932465.1). Taxonomy (NCBI): domain Eukaryota; kingdom Metazoa; phylum Arthropoda; class Arachnida; order Araneae; family Salticidae; genus Maratus; species Maratus speciosus. The sequence continues at coordinate 381,337,853 of OZ010796.1, forward strand.
CATTAAACTGGTCTAGAAATTATTGTATCGTATAGAAATCCTACATATTTTATAGGCTTTTTTTACGCTTTTTTTTTATTATTGTTTCTCAACTGTGTAAATTATGAAAACCGAAATCCTTTGTAACTTAGTAAAACCAGATTTAAGGAGAAAGAAAGTGCGCTGAGTTACAGAATTTATTTATTTATTCATTTACTTATTTATTTTGTTGGTGACAGTTGTGCTATATTATTTACAGTTTTAAAAAAAAATAGCTTCACCGCTTAAATTGTGTTAAAATATTCATTTCAGATTTGTGTTCAAATACTCAATGTCTTTGATATTCGCAACGCCACCTAGCGTAAGGGTTCCCAGCAATAATACTGCAAAAGTTCGTGCACTTCTATGTATTGGTGGGCCAGCGCATGAGATAAAACGGAAAACCAACAGAATTTTATCTGATGATTTCCAACAGCAATGTTGACTGAAGCTGTCCAGCAGTGGTCATATAGTGGTAGACCATTAGCCAGCTTTTCTCCATCATTGTCAGCACCTATCTTGCTGCTGGCCAGCAATTTCCTCTTTGCTGGTGTCTACCAATTGGGGTCTTTGCTGGGGTTTCTTTTAAATGAATGGACGTTTGAAAAATTTTGCTGAAAAATTTTAATTTTGAGAACTTAATTATTTTTTTGATTTAAATTTTCATACATATGTTGTTCGAGAAAGAATGTATATTTTTAGATATGTTAGTTTTAGATATGTTATATATGACTTGCGTTAAAATTAAATTTGGAAATTGAAATAATAATAATAATAATAATAATAATAATAATAATAATAATAACATTGAAGTAATAATAATAACAATGAAATAATAATAATAATAACAATAATAATAATAATAATAACATTGAAGTAATAATAATAACAATGAAATAATAATAATAACATTGAAATTATAATAATAATAATAATAACAACATTGAAATAATAATAATAATAATAGTAAAAAGCAAAAAGCAAAAGAAATATTTCGTTGGTTGAAAAATAAATGAAGTTTAGACTCGATATATATTTTGTAGTGTTCACTATATATTCAAATACTTGTCGATGTGTTCGATCTTTTCAAAAAATCAACTTGATTTTTGCATAATGTTTGTAAGAAATAATTTTTTCTTCTAAAGGAATCATTTGAAGCTTTTTTTTTATAAAATGGTATGGTTCGACTTAGGAAATAATTTTACTTATTACATAAAATGAATTTTTCAAACTTCTGCTTGAGGAATCAATTGTGTTAGACTGGAAACAAAAAAAAGAAGCGCCACATTTTTCAGGGTAGAAATCTCGTCTTTGTGTTTTATCGAACTTGAGAGTTCTTCGATGTTAATGGAATGAAGATACATAATTTACAATATGTTTTAAGCACTTTCTAGAAATTAGAATTAAAATTAATGAAAGAGTGTTATCACTATGCAAAATTTAAAATAATTTAATCAAAAATTAATGACATTTATCATTTATTGTTCTATATGTTTAATTGAAAATTTAATTATATTATGGTTTTCTTGAGAGTCACAAGTTTAAGATTAAACAAATTCACTTTTAGACATTCTACGCATTTTCAATAAGTATTAAGGGGACCAGGCAAGCGAAATTTTTTTTTTGGGGGGGGGGATCGATTTTTACTTTTTTATATCATTATATAGTTTTATCTTTTATCTTTCCAACGATGTGTCACACATGTGTATACATATATAAAAGAAGTGTTGGAATTACTCATTCTTTCTAAGAGTACTTTACAGCTTAATGGCCATTTAAATATTTAATTGACTTTTTCTTAAAACTTGGATTTTTCATGTTTGTGTTCCTTTTTTCCAATATCTATTAAACTTAAGAATTCCTTTTTTTAAAAGACTTTTATTATGTTATATTGTATACTTTAGCACACAGGGATTTAATGATTTGTTGAGAATTATTTATTTTATGCAGTGAAATCTTACCAAAAATGCTTATTTAAAAATGCCTTTCAATAAATAATTAATAATTAATTTTTAGGTTCACTTAGAAAGAAAGTGATCTGCTAAAATACGTAGAACATGTAACTCAAACTATTCTAAAAATTCTAGACCTCTATCTTTTACCATTTATGAGAAAAAGATACATAAAGTTGGTGTATTTTAAAATAGCGGAATTTACGAGCTTACCCGGACCCCTTAAATAAATTTACACGAATAAATTTCATGAAATTTCTAAAAATGTCTGTAAAGTTAACGCACCATTCATCTTACGGGATATAGATTACGTGACTAACAATTTTTTTAAATAATCATGTTAGAGTATTTATAGTATTTTGCACACGCTCGCTCCCTATGATTGTGTAAATTTGCATGGAAGGAGATAATTTCACCATTCTGTGTATTGTCACTGATGTGTTAGGACGTGGTCAAGTGATTCAGTCGTTTTATTTTAAGTTATAATGGATCGAAACATGTATCCAACTTTGTTAAGTGTTGGTGATGAATCCAACTAGAAAAGTCAACCTTCATCGGGATTTAAGGATCAAGACAAGGAAGTGTTATCGTCACCTGTTTCGAACGATGTGAAACCTTCTTTATCAGGATTGAAGAAACAGAATTTACCATTCGTGTGTACTACATGAAACCAAGCCTTCTCTCGGAAGTTTGTGCTAATTAGACACATGAAATCTCACCTCTAGAAAAAACCATTTGCTTGTGAATTGTGCGAAAAATGATTCGTACAAAAAAGTGACTTATTAATTCATAAGAAGATTCATTCGAAGACCCCTGTAATGTATAAGTGTGATTTATGCAATGACGTATTTTCAAGAAAATATGACCTATTAAAGCACAAAATGATCCGCAAGACTCCCAAACAACATAGTTGTGATCTATGGAGTGACGTGTTTTTGAGAAAATATGACTTATTAAAACACAAGAAGATTCATATGAACCCCATTCAAAAGCACCCGTGTGATGAATGTGATGAAAATTTTTCTAACAAAAGTGTTTTAGTGGCACATAAACGCACTTCACACAAGTTTTCACCCAAATAAACTGATTCTTCTTTAAAAGATGCATTGTATGAAAAAGTGAAGCATTTTCAAAGACAAAATGCTCTTAATTCGCTTTCTGTGTAATTAATCTCACACCTGACGAAGAGAATAATAAAGACTTATACATATTTTTTAATAGTATAAGATCAGATATTTTGAATGAATTAAATTACCAGATGGCAGAAAAAAAAACACATTAAAATGGTACGCAACAGTTCATGTGGTTGTTAGTCGTTTAGCACATGATGGTGAAATGGGCTATGCTACTCCGTTTTTCCGATCAAAAGCAACTCTGGAGTTGACGAATGATAACATACCTCTGGCATATTGACGAAGCCTTTACCAAAATGAATAACTCCTTTGAAAAGTTCACACAGCAAGGTATAGGATGAATGTTAAATAAAATTTTGAATTTAGAAGTGCATTCAGCTAAACTTGGCATGTATTAAAACTTGTATACCTTGTTTAAACTCTGTTTACTTATGTACTTGATATCGTAACTTTGAAAATAAATATTTTGTGAGTGGAAATGCTTCGAGTTTGTATTTTCTTTTCACATATGAACATACTTTATTATTATCATATAATATGTAAATTACTTTTACCATTTGAATTTGTTAGAAAGACAAAAACTGAGTGAAATGTTCAAAATATTTGATATATCATTCATAAATCTGTTATATTTCAAAATAAAATTCATTTGAAAAATGAATACTAAAAGATTAGATTTCTGTATAAATTAATTAACATACCAAATTCCAATTGCTTGAATTTCACCTTCTTCGAACAGCGACTTAACGTGCAATAAGAAAAAATCCCATGACTTCCTTCTACCATGCAAATGGCTGATAGTACAAAAATGTTATTCGTTATCAGCGACGTCAGTAAGCGATAAGAATAGCTGAATTATTGTAACGCATTGCTATCCGAAACTTGTTTGAGCCTGTTTTTGTTACCTCACCTATAATGTAAGTTAAGATTATTTTTAATTACTTAGTTAAAATCACCAATTGCTAATTGTAATTGGACCATTAATTGAATTTTATAATAAGTGATTTATTGTTATATTATTTAAGTTTCATAAGTATTGATCTGAGAAATAACTTTATTTTCTTTTGAAAGTGAAAATCCTTAGATTTCATTCACTTAGTCTTAAAAATTTGTTTTGTATGTTTGAACTTATTTCAAAGCATTGAACGATGTATTTGTAAAACGATCCTTTTCTAGAAAAAGGGATGCTCGTTTTCAAATGCATTTCCCGACATTCTGTAAAATGCTTTCGCTGAAAGTTTTCTCTAACCTAAACATGTTAAATAAAACGGTTGACAGGTGACAACATTCGCTGGATTAGGAATCGATTTTCATGTGTTTTTTCTGAATTTTCTTAAATTGTGTGTGTTTTCAACTGACTTTTCTGAAAGTATGTAAAGTGTTTTTACATTCTAAAAGTTTTCGCTAATCTAAACATTTTTAGTCATACTGTTGTTATATATAAAACTCGCTGTGTTAGGAATTTCTTATATATTTTTCTTGAACGAGTGTTAGAAGGTATTTTTTCTCTCTCAGTGGAAAGTCAATTTAGATTTCATTCTTCTTAGTCTCTAAAACAAATTTTTGTCTGAACCTTTACATTTTTTCTAAAGAAATTCATACTTACCATATCTTTTAAGTTTTAATGAAGTGTAATGTTAAGCATTGGCCAGTTTTTGCCACATTTCTATCGGAGGCTTGCCTTCAGGGAAATTTTTTGAAGAAGAAAATCCCTGAAAAGACTGCGCAGCCCCACCGCCCAGACTAAGCCTCCTATAAGTGGCGCTGAAGCATATCCATCTTGTTACCCTAAATAACCGCCATATTCGGACACAGAACCTGCTGATTTCGAATCCTCGAACATCAGCCCAAGCTCATAATTATGTGGTCAGTCGGCTAATCACTTTGCTGACTACTTGTTAAGACTGCTTGTGTTGTGCAACATTGTTTATTTAGACATTTATGTCCTTACTTTAACCCTTTAAAGGTCAGAGGTATGTAACTTATAACACTTAATTTTAATAAATTTTTTCCCGAAATTTTTAATAAAACTTTACTTTTATAATGTATGTGAAAAAAAATATTGGTTGTGAAAGATCTAGTTTTTGAAATTTTTGGTTTCCTCACACGATATTGCTATTGCTTTGAGATATATGAATGTTATTTTTAAACACTAATTTTGCAAGAAATGCCAAACTATATTTGGACAAATAAATAGTTATTTGAACCTACATCTTATATTATAAAGAAGTTCCGTAAAGAGACTGTCACTAAAAGTAGCGTGGTTTTAAATATTGAGCATCTACGAAATTACTCAAAGAGAGCCCGTGAAATTTTATAGTTAAACTTGCTGCTCGCTGGGCGTTGTCCGGGGCCGTGATAGTATTTTAAAATAAACCTGAAATTTTAATGATTTTGTATCTTTAAGTCGATTTTGTCTGAAATACATGCCCGCTGACTGTGCAAAAAATCGGTTAAAAAAGACTGATATTTAGCTGTAAAAAGGTTCGAAATAATTGCAACGGGAAACTGGGGTGAGGCGATATGTTTCTGGTGACTTCGTAATTTTCGTGCTAAAATATTCATACTTAACTTTAAAAATCACTGTTATACACGTAACTATTTATTTTTCTTTTCACATCGAAACCCTGAGTGAATTTTTTTTGATTTTCAAACAAATTATATCATCCTTAATTGCGACTATATGTGAATCAAATCGATACTCAATCTTTAGCTGAAAGGTTAGTATATAGCATTAAAATTTCAGAGCTATTGCATAAAATTCAGTATATTTTTTTAATCAAAACATGCGTAATGTTCATCCTGTGGCAAAGAAACCTAGCCATAACCTAAATGTAACGTAACCGTAACCTAACCTAAACCTAACTGCAATGTAACCGTAACATAAGCGTAACTTAAATATAATATAAATGTAACCTTACCCTAACCTAACTGTAACTTAACCTAACCGTAACCTAACTGCAACGTAACCGTAACCTAAATGTAAGATAAACCTAACATAACTGTAACTTAACTCTAACCGTAACATAAATGTATCCTAACCGTGAACGCATTACGAAGTACTTTAGTGTTACTTTCCATCGCCAGGGGCCGCAATATGTTTTATACGAAGATCCGACAAGGGTCACCTCACCACTGCCAGCGGAAGCGTATAGCAGGCTTGCTGCGAACGCTCTTCAAAATCTTTTAGTTCCACTTTCCACCGCCAGGATGATCACTCTTTTGTAAACAAACCTATATCCAAACGAAACTCTGATTTTCAACCTATCCGTATATGGGGCATTCTCACAATCTTTTGACTTTCAGGAATAAAAATCTGGTGAAATTAAACTTGCTAAAACAACATTTTAATCTGATAGACGAATGCCTTAATGATTCAAAATAAAGAAAAAATGGTCAGCAGCGAAAATGTTTTTATTTAACTGAGGTTTAAGTTAAACTTGCAAGTTTAATTTTCCTTACCATTTTACCACTATAACTTTCTATTTTATTCTAAATTTTTACTTATAATGAATTTGCACAGTACCCAAAGGACATTCAAATAAGAAATAATAACAATGTAGTGTTTTTATTACCAAATTTTGAAGAGGCGTTAAAGAAGGGATGGTAAGGAAAAGAGAGGGGGGGGGGGCAGTAGGAAAAAAGTGACGGTAAGGGAAAAAAGAGATGGTAAGGATGGGACGGTAAGGCAAATTACCACCTATTTTTAGGCAAATCATATTAAGACTAAGTGATAGCCACAATGTTCACCGATTTTTAGAAACAGTTATTTACATTGGATTAAACTAAAAAAATATTTAATTTACCTCGAAAAGTGCACGAATAAACCTTGGGGACGGTAAGACCACCAATAAAAACCCGATGCTTGAAATTGATATTTAAATGCTGATTTAAATTCTGCAGTAAATTTCCTGCCAAAGAATTTTAGCCATTCTTTCTCTAGCATACTTCTGCATGAGAGGAAAGTTGAAAAAAATTCTGTGGTTGCATCGTTGCATCTGAAGTGATTTTCTGTATAATTTTAGCAAGAATTTAGGTAAGGAATCTAAAACCCAGGGACAGAGTTTAAAAAAAATAATAACCGTAAAAATGTGTGCAGGTTAATCTTTTGCTACATATTTATGTAAAACAATAGTCCCAGTTTCGGAAAAAAATTACATTGAATTACTTTTATTGAAATAATTTTATACAGACAGCTCCCAACTTAAAAATCAGCATCAGGGACAAGGAGCGGTATAAGAATTTCCTGGTATATTTGGGCCCCCAACATCGTCCAAAAGTTATTTATCTAGTTAATATTGTTATACAGTCAAGCAATGGGGTGTTCCCTAGTATATGAAATAAAAAAAAAAACCACAAGAATATGTACTAAAATAAAAATTATTATTCAGGGGCTTAAAAGTCAAAAGATTGTGAGAATACCCCATATATATTACTTGACGGGATGGGGACTCAAATAAGAATTTAAGATATTTGCCGAAATTACTATTCGGACATAATGGTAACCACCACTATATTAAGGGACCAATATACTCTATACGAACCTCCGTCACGGGTCGCTGCTGCCTGTGGTATCACCGTACAGCAGACATATATGTTAGTTCCACTTTTCACCGCCAAAGGCGCACTCTGTTCTAAACAAATCTATACCCTAACGAAACTCCGTTATTCAACGTATTCGTAGATATATTAGTCAAAAGTGTAGAGGCTGAAATAAGAATTTAAGAAATTTGCTGAAACTACTATTCAAAAATAATAATAACTACTACTCATAAATTAAGGATACAATATGTTCTGTACGAACATCCAACACTAGTCCCCGCTGCCTGCGGCACCGTATAGCAGGCGTGCTAGAAATTCAAAACATTATTTTGTATTTAAAAAACCAAAAAGAGGAATGAAAAAATGCGTTTAAAAATGCATTTAGAAATAAACAAAAACGCTTCTGAAATTTAAAAAAAAAAGCATCATTAATAGTATAAAAATGAGAATTCAATTTATTTTTTAAATGTTGCTACTTGTTACAGCAACATAAAGCATTGGAAAAGCAAGGACTTACTGTTGCCAATTTCTAATTCCTAGTGGTAAAAGAGCCAGTAAGGAGTGTTCTAATCTTTTATTTAACGTTTAAAAACTATATTTCTTGATATCTAATTACATCAGTTTCAACCAAGTGTCCCTAATTTTCCATTAGTCAACCAAAATCGCCATTTTTTTTTAAAATATATTATCGCCCAACTAATCAAAGTAGAGAAAAACCGATTTGCTGTAGGGTGTGACGTCAGTTGAAATTGATCTATTCTTTTAAATTTTCATGAGTAGTAAATATGCTTCCAAAGCATGTGTTTAAACTCCGTGCTAAAATTTAATCTTTAGTTGAAAAAACAGACACTCTTGAAACGTCAAACACTGAAATTGGTTTACTATTTAATTGTAACCCGGTTTATTTTATTATTTCTGCGAAAACTTTATACAACCAACCAACCCAAAGTAAGCGGAGGGGGGGAAGCTTACTTTTCATGACAGTAAGTTGCGATTTTTTATTAATAACTCAATTAGTTATTAGAATTTTAAAACTCTGAGTCTCAGGTGCACCAAAAGAAGTCTTCGACTATCATCACAAAAAGTTTGAGCCTCGTACGTGCAGAAGATTTTGTTAGCCTTCGGGAAAAGACACACACACACACACACACACAGAGCAAAACTTTCTTTTATTAGTATAGATTACACTAATTTAAAGACCTTTTTTCTTGGTTTTTCTGGCACCAATTATTAGGTTTGAGAAATTTTAAGTTTGCTCCTATTTCATTATACAGGGTGTCTGTAATTAAACGACCCTATTTTGAAGTTGTCTATTGACAAAACTATTCTTCATAAAGTTGTGAAATTTTGTGAAAGACATAATAAAAGGATGGAAATTTGTTTAAGCAAAAAAAGTTCAACATTTCGCAACCAGAGGGCGATTTTTAATAAATATTAGCATTAGGATAATTTTGAAATTTTATTTACAGGGTGGCCATAATTAAACGACCCTATTTTAAAGTTGTCTACAGACTGAACTATTGTTCAGAATGTTGTGAAATTTTGTGGAGGACACAATAAAAGTATGGGAATTTGTTCGAGTGAAAAAAATAATAAGAGGCCGTTTTTTAACAAATTACACATTTAGCATACATTTACGATAGTTAAACAAATTTTGTTATAACCAGACATGTTACGCATCACGGTCGTCCTTTTCAGATACCATCTGGTATCGTAAGATAGCATGTTCCACAGTTGACCTATGTGTGTTCTGGGATATGCTAGGAACATATAGTGAAATGCTGTCTTTAGAATCAGCTTAAGTTAATAAATAAAATTTCTAAACTATCGTAATGCTAAATGTGTAATTTATTGAAAATCGCCCTCTGGTGGCGAAATATTGAACTTTTTTGCTTAAAAAATTTCCCATCCCTTTGTTATGTCTTTCACAAAATTTCACAACTTTATGAACTTTTGTCTGTAGACAACTTTATAGTAGGGTTGTTTAATTATGGACATATTATTGAATGTGCTCCTTAAGTTTGTATTATTTTCATATATTTATAAGAGACGTAATTCTTAATGAATAATGGGTTTTTCGTTTCTCAGTGGCAAAATTTTGTGATTAAATAAATTTAAAGATTAATTTTTAAGTTGGGGAATATATGTATTTAAGTGTGCAATAGTAATACTCACTACATCCATAATGACTAAATCAACACCAGAAAAATCAGACACAGGATTTAAAATATTAAATGTACACTATTCCTATTTTTATTATTAAAACCATTTTTATCTATTTAATGGTTAAAGGAATGAACGAGAGATCTTATGCAATCAAAAGTAAATAAAATTTAATAAAATTATTGATGCACACGAAGATTACTAAGAGATTGATGATTCAGCTTTATAATTTATGGGTGTGGTGCAACTTCCTATAATAGCAAAACATGCGACTCATATTTGATATCAGATTTTGTTTTTAGCTTCATTCTCCTTCATTCCTAATTCATTCCCAATAACTAAAAGAGCAAGAAAAAATCGCTGTAACTTAATTGCTATAACACAGTTCTATCTTACAGTTATCATCAGTAACCCTACACTGAATTTTTCAACGGTTTTGACAGTTCTGACAGGGAAACTAAGCACCTAGCACTGTGCGAACTGATAAATATTGTTCCCTTGTGCAGCATATGGATATATGTAATGCACATGAATTATTCCAAGTATAATGGGGCCTATTTTGTAATGCGATTGCTTATTAAAACAAAGAAGTGGACGATTGGTGATCACGAATACTTTACTGTAGTCAAAACATACCAGCATGATACAACTTGCTTAAAAAACAAATGCTAGAAGTCATTTATCAAGATCTAAACGTCATAGAAAATTTCGAAGAAGAATTTCTTCGCCCTTTGATGATGGGCCACAGCGCCGCGTCTTTCAGACTTTTGACGTTAATAACAGGGTAACGAAAATTTGAAAGGACGCAGTGGAAGAATATGCACGAAGTTTTAAGGGGAACGACACCAAATAACATTGATCAATGATTCGGATTAAAATAACCTTACCCGAATTACAGCATGAATATATATTGTTAGCAATTCTGAAATTTCCACTGTTGCGTGGTTCATTAAATATTTAATTTTATTTTCTCTTGTTTAACCTATCCGCAGAGTATGCAGTATCAAAGAATGTTTTTTTTTTTTTTTTTTTTTTTTTGAAATATCGCTCTATTTATTTAAATTCTGCAGAACAAACAAAAACCTGGGATCTAATTCATTTGCTATTGCAAGAAAAAAATACTTTATAAATTTCCTTCATTTTGTTCCCCAGTTTTAAAAATCTACCTATAATTTTTAGTTCCTTTTCTTTCACACTTATTACTAAATAAATTTCAATAAAATTATGAAAATCACTTATAATTATTAAAAAGCTAAAACGTGATAAAAGTACATTTAAAGGCATCTTGATAAAATCGCCGTTTGTGCTATGAAACATGTAGCTCAGAATAAAATGTATTTGTATGCCATTAAATGTACTTTTATCCCTTTTAGCATGTTTTAGCTTTAGTTAAATAAATTTCTGCTAATTTTTTAACCAGTTAATCTATTTTCTTTTACATATATTCGTTAAATTAAAAAAATTCTACCAGTTTTAGTGATATTTTTACATTTTACACGAGAAAGGCAAGTTTGTGGCGAATTTCGTTAAAATATTTTCCTTATTGTTAAAATTATATAAAAAAAATCCGGATTCTTATTGGAATGATTCGAACAGATTGTAAATCTGGTTTCCAATAAATTTTTTTTCTGTCATAGTGTGCGGCTACCAACACTTAAAATTTTATCAGGACACACTGCAAATAGAAGCGTCTTAAATTTAGACACATATGTGACTGAAAAAGAATTTTAGACACTTAAGTGTCTTAATCTGAAAATTCAGATATTATAGATGTCTTAATTTAAGATACATAAGTGTCTTACTATGACCATGGTGTAAACGAACTGAGAATAATGTCTAAAATATCCGCAAACGTCTTATTTTAATACCCTTCATTGTTTTAAACGTGTCTTAATTTAAGACGTTTTGATTCTTCCGACGCAATAACCACCAGGGGGCACTCGCACTCCCAGTTGCGCATGCGTTTTGGATGTCTTCGTTCGAACGTTTCGACGTCTTCGTTTCGACGTTGTAATTCAAACAAAGTTTGTTTTTATGTACGCGTGTATTTTAATTCGTTTTTTTGCGAAATGTGAAGTACTGTGATTTTAATTCGTATTAACTTGGATTATTTATTTATTGAATACATACATCTGACGTGTGTGCTCGACATCAAATGTCTCTTAGAAGCTGTCGTCGATATAAGGGCGGGATAGACACAGAACAGAAGTAGACGACGGTTGAAGATTACACCCGGAAATTCCAATGGGCTTAGTGTTAACTCGTATTAATTTATATCAATAATATTGTGTTATTCATCTTCATCCTGTCGAAGCTTGCAAAAAAAAAAAAAAAAAAAAAAAAAAAAAAAAAAAAAGAAACTTTTGTCTGGCGGGTCCTGTTTTGAGGATGAAACATCTCATTCTTTAAATATGGCTAGTCGGATGTATTATGGGATTACCTTTTAAACTGAAGCAAGTCTTTCTCCCTCACTGTGATTGTGGTAGTTTTTAAAATTTCAAATCGAGGAATTTTTCTTACCTCTTGCAAACAGCGATTGAAGTAAGTATTATAATTTCTTTATAGTACTAAAATTAGTGTCTTTTATGATTTTATTTATTGTACTAAACAAAATCTTACATGAAATTTAATTAGTTTTTAATCTTTTTGCAAAAAAAAAAACACTAATTCTAGAAGTATATATTTTTAAATTTATGACGTTGTCTTTTATTAAAATTATGTATTATTTATTCTCATCTTTTTCTCAAATTTAAAGTAATAACATCACTAAAAAACAGACATATTTAAAAGTTAAGTTCATTCTCTTGTTTTAGTTTGTTTTCAATATGGCAGTTCTTAGTTTCAATGGCTAATGCTTATCTCATACTAAACGACCACAAGGAAATAGAAAAAAAAAAACTTTGAAAGATCTCCTAAAGCTTTCTTACTTCCTAGCTAGGGATTACAATCCCGGATTGAGATCCGGGATCCCGCTTTAATTTCAATCCCGAAAATCCCGGGATTTTTACTGGAAAATTCCGGGATTTTCGGTATTGCCTTTTTTTTTTCAATTGAACAATATTCAGCTGAAATTAAAAAATATATTTATAAACTTTCGCTTTTGGAAAAAAAAATCAATTGATTTTTATGAAATTTATATATAATTGAAAATGAATATTTGTCTCAAGTATTTCTTAGATATATTTCTAAAGCTATTAAATCTTTTAATGTGGAAAACTTTTGACTTGGAAACATAGAAGTAACCCAGTCAGGAAAAAGGAAATCATTTGTTTATTTCGATTTCGCTGCGTGTGTGGATTCGAAGGTCATTTTTCAATTAGACTTTACTGATAAGCATCGCAAGTGTGTATCATAGTGATAAACTTCTTTTTTGCGGCTTTATTTTGCTTTAAAGATGTCTTGTTTAGTAGCTCATAGGAATGATAACAATAAGCCCATGTGGCAATATAAATTTTTAAAAAATCTAATTTTTAAATGATAAGGATTTTAATTTTTTTTCGGGGAGGGGGGGGGGGGATTTTGTATGAAATTTTCGTAAAGCTGATACCTTAAATCTTGCACTGATTATAATGAAAGTTTTGAACTTTTAGAGTAGGACAAGATTAAAAAACACAACAAAATACCGAAGTAATTTTTTTCTCAATATTATCCCTTTGCGCTCGAGGGCTCCGGAGCGGAGCCATTTAAAATTTGTCTTCAAACTCGAGGTCTCCGCTACGGAGACAATGCAAATAATTTTGTGATACCATGTAATCTTGGCTTTTCTAGACAGGTATCACAAAATTATTTGCATTGTTTCCGTAGCGGAGCCCTCGAGTTTGAAGACAAATTTTAAATGGCTCCGCTCCTTAGCCCTCGAGTGCAAAGGGATAAAGTAGAATATTTATTTATTTATTCATAGTTAAATAGCTGTTGTGATTATCATCTGATATATATGTAAAATTGCCTATGTGGCAATATAAATTTTTAAAAAATCTATTTTTAAATTATATGAAGTAGAGTAGGACAAGATTATAAGAAATATATATATTTATCCATGTACTTTAAAAGCCCTCAATAGCCCTTGCCGTTGAATTTGTCCAATAATCGGAGATGTCTGCTTTTGTGAGGTAAAAATATACAAATATGTATGCCATGCGGATTAAAAAAGTATTCGGTAAATAGATGTTTCAGAATAGCTATTCGGAAATGTCCATTAACCTCCACAACGGATACTCCCGAATACCGGACATCTCAATTTAGATAACAATAATGCAGGGTTGCATTTTTTGCAAAAGAACTTCTTGATTAAAGAATGGGCATACTGGGCCGTGCCCCGCCCCGCTACGATTTTAGTGCCCACAAATTTGATGTGCAATATTTGTAAAGCTTATATTTTAAATCTGTTTCGAAATTGTATTGATTATAATCAATATTTTGAACTTTTAAAGTAAAATAAGATTAAAAATAAAACAAATTTTAAAAATTTAATATTTAGATAAATATTTTTTGTTTTAATCTTGTTCTACTCCTGAAGTTCAAAATATTGATTATAATCAGTAAAATGTCGTAAAAGATTTAAATTATCAGCTTAACAATAATTGCGTATCAAAATTGGGAGCACCAAAAAAATCAGGTTGTAGGGGGGGGGGGGAGGGGGGCAGGACCAGAGCCAAATATTTTTCAAGGATTCAACGTGGTCAAACATGGCTACGTATGATGCTTACAAAAAAATGGATGCTATTAAGACGTTTGAAGTGTCTGAAAAAATTCAGACATTTTAAAATGTCTGAAAACTGAACACTCCAAAATTTCAGACATTTTAATTTACAGTGCAGGTCTTTAGAATCCCTTTCTATGGTTTTCCGTCTGGGATATGGGGAGGAGGAGGCGTAATTGCTAAAAACATATCCCATATCCCGTGCTTATGATTTGAAATTCCCCATCTTACAAAATTTCGTCTGAGAGGTCCTGATACATCCTGAGATATGTCCTTTGCTCGAGTGGAGATAGGAGTCAAATCATAAAACAAATCTTCCAAGTCTCACGTCCATGCTCACAGATTTATCTTCAAAATTTCATCTCTAAGGTCTTGGTATAACCTGAAATATGGTTTTACCATCTAGGAGGATGGGGGGGTGGGGGGGGTGGGGGGGGGCTTAGAATATTGAAGTATATGCATTGCATTATGAAAATGTCCCAAGTAAATAAGATTTTTGTTTTATTTTGAAAAAAAAAACTTCACTTTTTTATAGATTTTCAAATTAGTAGAAAAAAAAGTAAATGAGAAAACCACAAATCAATAAAATGTCATCTGGTGGATGGAAGCAGGAAGAAAATAGCAGAGTGCGTATAGATCTAGTTCTAACATAATTTCTTAATAGAAATTTTCGCCTAATTTAATCGCAGAATAATAATACAAATTCTGGAAATAAGACTTCTGCGATTCATCTCAGAAATAAAATCTAATTTAAAAAAATGGCAAATATTTCTAATCTGAAATAGTGGTGCTGTACTGCTTGGAAATTCTAAGGAGTGTACGCATCTTTAAATGCAAAAATCAGAAGTTTTCCTGTAAATCAAAAATACTTGGCAGATGTGATAATGTTTTACAAGCAGAAACTTTTGCATTGTTTTTTTCCCCCAAGAATGTGGATAGTAGAGGGTTTACGGCGTTCCTAAATTTTCTACCTTTTCTATCATTAAATCAGATAAATAATCTTTGCTGTAGATTACCTTTACATCGGCAGTAGTTCGTCAAACATTATTGTTTTTTAATAGTGGTAGCAGACGTAAGAAAATTTTAGGAACGCTGCAAGCCCTGAGAGTACTTAAATGATAATTCGTATTTTATTCTCATCTTACTTTGGCATAAATATTACCCCATGTTCATGATAAAGTTTCTACAGATGATGATGTAAAGGGCCCTTGCGCGTGGCGTAATGATGTTGTGGTAGCATGGAGAGCATTCGAATCTCTACGTAATAGGTAAAGACTCTTATTCACGTAAATAAATATTGGCCTTCACCAATTAATTAAATCATACATAAAAATTAATAGATGAACATGGGTCCTGGAGCTATATGATATGAATACGCTGGATCAAGATAATGAGCAGAAAAGAGTTAGCAAATAACAGAGTGGAAGCCAAAGTTCCAATATAACATTCAGCTCTAATAAACGCTCAGAAAGTGCTCGTCTCGTGCTGGTGAACTTTCTGCGCCTATTGAGGTATACGTCTTAACTAGACTTGGGGCTGGTTTTCCTGATATTTCCTTCAGTTTGAGAATCACTGCCAGAAATGTTGGCTCAGGTCTCCCGGAACCTTTCGGTTCCACATCTGATTCTAGCCATCCTTCTACATACAAGATCACTTCAGACTCCTCTCTTTTCTCTTCCTTCTCTCCTCGTACTCCAAGAGGGATATGGGGGGATAGAGTTGTGCTCTTCTCACTATTCCTCTTTTGTGTGCTGTTCTCTTAGGTTTCTCATTGGTTGCTACGTCTTTCTTACGTGCAAAAGTTTTGCCACCGAGTGTCTCGAGATTATAACCGTCGCCGAGGGTATCTGGCCCACCGACTTCGCTTCGGTGATTAATTAACGCATACCTTAACTAATTTCCAATGTCAAAACTTTGTCCCAAACTGTCTAAAGTGTAATTGATGATGTTCTTTTGGAACTATCAAAACTCTGCAGTAGGTCTCCACCGTGGGAATCTTTCTCGGGCGTTTCCTTGTTTGGAAAATGACTGAAAAGTGAAACTTTCGGAACGATTATTCAGGTAAGTTTGTTGGGGAGAATGCCGATCATTTACACGGTAAAGGAACCCGGCTACTAAAACATCCCGTTCCATTAACCCCGCAACAGCGATGCATACACATAGGGTGCGTGTAGTTTTTGTATTATCACCAGTTTTCCCAAATAAAAATCGTCTCCTTATTTAACCACGGACAATGTTAACAGTTTCGTGATAAAATGATAAAAAGATTACTTTATTAAAATACTGATCACAAATGTAAAAACCGTACTCACCCAGGAAATGTTGTACCCTGCATGACTGTTCTCGGTTTAAATTGCTAAACTAGGCTTTGAGCATCGCACAAGAGTAGTCTAAATTTGTCACAAGTTTCTACCATATCATCAAAAGAATATAAACAGAGAATTCATCACTCTCAATAGCCGTTACGTCTGCGATTTTAGAAGTGTGTCATATTTCATATCAAAGAGCACCATCATGTACTCGGAAATTATTCCACAATCAGACTTTCCTTATATGCAATCGTTTAGGAGATATGAATGCTAAAGTTAAACTCGTTCGTATCAATTTTTTATAAGAGTCACGAGATTAACCATCAAATCCACAGGAGTGACCATTAACACTCAGTGGCTGATCCACTGAATATCCTTAGCACTGTCAGGATACACTGAAAAAAATGAAGTACTCAAAAATGAGTAAATCGATGTACTGTCTAGATCAGACTAGAAAAAGCCTGGAACTGGTCTTGACTCTGTCCTGTGTCCAGGGTCGGTCGACTTTATTTTAGGGAAGTCCGGCATTTTCTTTTCTCCCGTTCAATCGGTCCTTACCGTAAAGAATTACCGTAACCTTTTCTGCCCTTCTCCTCCTACGGACGAGGTTCCTTCCCTACAAGTTTTGGAACCTCCGAAATCAGGAAATCTACTCAGGGTTTTTCTTGTCTCAGCCAGACAATATTTATATTGTATTGAGTATGTTTGGATCAAAAATGAACACACCCTTTCTCAATTTTGATACATCACATGTTATCAAACCCAAACGAAACTTTAATTTTGTGCTTTGTAGTAGTTTATTTCATTCATGGCGGCTTAAAAGACGTTCTTTAATCGAAAAATAAAGTAATATACTGTCGAAATCAGAGGTATAATATTAAATTTTTATTCCTCTGAAGGAACTATATACCGTGTCTCCTTTATAGCGCGTAAGGTTACATTGTGTTATTATTGTTGTTGTCACGGAGTAAAAGAGTTGTTACTCCGTGGTTGTTGTTTATCAGAGCTTCATAAATTCGGTCTGGTCTGTGTGCTAAGGGAGATGGATTTGTTCGAGAAAACAATAATTAGAAAAATGGGATTATCAATATTTCGCCAACTACTTTGAAAGTAAGTGCTCTCTGTTAAATATTCAATACTTTTTTTCTTGTTTAATGTAATCAGCTATACCTTTCGTAAATATTATATGAATGTAAATATTAAATTATGCACAGTATTTTAAAATGATTTAAAAGTGCTTGGAAACAATGCTCATATCATAAAAGTAATTGTTTAGAGTATCTTGATAATAATTTTTCTATTTTTTTAAATTTATTTTGTAAATAATTAAATATTTCTTGTTAATAATTTTTAGCGGGAAATAAATTTCGGAATATTTTTACTTTAATCTGTAGTAAAGTATCTCGGGAAAGCGGGGGGGGGGGGGAGAACCTTTGACAAGAAAATTATTTTTTCCATTTAACTTATTTTAGTTTTCAAAGTATTTTACAAATTGCGTGTCTTTTAGCCCGGTATCTTATTTTGATTTCGCACGTGTTACTAATCGGCCATCTTGGACGCCATTTTGTTTAATTTCATATTTTTATAACAGAAGCGTTGTTTTCAAACAATTTTAAAATACTGTGCATAATTTAATATTTGCATTAATGTAATACTTACTGAAGGTACAGCTAATTCCATAAAATAAGAAATAAATCTATTGAATATTTAACAGAGAGCAAATACTTTCAAGTTCTTATTTGAATACATACATGGGATAAAAAATGAGTACATAAACACTTCATATCTGAATACATACATAAGATCAAAAATGAGTACATAAAGATTCATATTTGACCCCATCCATGGAATCAAAAATGAGTACATGTTTTTCTCAATTTTGAGTACATTTGGATCGGATCTATTTTGAGTATATGATGTATTTAAAAATGAGTACTTTTTACTCAATTTTGAGAACCCATTTTTTTCAGTGCAATGGTGTGGTGCAACCATATTAGATCAAGTCAAATTTTTGAACAAGGGTGTCGTGTTCCATATCAAAAAATACCGTCGTATTGCCAGAAGCAGATTGCGCCGTCAGATTTTCCATACTTGATGTGGTTTAAAAGTAACTAAAGACGAAATTGTGGAATTGAGGATATGATGAATGTGTTATTCTTGCTGCTGAATATGGAACTGAAGGCGTTCTGTCGAAACGATTAAAAACTCGCATCAAAATCTGGGGAGAGTTGTTGATACAGGCATTCAGGTTCCATTGCAGAAGGGATATTTATAGCGGATTTTTATAGCATACATTTGTATCTTTAAATGAAACCCGATATGAAAGTCGAGACTGATATATATATATAAAAAAAAATCACGTGATCTGGATGGCCATTCCAAAGAGCCACGACGGTCATTCAAATGACCCGGAAACTAAAAATCTTCCATCTGATGAACAGGTATTACGTAATAGATAGGAACTCCCTACTTTTGTTTATAACTAGTGAAATTCATCTTCAGTGAACAGGCAATGAAAGACAGTCTTTTGCTACAGTTTTGGGGGGTTTGACTGAATACAGTCTTCTTTCGCCCAGGAGGGCTAAACAGACCGAGAACTTTATGTAAAGTTAAATAACACCCAACAAAAACATCCAAGCCTGAATCTGGTTTTGAATCCAGTATCACTTGACTAGTAGCCAGTCTCCTAACTAGTAGACAAGCAGGTGGTGAGGAATATTTTCGATATATTAGAGCATTCTTCAAATGAAAATCATCCTGTATATTAAAATTTTCCTTTTACTGAACCAAAAGTTGATCATTTCGTAAGAATACCGAAATATAGGACCTTACACACGTAGTTGTCTAATAGTTAGGTACTGGCTTTTAGTTAATAAGTGTCGGTTTAAAATTCAGATTTGCGATTGGATGTTTATAATAATTCGGCATCATGTTAAGTTTGAGGTTTTTGTACAAAATATGACAAAGGAATTCAAAATCCCTACTTTTAGAGAAGCTGGTCTAATCAACAGTATTAATTTTATTTTTCCAATTTCTAATAATATTTTGTTAATCTTTGGTGTATATCAATTGTATTCCCTGTATATTTTCCTTGTATTGCGAAGCACTTTTTTATGACTACAAAAAGATTTTGCATTCTTGTATATGGTTATTTATATAAGAAAATATTGTCGTTGATTCTCATTTATACAAGGTATTGGAATTTCTCCGATTCTTTTATCAACAAATGCAAATTAAAAAAAGATAATTAATGGAACATTAAAAAAAGTCTCCATGTTGCACCGCTCATGGAGGGGGAAAAAGTCGTTAAAAAGAACAATCTAAATGTGGTTGATTTGATTAATGATATATACCTCAAAAACTTTCATAGAAAATCTTCGAAAAAGGCTAAAAAAAAAAAAGAAAAGAAAAGAAAAGAAAAGAACAAGAAAAAAAATTGTGTAACTGTTCTTTTGCTTTAAACGAATCAGTGAATAATTAATGAGCGCAAATCACGCAATTTTTCGTGGCTGTTTCCGGAATCATAGTATTAGCTACAAGAATTTTGATATTTTGTTTCAAATATGAGAAATTGGTTTTGGTTTACATGAGCAAATGATGCTTATTCATGTAAAAGTAGTATAGTGTACTAGTCCAATTAAGAATAATAAATGTATTTTCTCTATTTTAATTAACTTTTTGATTTCTTTTATAAATGAATCAGAAGATTAATATTTTACTCCTCTTCTCTTTGTCTAGTTCAGGTTACTTAACTGCCAAGGCATAATCTTTTTCGACATCCCCTATAAAGACAAACCCATACTTACGGTGTCCACACGTCTTTTTAATTAAAGTACAATAATCTATTTCACTTCCTTATCATTTAGATTTTTTTTTCTCTGAAATAACTGTTTTCTTCTTTACTTTGGTTTAAATGCATCACTATAAGCAGGTCGAGCGCATTCTCTGGTTCTCACTCTAAGTGTGAACCAAAATATCAATTAAGCATACTAAGGGGCCTAGAAATTAAAAAAGTGTTCTAGAGCCCCGCCCCCCCTAAAAGAACGTCTTTTCAGGGCTACCAAAGTTGATAAATTACTTCAGTTTGTTCGTAAATTTTAGAGCTACATTACCATTAAATACAAAAGAATTAAATACTGTTTTGCAATTTTATATGAACGCTGTAAAAAAAGGATTAAAATACGAAAATTGTACTGGCAATCGAAACGCCAGTACTATTTCCGTATTTTAACGGAAGTTTCCCTCCCGTAAATAAAAACGGGAATTTTTCTGTAATTTACTGGGAAAAAGCTCCGTTAAAATACGGAAATAGTACATAAATATTGGCGCCATAAATTTAATCACTTTTACTTAAATAACATTACCAAAGTAAAAACTACATTTTGCCAATATTGGGGAATCAGTGGATATAATATTTTCAATATTGAGGCACACTTAGCAAACATACGCGTTTCCTTTTGAAGTATGTCCATTTAAAGCCAACATTTGTGTAATTCTCTCTTTTCTTTAAAGATATTAGCAATGGAAAGCCGTTACATTTGACGCTATTTTCGTTTTTTTCGAAATATTTCCGGTATAAAGTCAATATTTATGCAATATTAGAGTTACATTAAAACTAATTCCATTGTAAAGCAAGTATATACAACAATTAATTACTTCGCTTTCCAAATACAATCCCCTGATTTAAAAAAAATATATTATCTGTGTGCTTTACTTTTTTAAATGTTACAAACATATTTTTGAATATTTAATATTTTAATTGTAAATTTTTGTATTGTGTTTTAAATTGTATGTTTAAAAAATATCATCCACGATGCCGTTTGACAAAAAATTCTTAGTTTAGCTTATTTAATGTTTATAATCTGCATTAAAAAAACGGTCTAGGCAGTGGACCACAGGCATATCTGTTCAAAAATCTTGTCCTATCCATACATTCCTTTCTGCAAGCGCTCACGTCTCTGTGTATTTAAAGATATATATCTGACTGTTTTCAAATAGTTAGATGGGGCTATCTTACACACCCCCTGCGTACGTCCATGACTAAGTAATTTTTGGAGGGTTCCATATTTTTTGAAAAGAATTCTTTAATTGATGCACAAAAATAATTTATTTTCAACACTTGGTTAGCAGACTTGTAAAATTTTGACATACATCTTATTCTCTAATCAAGTTACTTCTTCTATAAAGTAATAATACCCGTTAGTAGTTGGAAAAAAAATTTAACGCATTTTCAAGAATTTAAAAAAAAAAAAAAGCGTTTTCTTGTGGTGATGGTGCTGGCACATATAATGATACGATTACATTACGGACGCGTCACGTAGAACACAATCGCATCAAACTTAGAACCTTAAATGTCTGAATTTCTAAATGTCTTTTTTTCAGACTTACCACCAGTATTCAGATATTCTTCTCAGTTCATTTATACTATGATCATAGTAAGACACCTATGTGTCTTAAATTCAGACACTTAAGTGTTTGAAATACTTTTCAGTCACATATTTGTCTGAATTTAAGACACCTCTATTTGCAGTGTTTATGGAAATAAGTTTTTTTTTTTTTTTTTAAGATTTATTTATTTTATTTTTAAGAATTAGTAATTACTATTCTTATGTACTTAAATGTATATAGGGGAAAAGGGTGCAGATGTGAACATTTTATAATTATTTTTATTATTTTTCAGTGTGATTTTAACTTAAAAAAAAGAAACAAAAATAAACTTTTATTTACACTTCTGTTTCATTTGAGAACCTTTTATTTATTTCTTTGCAAAGAATTTCTAAGATTTTTGATCATTTAAAAAAAATGATTACAATTGTTAATATAAAAGGTATAGTTGTAAACATACACGAGACACATGTGAAGAAAGCATAAAAAATATTTCTTTCTCAAAGTAACAGTATGTATTTACATTTCAATACATATGAAATAAAATTTTATCAGAAATTTATATTTAAGTAACTACATATTTTACCTCAATTACAAATAAAGGTATAAATAAAGGAAAAGTTATCCGCCCTACTGGATTACGAACTTCGTTATTTTAACAGATTTTGCTCATAAGTTCTTAATAAATACACGTTATTTCCTTAAAATAAACGTCTTTTTTACTATCGTTCTTGCTGGCGTTTTTTTTTTTTTTTTCTGTAAAATAACCAGATTTTATTTACAGTGCAGGTATTAGAGCAGTTGTCTATGCACATGGCTCTAATCTCAAACTTTCCATTTATAATTTTCTCATGTAGTTGTCGCTCTTTTTCGCTGAATATTGAGGGCAAAATATAATTTGGTGATTAAATTCCGTAATTTAAGTAAGGAATATATTTTGAATTTTGTTAAATTTGTCACAACTTCAAATAAGAATGGTTGGGTTATCAATTTCTCATTTAAATAAGTGTGTGTGCCTCACAGGCATCGATATATCACGATTTGAGATGGTATGTATAACAGTAAATAAATATTAATAAATTTATAGGCAATTTTTATTATTTCCATATAAATGTTTTACACTGTATTAAATTACACATTTTAAATGAATTAAAAAAAATAATATATTTAAGTAAATGGCTCATTTTGTGTTATTCCATATCTACATTCCATGAAAACCTGTAAAAGAGAAAGAAATTAATAAATAAATTTAATATAATTTATGAGGACTTTTTAAATTAAAAAGATATTGCTACAGTGTTTGCAACTGCAGCATTCTACCCTCTAATGCAGAAAAACGTACTTACAATAATTTTTAGCAAATATCATATCCATTTATGAGATTTTTAATTTAAAAAATTTACATACATGCGTGTAAGGTATGTTATTCTGGAACAATTCAGTCAAGTAAAAAGGAAAAAAAAACATTCTTTGAATTCAGAGTGTTTAATAACCCTATTATACAAGGTAGCTCAAAAGTTACTAAGTGATTTTAAGAATTGATAAATTATTAATTTAGTAAACTAATATATTTCTTTTCCTTTTCTTGGGGTTCAGAACCGGAACATTCTGAAACTTTGCCGTGCTGGATACCCGAACCTGACTCACAACAGCCAAAACCAACCGGAAACCGACCAAATCACGATCACATTAGAATCAACGCGACCCAAACTGGACTAGTAGCAAGAAAATTAATTCCAACACGAGACAAAATGACCTACGGGTTCGGATAAAATATGATTACCTGACGCAACGAAGTATTCTATTTTGTGTTAGCGTACATGGCAAATTTTCTTTAAGTTTGACTCACTAAAGACTTGAGAAGATTCACCAAACTACTCCATCCCCACGGCCAGATAATTTTTAGGCCACTATTTTTAAATTGTACACTAAAGCCATATCCTGGAAAAAAATCTTTTGCGGCACACTTAATAGACTCTGCTTCAAATAATCGTATAGAAAAGCTATTACAAATCGATTGGGACTTGTAATATATTATATAATGTTATAAATAAACAATTCTTCGGGGGCCGTCTGTGCACAAAAATGGTACAAAATTTCATTTTTTAAATAATAGCATCCACTTTTGATTTTATATTCGAATTCCTTGGATCAAATAAGCCGAGAATACGTTATGTACTTTTTGTTAAATCTTCATAGAGATCAAGGCTGTCACTGGCAACTATGTCTTAATTCTTTCTCCCACCACTTTCTCAAAACAAAAATCTTTCACATACGAGGTGTGGCTATTTAATAACGAGACTAATGGCTTCTACATAAGAACTGCGCATGCTCCAAACACAAATGACCAATAGTTGTATAGTGTAAAGCCTCTTGTATCGATTACTGCCTCTAAATTGGCTGTATTCCAATATGGCCGTGACCTTCATTTGTTCTGGAGCCTGTTTTAGTATTTTGCCGGGAAATTTTTGAGAGTTTTAAAAGAGAAACGAAATAATGTGAAATTTCTTTTTAAACTTGGAAAATTGGCTACTGAAACTCATCATTTGTCAAGAAAAGTATATGGCAATAAATTTTTATCATGTGCATGCATTTTTGAGTAATTTAAGCGTTCTAAGAGGGCCAAGAAGACGACGAAGATGATGTTCGCCCGGATCGTCTTTCCACGTCGACAACGGAGAAAATTTCCGATATACATGGGACTGTGTACATTCACTGGGTTCTTGGAGGCCATACTATTAATCAACATTACTACCTTGAGGTCCTTGCTCAACTCTGTGAAAAAATGACAAAAAGCGACCCGAATTGTGGAAGAACAAGTAATGGGTGTTTCATCATGACAACGTACCGGCTCTCACTGCATTGTCTGTCAAGAAGTTTCTAGCCAAGTATAACATCCCAGTGTTGGATCATCCGCCTTATTAGCCTGACCTGGCACAATGTGATTTATATATGTTCCCCAAGAACAAATCTGCATTAAAAGGAACCAGATTTCAGGCCGTTGAAGCTGTGAAAGAAAAAGCGGTACGCGTCATGAAAGAGCTCACAGAAGAAGGCTTGCAGCACTGTTTCAAACGATTGTGGAGTCTCAGATGAGGGTTGGTAGCGAGGTAGGTATCTCTTCAGAGTCGTATGACAGTATTTAAATTAAAGAATGAAAGTTTTATTGGACATAAAACTATAATTGGTTTCTTCACTAAATATTCTCACACTAACACAACAAATATGAGTTGATGCACGGGGTTGATGATAAATAATAACAATTAGATGTAGCAGTTAAACAAAGTCCTAATAAGGCGATAAAATAGTTAAGATGAAATAGAGTCTCTGAGATTCTTTCAGCTCCGATTTAGAGAAGTCTTTTCTCATATGATAACGAAACACGCTCTGTTGACAGTTACTTTCAATGTATAACCGTTCGTCTTTGTTCCCGAATAAACGAGACTCTTTTTACACTCGGACTCTGCCTCCGAGAAATGAACGTAACCGAGAGACAGATGCTCTCAACCCAGGTAAAAACCTGTTACCTTCTCTCTCGAGAGTTCAAACTTAACTAACTAAAAACTACTCAAGGATCTCTCAGAAGCTGTGATTCTCGAAAGAACAATAATGAATTTCTGGCCACTAGAAATGCTTCGCGGTGAAGCCACCGTCAAACTATCCCCCGATAGGGTGACCTTGTAAATTCCCACTTTTTTGCACATGTTCCTCCTCTGTCATCTGGTAGTGGAAGATTGTAACTACTTTCGTTTTTGCTGTGCATGAAAGGAATACCAAATGGGTTCTGTATTATACTCGCCGTCTAAAAACGGCTACATCCGGAGATGGATTTGGATTGATCTTTTCTTCTGATCTCACCGTTCAAAATTGGAAGTTTGAAGAAACCTGAGTCTATTTTTGGAAACACATGGGAATTCCTATACCTGGTGATATCTGCATCTATCTGAGGGTTTTTTCATGTAGAATCGTAACAACATTTCGATATTCTACACGATGGAAAATTCTCATGGAGCATTGTAAGGATAAAGATGGGTGTATATTGAAAGGGATAATAACTAAATATGTATAAATTTAAAATGAAATATTTTACAGCATTAGTCTCGTTATTTAATAGCCATACCTCGTAGACTTTGACAACATGTGCAAGAGAAGTACAATACAAAATTTATTTTAAAATAGTGATGCAAATAAAAAATAAAAATAGTCGCCAGTGGCAGACCTGAGAGTTATGAGACGGCAAGGTTTGAGGATGCTGACGTTAAATCTACGAGATAAACTTAATTCATATCTTCCCCAAAAACCATCCGATGAAAATATTAATTTTTTTTTTTAAATAAAAAATTACATACATGCGTGTAAGGTATGTTATTCTGGAACAATTCAATCAATTGAAAAGAAAAGAAATTTTTTTGAACTCAGTGTGTGTAATAACATATTATACAAGGTAGCTCAAGAGTTACAAAGTGACTTGAAGAGTTCATAAATTATTGATTTAGTAAACTAATATGTTTATTTTCCTTTTTTTTTTTTTTTTTTTTTTTTTTTTTGTTAAGAGTCGGAGCACTTTTAGTCCGGGAGAACTCGCTTCATGAGATTTTCTCTCACAGTCGTACTTTTTTAAGACACTTATTTAAATCATTTTTCATTTTAATTAAAATTTCAAAATGTTTTTCAATTATTTTTCCTATTTTGTGAATAAAAGTACTAAGCCAAGCAAAAAAAGTTGATATTATATGAATGTAGAGTAAAAGAAAAGCAATTGGGCTTTCTCACTAGCGAGTTCTCCCGGGTTAAACTTTGCCGTGTAGGATACCCGAACCTGGCCCACAACAGCCAAAATCAACCGGAAACTGACCCAATCATGACCACATTAGAATCAAACAGACCCAAACTGGACTAGTAGCAAGAAAATAAGTGCCAACACGAGACATAATGAATACGGGTTCGGATAAAATTGGATTGCCTGACGCAACGAAGCATTCTATTTCGTGTTAGCGTACATGGAGAAATTTTTTTTTTTAAGATTGTCTCTTTAAAGACTTAAGAAGACTTACCAAACTACTCCATCCCCACGCCCAGATAATTTTCAGGCCACTATTTTTGGTTAAAAACTGATGATGAAAATGAATGGATAAAATCATAATCTAGGCATTTTTCTTTTATCAAAATCATATTTTTAACTATTATTACAAATCCAATTACAAAAATTATGAATGTAAATATTTACACATGTAAATATATTGTGTAAATATTACATGTGTAAATATTTACACATGTAAAGTATATTACACATGTAAATATTTATATAATAAAAAGTAAAATGTGTATGTGATTTTCTATCCCATTCCACAGCTGCTAACCTTTTTTCAAGACAACTAAACATATTTGAATCAAGTTATGTATTAAATCAAATTAAAATGAAATGACTAACCACAAAGAAACAAGACATCACAGTAAAAAAAAGACTAAAAAACGGAGATTCTACTGTCAATCGAGACGCCAGTACTATTTCGGTATTTTAATGGAAATTTTCCACCCCCCCCCCATAAATTCCAGAAAAGTGGAAAATTTTCTGTAATTTATGGGGGAAATTTTCCTTTAAAATACGGAAATAGTACTAATCGTTTCGATTACCAGTAGAATCTCCGTTTTTTAGTTCGTTTTTTTTTTTTTTTTACAGGGATGTTTAATTATATAAATTTTCTGGTTCAAGGTATGTTCCTTTGGCTTTTAAATACCGGAAGGTTGGTAAGTAATCCAATTCCTATCGTTTTTTTTAAAGCTATAGAGATAATTTACTTTTAGACGGTCTGAAGAGATAGTAATTGCTACCATTTGCATCCCTAAAAACAAAAAAACTTAGTAAGCGTAAAAAATTATATGGATTTTTTTAAAAATAATGTCAGTTTATTTTATCTGTTAAATTTTTAAATAATCTGGTTATTGACTGTTTCCAGTGTTTTACCCTGTAAAATTTTATTATTCTATTTATGGATAAACCCCGAACACATTTTCCTAAGTAACTCTTACGAAGATTTAATTAAGAAAAAGTGCATAAAGTATATCCTTTACTCCAAAGAAAGTAAAATGTCAAAAGTTGCTGTTACAAATTGAAAAATGAAACTTGGTATAATTTTTATTAAATAGACAACTTCCGAAGCAAACTTTATTAAAAATATTTAATAGTACATGTCGGGTTTCCTCGAAGTCCACACAACTTTGAAGAAATCCTTTACTATTTATATGCTGCCACCATCGATATGATTACGTGATATCAGTCACGCTATGAGAGGATTGTTGAAAAGAAAACCAACTCTTTCAATTAAATTTAATTAACAGTTTATTTACACACTATTTACAAATCACAAAACACTATTTACACTTAAGAACTGGATATAGGTGATCCGGTTCAACATTAAATTGAATACAGTAAATACTTGCTGTGTACTGTTAAGCCACTTTATATCCCTCTGACCCTACGCTAGTTGAATTAGATTTATCGGAGATCACTCTTAATTTCCCAATACATTAGCTCTATTCTCTAAGAGCTTCACTCCTAATCAAGTTCTATCTACGAGCTACTCTGCAACGAATTCACACATTGAGTTCCATGCATCAACCGTGCTACACACTTTCAGCTCAACACCTTAACTGATTTCCCTCAGCTCCCCTCTCCCAAAAACATAAACAGGGTTTCCCTTCTGACTACAAGGTCCGCTATTTCGCTATCTGCTGAAATCCTTTTGTCCGCCTTATCTCATATATGCATTTGAACAACAGGCCAAACCCCTCTCTATTAATAAACTACATTCCTTTACCTTCTCTATATAACTCGCTAGCCCGGATTAAGTTTCAGATAAGAAAAGAGTGTTACTTTAAAATCCCTAGTACACAGACATTATACAAGCAAGAAAAATAATATATAACCATAGTTGTAATAGTAGATGTTTCTCAGAACCTGACAGTACAAATTAATAGAACAGATATATTGGTACCTATATCCTTTTTTATATTATTTCCAGGAGAATTGGTGGGAAGTTATCACTTTTGTTTTCCAGAAATTTACGCTAAAAGCCTTTGTCAGGTTTCTGACGTTAATGGGACGTATGTTTAATGTAAATTACTGTTTAATTAATATCCTTTTCTTTATTTGTGATATTTATCGCTGTATTATTATCTAAGTACTTCAGTTATAGATACATCTTATCTACGAGATTAAAATGAGTGAAAGGTATGAAAGAAAATTCCAGAAAAGGGGTTATTTTCTGCTGTAATTGGGGTGGTAGAACATGAAGGTATGTAGCAGTAGAAGGAAGAGTTTATGAGCAGAAAATAATCTTTTTTGATGACCTGTCACGGGACACGGGACAGGCCTTCAACAGCGACACGTGGGGCAACCCGTAAAAATAGTGGGAGATACCCCAGAGATTTGAAATGAGTAAGGAATGCAGGGATAGGAGAATCATACTAGAGAAGAAAGGTGATAGTCCTACTTGAGCACAGGGTGTTTCATTCAGAAGAGTCTTGTAGGGAAAGCCTACGTGTATGCCGACATTTTGGATAGACCTGTTCAATCATAGTATTGGATAAGCCTTCCTGTGTACGTTCCAAAGATATTGGAATATGTGTTATAACCTACACTGTAAACAGAAATGTCTGAAATTCAGACA
Source organism: Maratus speciosus (assembly GCA_963932465.1). Lineage (NCBI taxonomy): Eukaryota > Metazoa > Arthropoda > Arachnida > Araneae > Salticidae > Maratus > Maratus speciosus. The sequence continues at coordinate 381,367,724 of OZ010796.1, forward strand.
TTTAAGTGTCTGAAACGCAGTGTTCAATTTTCAGACGTTTTAAAATGTCTTAAAATTTTCAGACACTTCTTGTGTCTGAATTTCAGACACTTAAGTGTCTGAAACAAGAGTGTTCAATTTTAAGACGTTTTAAAATGTCTTAAATTTTTCAGACACTTCTTACGTCTGAATTTCAGACATTTCAAATGCCTTAATTGCGGCCATCTTTGAACCCCCCCCCCCCTTTTTTTTGGCCAATATGAAGCCATCTTTGACCACTTTTCTTTCTAAGCCATATACGCAGCCATGTTTAACCACATTGAATCATTTTTTATAAATGGGAATACTTTGTTACCATAAAGCAGAGCTGATTGCAGCATGGGAAAAATGGGGTGCTTCTCTACTCCCTGATTTTAGGGTACCCCAAATTGGATATGAAATTTTCATAAAGCTGATATTTTAAATCAGTTTTGACCTTATGAGGATTGTAATCAGTATTTTGTAGTTTTAGAATAGGATAATTATATGTATATATATATAAATATGTATTTATGTGATATATATGCCCTGCGGCATCAAAAATGTTTATTACTTTTAGTGAACTTCAGATTAATTCTACTCTGAAGACCTAGTATTCATTCGCCCCCTTCCCCCACTGCCTTCGTATACTGTTACAAAAAAAAAGAAAAAAAAAAAAAAAAAAAAAAAAAGCCTATTCGATGCCGTCAATTACATATTTGGATAAATATATCATTTTCTTTAACCTAATCATGTTCTAAAAGTACAAAATATTTATTAAAATAAGTATAAGATCAAAACAAATTTAAAATATTAGCTTTATGGAAATTTCATACAGAATTTAGGGGCCCGTAAAGCTAAAGGCCCATAGAAACAGACCAGTTTGCCCATGCTGTAATCAGCTCCGCTTTGTGGTAACAAATTATTCCCATTTATAAAAAAGAATTCACTCCTTCAGAAAGAATTCCATCCCTGCTTTGTAGTTCAATTTTTTCCTATTTAAATAACATATTCCCAGTGCAATTCCCAGTTTAAGCATTTTTTGCATTTTTTTGCCGTGTTAAATAAAATCTAATACTAGATTCCCCCAAATTTGCAGTATATGAGAACCCAATATTTAAAAGAAATTGAGTATTAAACTCTTCATTTAAAGAGTAAATTCGATTTTTTTTTTCTTTAAGAGGGGTTTATTTACCATAAGAAAAGTTGAGAATTTAATTATAAAATATTCAGAATTTCACGATAGCTTCATTCTAATGCTTCTATGATTTGTTTTCATGTTCACACACACACACATATATAATAACATACAGGAAAAGTCACTTTTAGTTTCAAAACCTATTTTGCCTAAATATACATTTTTTTTGGCCTTGTTTGTATAAATGAACTTTGAGGAAAACCGCAATTTTTTGTGCGAAATGTAGTTATGCATGGAAATATACAAAACTCTAGCTGTTTTCTAATTTCCATTTTAAACTTGTAATAACCTTTTAACTTAAAGCTGTTCTCAACTGCTCTGCTCAACAAGCACAAAACGTTTTGACACATTTACAAATTCATTTTTTAACGGAAAGGTATAAAATTGGAAAGCCTGAGCATGGAATCGAACTGTGTTTTCCATTTTTTTATCCATAAATTAACTATTGAGTTATAAGCGATTTTGATCACATGACAAACACGTTTTTCGCCCTTTCTTGAGTGGTTATTTTTCTTTCACGCAGAAATTCCGTTCAAAACGCCCACTTGGACACTATTTTCTGAGAGACCTGTTGAGTTTGAAAAAAAAAAAAAGGAAAAAACAGTTCGATAACATAGTTTCTGAACAACAACACCAGCCAGTTTCATGCATTTCCCAACAAAAATAAATTAAAACTTGCGTCATAAAGTTGCCCTTTTGGATTTGAGAACAGCCTTAAAATAAAATAAGCTTAGTTTTCAATTTCTCATGTTTTGCAAATCCAAAATTTAAAATTTTGAACAAAAAAATCAAAGTAAATAATGATTTTTGTTTTTTTTTTTGAGGAAAAGGAATTATAGCTGTAAATAATTTATATTCTATACAATGTGCTATTAAAAAATGAAAATTTCGAAAACTGATTTTATATATAATAATCACAAAATTGCAGTAATATTTTCCTTTCAACTGTATAGTTTAGAGAATATACGGGTGTGCCATATAATTAAAAATTGCTTTGAAACCAAATAATATCATGCAGAATATATATCTATATATATATTTAAGGTGACACAAAAAAGTTTTGACAAATCGGATTTCAAAACACAAATCAATTTTGCCAAAAACAGATTTTTGGCTAAAAAGGTTTTCCTCGAAAATTATACATCTCTAATTATAAAATATAAAAAATAAATCACGATAATGTTTGTTAATTTTCCAATTTTTATCCAATATTAAACTTCGAGTGAATTGCATATCCTTCATAGCAAACAAACAATTAATTTAAAAGTAAGTTTAAAATAAAATGTGGTTATAAGTGCGAACGTTACAAGGAATTCAACATGTTCATCAAAACGCTAAATTAACCTTTTAAAAAACAAGCTTTTTTTTTTTTTTTTACTTCTTTTAAATCCAAACAAAGTATTTCTTCTTCAACAAAAGTTCGACAATTTTACGTTTTTGCTTTATTTTTATAGACATTCTAAATTAACCAATTTTTTACATAATATTACTGATATTTTTACATAATCAAATTAGACTACACTCACACAAAAAATATAATATATAATTCTGGAGCTGCAGTTCTAGAATTACAAGTATGTAAAAATATATATTTCTAGAATTAGCTGTTTTATTTCGCAAACAAATTCAAACCTAAGTTATATTTCATGCAACATTTTATGTGGTACTATAAACAAAATATCAAAAACACTTACTGATATCGATATGACTTGATTTAAAATAACTGTCATAGGGAATGAGAGATAAAAACTTGCTTCTTTTTTGAAGAAAACCCCTTCCTATATCCTGCTAGCCCTGTCAAAATAATGGAAATATTCCATTCTGAAAACAGAGCCCGCGGGACTAGTTTGTAGGTCTGGGGTTAGTTTTCTTGTTTAACGAGATGAATAACTATATTCTTGACGAAAAGCAATGAAAAGTAATACTGTCTCTGTTGGGAACTATTTGTAGAGTCATCTGGATGTAATTTCAGTCGTTATATCCATATATGAAGCACATAAGATCCCTCCAGCCATCCAGAATGCAAGAAACTTCTAAATATAACGCTTCCACTAATAACGCAGCCGCAGTAATAACATAATGACAAAATTTTTCACAGTAAAACCGGACCGGTCAAAGATGCGAACTGTTGAAGAACGTTTAAATTTGAATACGACAACGGACTCCGGACTCACAACACAGATTCGCTTCACAAAGTAAAAAAAAAGCTGCGAGTCAGCATTTCCATTGGAAACAGATGGCTTTATTCATTACGTCAGTCTACGGGTTACAGTATGATAAGTTGTTAAAACTTTTTTTTATCAGCGGGAAGTGGAACGTTGTATAAGAAGAAATCAGAAGCATTTTATTTTCTTTATTTGGCGTTTTTCGTAATGTTTACACTTATAAATTATATGAATATAATTATTACAGTTTTTATTCTTTCAGTAAGAGGGTGAAAAACATATTATAATTTAAAAAAATCGTCGTAACGCTAGTTAAAAAAATAACATTTATTCTTCGAAATGATTACATAATTGAACACTAAGAGAAAAAAGAACTAAGAAATTTTCGTAAGAGGAGCACCGCCCCCCCCCCCTCCCTTCCTAAACCACTAATAGAAATCAATTTTTAAATATTTCCTTTTGACGTTCGTATATTTAAAATTTATCTTAGATAAGGGGTGTTGGGCAAAACCCTCCACTAGAGGGAAAGAAATGTTCTGCATTTTGAAAAATATTGTTATAAATTTATTTTTATATATCTATTTAATATTTAATACTTCTTACTTGTTAATTTTTTTATATTCCTTTTATATAAAAATTATCTTGTGTTCTCACAAAAGATTCTTGGTTTAGCTTATTTCATATTTATATTTTGCGTTTTAGTTAGGCGAACTAGGTAGGGGACTCCAGACACATCTGTCCATCCTCTCCCCTTTCTACATTTTTTATAAAGAGCAATCATATCTCTTTTTATTTAAGGAACGGCCTATGAGTGGGCCATGAGCATACCTATGAGTGGAAGTAGTTTTTGAGAAATTTATATTTTGGGAAAAGTTTCTTTAGCTTGTACTTTTGCACTAAAAATAATTTAGTTCGAAAGTTAGTAAACGGGCATTTACAATTTTGGCAGACGTCCCCATGGTCAAATTAAGTTGCTTATTTTATACACTAATACCAAATTTAGTGGATGGCAAAGCATTTCATCCATTCGAAAACGTTTTCTGATGGTGCTGCCAGATATATTGCGATACAATTGCATATGAGGACACCAGAAGCGAAAGGCTATAAGTGACAAAATTGAAAAAACTGAGATCAGTATACAGGCTATCTGGAAATAAGGCTATTTCTTTTATGATTGCTCTCAGAAGAAAAATATAGGGAAGGAAAACGTTGGACAGATGTGCCTGAAGTCCCCTGCCTTGTTTGCTAAACTAAAACGCAAAATATAAGAGATTTCCTAATTATGTGTTGCATTCTGGAGGTCAACTACTTAAGCTCTATAAACTACTTAACCTCTTTAATCTGTACTTAAAATTTAAAAAATATATTGTACTTCACTTTCCTTCCACAGTTATTGAAATAAGAATTGAAAGACCGCTATGAAATTAGCAACAGCTTCATATTTTAAGTCAGTCACTTACTATTGATGTTAATCGTTAAATTCAATTTATTCCAAATCTAAATTTTTTCACTTATATCCCTTGGCCGCGGGGGTCCTCATATACAATCGTCGTTTTATCATACATATGATACAATTGTATTACATTCAGACATATAAGTGTCTGAATTTCTACATGTCTTAATTTCAGACACATGATCATTATTCAGACATTTTTCTCAGTTCATTTATACCATGATCACAGTAAGACACTTAAGGGTCTTAAATTCAGACACTTATGATGTCTGAAATTTCATATTCAGACACTTAAGTGTCTGAATTTCTTTTTCAGTCACATATGTGTCTGAATTTAAGACGCCTCTATTTGCAGTGTAGTGCATAGATAGTATCCAATGTGTAATTTAACAGAGCAGGATATGCTATATCCTTACCTGTAAACGTAAATATTGGGTTCTACATAAATTTTGTAAACGTTAAAGAGTGTCGTCAGTGAACGTTCAATGTAATATTTATTTGAAGTGCCCTAGTGAAGGGATTCTTGAACTTACATCGTGTCTGGTATCACGCATCTATACTGGTGGAGGCAGCATATCATTCAGCGATATAAAAAAAAATATATCTTCATGTGTGGCGGATTGAAAGTGGAGTAATATGCATCACAGCCTTGACATCGGTAAGTCAGCTATTGAAACATCTTATGGAAAACATAATTAAATTTTTGTTTATAATTTCTGTGAGATAATTCCTCATATTGTCTGCAATGTGCTCTTTGAGTCTCAGTAAATCAAGCAAAGGGGTGTGAATTGCTAGAAAATCTTACCAGCAAAAGATTTATTTTACCAGCCAGCAAAATACAATGTACAGTTGAAAATTGTTATGATAAAAGTTATATGGTTATATAGAAAATAACTTTATTCAATCGCTTATATTTGTACGATAAACATTTAAATTATGCTTAACTGTAAAAAGAAAAAAATAATTAACTAAGCAAAAGCTCTTCATTTTGAAATCACCTAGATATTGTTGGATGACACTGTAATTAAAAGAACAATTAGCTATCAGCTATATTCTTGGGGTGGGAAAGAACGTGCATGTGTAAAACGGTAGAAATAAGCTTAACCGGCAAAGAATATATTTACAATTCATTAATATAAAACAAAAAGAAACGGGATGTGAAATATTAAACAGTAATAAAACAATGAATATAACGATTCGATGTATATATGTGTGTGTGGAGGTGGGCAGTAACACAATCCAAGCAATAGAGAAAGAAAAAAGTATTCTTTAAAGTAACGGAAACATCTAAAAATACATGAACAATGAGAGTTAAATTTAAGATAAACATTATGCTGACAAAATAAAAAAATTTATTTAAAAACTTCTAATAAAATATCTACATTTCAATTGATAAATCCAATCAAGAACTCAAAATTCTGACACGTGAATACTTTTACTTTTGGGTAGCAATGCTTTATAAATATCTAAAAGAAATACTTATATCATTATAAAATGCTAAAAAATCAATATTATTTGTTATACAATAAAATGCGTTGTATAGTAACTAATGAATATGGAATAACACAGTCAGCATACTGCAAATAGATGCGTCTTAGACACATATGTGACCAAAAAGAACTTCAGACACTTAAGTGTCTTAATTTGAGATTTAAGAAATTATAAATGTCTTAATTTAAGACACATAAGTGTTTTACTATGACCATAGCATAAGTGAATTGAGAAAAATGTCTGAAAAATCAGCAATTGTCTTAATTTAAGACATTATGATTTTTCAAACGTCTTAATTTAAGACATTTTCTTTCTTCAGTTAGGTAATAACCACCAGGGGGCACTCTCAGTTGCGCATGCGTTTCAGATTTCTTTTGTTTGAACTTGGCATTCCTTGTAATTCAAAGTGAATGCTTTTATGTACGCATAGATTTCAAATAATAATTTGTTTTGACCCAATTCATTTTTTGCGAAATGTGAAGGTCTGTGATTTTAATTCGTATCTACTTAATTTATAAAATACCTACATACGACTTGTGTGCTTGACACCAAATGCCGGCTTACAAGCCGTCGCGTCGTCGATATCACGGCGGGACAGAATCACTTGAAGATTACATTCGGGAACTCTACTACAAAGAATGTGCAACAGCGATCGACTTAGTGTTAATTCGTATAACTTTAACAATAATATAGTGCTATTCGTCTCGTCAAAGCTATTTGATCGTATGCAATTTTTGTAAAGCAGATATTTTAAATCTTTTTCGACATTACACTGTTTATAATGAACACTTTGAACTTTTAGAATAGGACAAAATAAAAAACAAAAAATATATTTATCCACATACCGTAAAGACTACGAATAACGGACACTTCGGGAGTGCAAAATCTGTTCGATAATCTGAGTTTACTTCTGTGAGGTAAACATTTACTGCAAATATGATGCGTTCTGGATTAAAAAAAGATGTTAGTTAAATAGAGATGTCCGCGGTATTAGGGAATGTCCTTTAACCTCCGTAACAGACACTCCCGAAGACTGGACATTTCTGTTTAGCGAACCATAATGCGGGCTTGGAGTTTTCGCAAAAGGACTTGATTAAAGCCTGAGTAAACTGGGAAGTGTCCCCTCCCGTACAATTTTAGGGGCCCCAAATAAGATATGTGTCAGGTTTCTGACGCTAATGAGTATGCAACTAATCAAGATTATTATTATCTGATGTTATCTTTTTACTTACCTATTGTATTACATATGTATCACTTTCTGCGTAGCTGGGGTTTAAAGTAATATGTTTTATTATATTGAAGTTAATCCGAGCTGTTATAGATAGATCTTATAGTATGGACAAGCTCCATTGTATGTAGGAATTTCACTTTCCCTTTCTATTCAAGAAGGCATATCTCAGATAAGACAAGCAAAGAAGTTCACAGGCTATCTAGCGATATAGTGGACGCCACGGGAAGGGGAAAGTTTTAGATAAGAGAAGGGTCCATGTGGGAGGGATGGAAACTCCGGAGACTTTTATTTTTAGGCATGGTTGAGAGAAAACAGGAGGAGTCCGGCGAAGACCTCGTGAAGGTGACGTTGTAGTATTTTTTGGTTGAGGTTTCGGGTGTTAAGTGTAGGGTATTCTGGAAAAAGGTTTGAGTCTTGAACAGAGAAAGTATACGCAACGGAAGGTCCTAGAGGATCCTACGATAAAACTAATGAGATACCTTAGGGTGAGAAGAAAATAGTGTATTTTAATAAGTTGATCCAGTACGTAGAATATACTTACTATACATAACTTAGTATCGGGCCGGATCATCTATATTCGAGCCCTTAAATGGAAATAACGTTCTGTTTCTATGTAAATTATTTGTAGATAAATTGTTCTTTAATATTAACTGAATAAGTTTAGCATTTTTCATAATCCTTCTCACATCGTGTCCAATATAACGTATTTATATCGGTGGTGGCAGCATATCGAATAAAATAATATTTTTTCGAAGTCTGTACGAATGGTGATCGTGCATCCGGGAAAATTCATCAATGTGTGGACTAAAGAAGAGTGCAACAATTTAAAATTTTTGAAAAGCTTATAATTTAAATCTGTTTTGACCTTGTAATGATTGTAATCAATATTTTGGACTTTTAAAGTAGAATAAGATTAAAAATTAAAAAAAAAAAAAATCTAAAAACAGCAAAACCTTTGAATCGCTTTGAACCGCTCCTCGGAAACTTTTCTCTCTCGGAAACTTGGCTAAGTAAAGAAATATATATATATATATGTTGAAAAAGGTGAGTGTTCGCTAAATAAGGTTGTCCATATGACGTTCTTCAGTAAACTCTCCATAACCGACACTCCTAAATAGTAGATGGCAATATTTAGGGTACACATTTTTTATTTACTTTTATCTCAGAAAAGCAGACAACTTCCGAACGGCGGAAAATTTCTAGGGTCCAGAGGGGCCTGCTATTGAGAAGTTTTACTATATTTAGATAAATATTTTTGTTTTTAATCTTATTCTACTCTAGAAGTTCAAAATATTGATTATAATCAGTACAATGTCGAAAAAGATTTAAATTATCAGCTTTACGAAAATTGCATACCCCTAAAATCAGGCTGTGTGGGGGTGGAGAGAGCAAAACCATGGCTCAGTTTGCCTATGGTTTAATCTGGTTCTGGTTCGGTAACAAACGCAGCACTGCTTTATAATAAGATATTTTTCTAGTATTCAGCATGTTCAGAGTTGTCTGTTAATCGAACTATTCACCACAAAATTTTGAAATTTGGAATGTGTCTAAATGAAAGGATGCGAAAACATTTAGCAGAAAGCATGATATATAGTCTATACCATGTCCTGAAAATCTGTGCATCAAATTTGACAAAATAGTTTTAAAGTTATACTTTTATACCCAAAATAAGAAACAAAAATGTGGGGAATGAGAAGATAATATGCATAGGCGATCTAGACGTAATTCAAAGAACGGAAAAATAAATTTTAGACACAAAGATGATTATGTATCTCAGATTTCTTCTCCAGGCAGCAATAAAAAAAGACCAGTTACATTGAGTATTTTATAGAATGAGAAATTTATACAGGTTTTCAAAAACATTTGAAATGTCTATTACAGTAAAACCTATGAAATTTGAACATAATAACGAAATCATGCTTTAAGCGAAAATTTTCATGATCCCAGCAAAAAGAATACAATACAATAGCAAGAAACTTTACCTGTTAAGACTGAATGCTGTTTAAAAAGTATATGTTTATGCTGGCCCCTAGCGATTTCGTCTTAGCAATTTTTACTTAAAGTTGTGCGTACGTAATTTATCTCTATATTTCGCTGTTGAGATTTTATACATTATTGGCATGAATTCCATTCTTTTTATTCGTGTTTTTAGGACAAGATTTTTGCTTTGTTTATTTGGGCATTTCGTTATTTGAACATATCGTTAGCGCATTCACATCGTGGCGGTAACAATTTGGCGCCTGCTACATAAAATTTTGCATGTTTTTACAATTCATCCCCGATGCATCAATAGTGACGTCAATGAAGCACATTAGACATTGTGCACGGTACTGGAGCACTGTCCGCACAACCATTATGGCGCATATATGCGCGAATTTTGTTACCAGAGCGCATTCATGCTGAGCTACCTATCTTACAGAACAGAATTTAAGTGATTTGTCAGCGCGAACAAATATTTTTCATTGTACGTTGAGTAAGGTTAAGTATTAAAATCAAAATGGAGGATATTAATAGGTGTTAAAAGTAGATTTGATTGCATTGAGAAAGTAATTAAGAACTGAGGCTTTGTGTTTGATCGCGTACACTCTCAGAACTAGAACTCTCACTTTTGACGATTCAGCAATTCTTGAGCTGTACTTCGTCGTTTTTGACGATAATTTCCTATCAACATCACGTGACTTTTAACGAAATGTAAACACTAAAATATTTGACGAAAGTTTTGCCTCAATCACGATCAGACTCGATTTGCTGTACCTCCTCAAATCCTGTGATTTTAGCAAGCAGATGATTGCTTTTTTATGTTAGTCCTGTAATAATTTATTTTAAAACAGCACTTTTTAGTGTTTTTTAGAAAATACTGAAATATGGGTTTTTCTGCATTAGTTATTTTTTTAGCTGTTAAAATTTTTAGGAATGCTACTTATTATTTTATTAATTTATTTATATGTTGTTGTTCGTTATCTTTTAATTCGAAAAGAGTAAATTTCCTGTGTTCTTCAAAACCATTAAAAAAAAATGGTCAATAACATTTCAGACTTCCAGGATATCTTTTTAAAATTAATTTTAGAAGTATAGTCAGTTTTCAATCAAATTATAAATAAACGTAATTGATCCTTCTCCCCTTTATAAACAGTAAAGTGTTAAAATCTTATCCACCTACTCAAAGTGATAAAATCTCACGCAGTATGCACTTCACAATTCGTTATTTGTGAGCAACAAATTAACCAGACCATATTCTAACCATTCATTGAGCAAAGAAAATTTCACTAATAAATTAATCAAGTCATATTATAATTATTCATTGACCATGAGAAAACCGCAATAATAAATTAGCCTTACTTAAAAATTTCAGAAATTATAGCAGCACCGATAAAATTACAATGTACCTATAAAAATATAAACACGCAGCAGAATTCATTACATCAATCTAAAAGCACATCTATACAAGTCACCAATAGCGAGGTCGGAAGAGTAACGGTCTTCCACGCCAAAGGCCGCGGGTTCGAACCACGCCGAGGAAAACGAGAGGTGAATTTTTTCTTCCCCCTGGGAGCTTCCAAACTGTTCGATAGATGGCACCACCAGCCCTCTTTTGACGAAACTTTTGACGAAATTTATATCGTCAAGCAAGTGAAGAAATTAATTTCATCAATATGGCGAAATATTCGATCGGAGCATTGCATAAGAAACAGTTTCGTCAAAAACAAAGAAAATTTCGTGAAATTTGAGTATTCATTTCTGAGTGTGTACGAAGCACGAGGAAGAAAATATCAATTTTTGAAGTAGTTTCTGCCGTTTTCATTTCAGAAAAAGCCTAAATGCTCATTTTCAACAACGTTTCTAATGTTGACAAAACAAATATTCATTCGAATATTTTCCCTGCTACTTGTTTGAAAAATCTAAGAGGACTACTACAGGTAATCGTAATGTTAATAGGCAGCGGCCGTCTTTGCCCATTTTGCCTCCTTCCTTTCACGGAACTCTTTTGAAGAAAAAATATCTCCAAATTTTAGTTTTTGTGAAAACAAATACCATATCAACTTTATTCTGACAATCTGCTGGAGTCGCGTAGGATAGAGCCCGCGAACTTCGACTCCGAGCTCTATAGACTTCTTGTCAGCTACATAAGCATTGAACTGATCAAGAATTTAAAGGTCTAAGCATAGTGATTATTCAAAACATATTTAGCGTGACGCTGTAACATGTCTTTTTTCCCAATACGACCTTCTGGGTACTAGAACCTATAAAATAGACGCAACGGCGAGAATATATTTCCCACAGTTATCTTTGATGCAAGTAGCTTTAAGAAAATCCAACCGTGTCGAACAACAACCAGAGGTTTCAAAGAGATGTTGTTTCGCAACGATTTTTTAAATATATTTTTTTAGTATCAAATCTGCTCATATTATTCTAAAAACAGAAAACTCATACGATAACTCCTTAAAAAATTGAAAAAAAAAATTACATATAACATAATTCTGAACTATTAAATATAGAAGGAAAGGCGGGGTTCAACCCAATAATGCGCCAAATAAGATATAGTCGCAATTAAAAAAAAAATCCCTGCCGGACCGGCCTACAGGCAGAAGTAGATTTCGAAGTCAAATATACTAATTTCACAAACAAAAACTAAATAATGATTAGAGATAAATCCACTTTAACAATTTTATCTGGCCGCTTTTGACGAGTTTTTATTTCATTTTTATATAATAACTGGTTTTATCAGAATCATGTTAGGGCGGTATTCAAAAAAATACTTTTCCATGCTCAACAACTCGAAATTTTCTGGCATAATTCCAGATTCATTTTTAATTTAAAAAAAAATATGAAACTTACTGACGTGATTTTTGAAGAGATTTATAAGCGACCTGTGTTTTTATTTTTTGTTCAATTAATTAAAACTTAATATATAAACAATTATTTTCTCAGAAGGACAACACAATCGCTTCGGGAAATTCCGTTCAAAATGCCCACTTTGATATCATTTTTTGAAATATATTCTGCCTCTATCAAAAAATTGATCATTACGGTACAACGGTACATTATATAGTTTCTGAATAAGCGAATCTACCAATTAAATGCGTTTGAGAGAAAAAATGAATTTAAAAAAGAGTCAGAAAATAAGCAGTTTGGATTTGAGTGCATCCTTAATACAATGATTTTTCCAACACAATCCGCTTCGGTAAATTCGGTTCAAAATGCCCTTTTTAACAGCATTTTTAAAAATATATTCCGCCTCTATTAAAAAATCGACCATTACGGTACATTATATAGTTTCTGAGTAAGAAAACGTACCAATTGGAAGCCTTTGAGAGCAAAAATGAATTGTAAAATGAGCCAGAAAATAAGTAGTTTGGATTTGAATACACCCTTGCTAAGATGATTTTATTCTTCAACCGCTATGCATTTTTATTTTTATTATTTTTTTTTTTTTTTTTTTGCTGTAAGAATTGGTCCTATCCAAAACTTGTCTATGTAGATGTTGTAGGCAATATTAAGAAGATATATGATAAATTCATGGGATTTTATATCTTTTGAATTGACGGAGTTATGGATTTTTTTTCTTCTTCAAACCCCCTTTTGGTTTTCGTTTTTAATTTTTTTTTTTTTTGCGGTACGAATTGGTCCTATCAAAAACTTGTGAATATGAAAGCTGTAGATAATGTTAAGGAGATTTATAATAAAATTAATTGGATTTGATATCTTGAGAATTGACGATGTTATGAATTTTTTTTCTCCCAAAAACCCTATTTTTGGCGCCCCTTGAGCCCATTTTTAACTTTATCAAAAATCTGTGACGCATAAATTTTTGGCGCTATTTTTAGAAGTAATAAAAACTTTAAACTGATTTGATATGTACAACAATTAAGAAGTTATGGGGGATTTTCTGTTTTCACAAAACCCCTCCCTATTTCCATCCCCTTGGTCCGATTTAGCCCATTAACGAAGTTGACCGAGATTTTATGCACATTGATTTTATGTATCAGTTTGGAAATGATTGGTGCAGAATTACGAAAGTTATCGTGTCCAGAAGAAAGTGATATATATATATATATATATATATATATATAGAGAGAGAGAGAGAGAGAGAGAGAGATAAAGTTTTTTACTGAGGGTGGTTTTGGGTTCTAGGGGTCATGATCGGTGTAGATCTGCAAAAATTTTTCAGAAATTCCTACATAGGAACGATCCCAATAGGTAGTATTTCATACGAAATCTACCTAAAAAAGATGTGGAAAAACACCTGATTCAGCCAAGCAAATGTTCCCCAAGTAGAACTACTCTAGAAGAATTCTAAAAATAGAGAAATCTCTCTAGCGATACATGAAAACTATTATTTTCTCTCTTTTAATTTTTTCTTTATTTTTGAGGAGGTTGCAAGGTTCGTGTCTGATCCCCTCTAAACATGGGGCGAAAAAGGGCCAATTTCGAAGAACACTCTCTGTTTTCAACCACAGTTTTCTTTTCAGACAATACCTAAATGTTAATTTTTAACAGTTTCTAATGTTCAAAGACTAAAACAAATATTCCTTTGATGATTTCTCCTGCGGCTTGACAGAAGAATTTAAAAAGAGTAAGGCAGGTGATGTAATGTTAATAGGCATCGGTTACTTTTTAGTCATACTTGTTGTATAAATATTTATTTCGGTATGATTTTTTGAAGAGATAATGTTTCAAATTACAGTTTTCGTATAAATAAAACAATAAAAGATTTTTTCTGACCCTCCGCTCGAGCTGCGCTTTATAAAACCATCAAAATTCGGTTTGCTAGCTTCGTAGATTTGTAGATACCTCTACTGAGCTGATCAAGAATTTAACCCCTTAACGGTCGCTTAATATTTGGAAAAACCATCAAAAAAGTACCTATTTTTTTATTACAGAAATTGAATAATTATAAGGTTTCTATATAAAATATGAAATTAGATTTTTTTAAGGTGGGGAAAAAAAGGTGTTATAGAACAAATTCACATTTGTGGAAAAACCATCATGATGCGAGAATTCTGTGTTCTAATGTTTATTTTACACCATACAAATTAATGCAAATAAGACCTTTATTTTTGACATCCTAGATCTTTATTTATCATCATCAAAACAAATTTTTTCAAATAATATTTGAAATAATACAATATACATTAAATTTTGATTATTAATAATTTTTTTGAGTGTGATATATTTCGAAACATGCAATACAAAGTCCAACATCACAATCAGCGCGCCAAAAACCAAACCCAAACGCTAATATTCAAAGACTTCACACGGAAATGCCAGTTACATTTTTCTAGTTTCAGAAGTTTTTTCCTGCAATAATTCTCGAGCCCGGAAACATGACGGACACGAGAAATAACGAACGACACCTCAGCCCGTGATATTGACGGGAGCGAAAATTAAGGGGTTAAAGAGACATTATTCTCTGACAAGTTGGCGTGGCTGTATGACCATGTCATTTTCCGAATGCACCCTTTAATTTTCCGCACGATAGAACCCAGTATACTATCTAAATGAAATTTGCATTCGAATTTTTTAGCCCTAAATCTTTTGATATTATTCTGAAAACAGAAAATTTATTTAATAGTTCGTTACAAATATGAAAAAAAAATCATATAACACATTTTGAACGGTTAAATAGAGAAGGAAACCAATATTATCACAGATATGGACGTAATTTCAAGAATAAAACATCGAAAATCATCAAGCCAAATAAATTTTCCACAAGTGAGCTGCTCCTCAGAAAAACTCTAATAATAGATTAATCTATCTAGCGATATATACTTTTTTTCTATCTGTTTAGATTTTCATATATACAACTTTATTTTTGAGAAATCTTCAAAGTTCGTGTCTGATCTCCGTCGAAGCCATGAGTTGAAAAAAGTCAATTTATAATGCACACATTCTGTTTTCGACTACAGTTATTCTTTTCGACAATATTTCAGATAATTTTCAATAATGTTCCTACTTTTAAAGAATTAAAAATATATATTCATTCAATGATTTATCCTGCGACTTGACTGAAGAATTTAAGAGGAGAGTGATGCAGATGATGGAATATTAATAGGCATAGGCGACTTTTTGACTATATTGTCGTATGAGTATTTATTTCAGAGAGACTTTTGAAGACAGAATTCTCCAAATTCCAGTTTTCGTGAAAAGAAAACCCTAAAAACTTTATTCTGATACTCCGCTCGAGCTGCGTATGATAGAACCCACGAAATTCGGTAACGAGCTTTGCAGATTCGTGACAAGTTCCTAACAACTGGATTGATCAAGAATTTAAAAATTCTTTATTCTAGACATATTTAGAGTGACTGTGTGACCATGTCGCTTTTCGAATGCACCCTTCAATTTCACGAACGCTAGAATCGCATCCAAAAGTGAATTTGAATTAGAATTTTTTAGCCCCAAAATATAGTGATATTCTAAAAACAGAAAACTTTAGAAATCTACACCCTTCAATTTCACGAACGCTAGAATCGCGTCCTAAAGTGAATTTGATTTAGAATTGTTTAGCCTTAAATATAGTTATATTCTAAAAACAGGAAACTTTAGAAATCTGAGGGAAGAAATCAGATAACACAATTTTGAACGATTAGATACCAATAATATCAAAGATATATTATTCAACTTCAAGAAAAGAGGTTGGAAAAACATCAGAATTAGCTAAGCAAATGGCCCCCAAATCAGCTGTTTCTCAGAACAACTCTAAAAATAGAGTATGCTATCTAGCGATACATGGTAACTATTATTTTCTCTGTTTCAGTTTTTATCTACTTTTTTATTTTTGAGGAGGCTGAAAGATTCGTGTCTGATCTCCCTCGAAGCACGAGGTGAAAAAGGTCAATTTCTGAAGTACACATTCTGTTTTCGACTACAGTTTTCGTTTTAGACAATACCTAAATGCTAATTTTCAACAATGTTCCTAATGTTAAAGACTAAAAAAATTATTCATTCGATGATTTCTCCTCCGAAGGAAAAAAAATTGCGGATGCCAATCTAGTGAAAGGAGGCATGCATTAAAAGTAATACCCGAGGTTTATTTTTGAACTGTCGGATAATCTTTGAAAAATGATGAAAATTGACAGTTTGGAAGGTGAGTTGATGTTGATAAATAATGAAATTATGACAGGTAGATATGAGTAGGAGCAAAGGTTCTTGTTGTAAGTGGAGGAAAGGTTTAAAGTTTTTACAAAATTGTTTGAAGCATTAAATATTTCATGGGCGTAACGTTTAATTTTTTGCTTTCTTCTTCTATTAAAATACGAAACGAGATAACAGTCAATGAAGGTTACTTTGGTACAATATGTGAAGGATTAAAAAAAAAAAAAAAAAAAGAAAAAAAAAGAAAGAAAAACTAAATTAGCTGTGATTTTATTAGCTTGCAATACAGAAATGAAGTTAAACACAGTACCTTTCGGTTGAAAAAATTAATCTCAAAAGGGGAAAATTGCATACAATTCAGCAAAAATGGAAAAAAAAGGGAAATATTTTTCACGCTCAAATAAATTTTCAGTAAACTTACTATATGAGAAGGGGGGTAGGGTGGGGGAGTACTTCGATTAATATCAATATTATTCCGAAATAAACGTGTGTAGAATAGCAAGGGAAGTTCGGGCAAGACAGGGGACTTAAGGTTTAAAGTTCAAGGAAACTCGGTCTTTAAAGTTACAAAATCATATGGTAAAATCTGTGAAACGGAACATCTCTATAATGGAATCCCGCCTTAAACACAGAACCTTCAAGGTCCCGAAGAAACGAATAACATATAACCATAACAAACTGTGCGCCTGCAAAGACGGAATGATGCCCGGCCTATTGCGATTACATTTTAGTAGGTTATACTGCATACATTTTTAAAATAACCTGCAATAATAAATTATTTAAAATAATTTTGCCATTTAATAATAATTTATTATATTTAAAATTTTTAAAATTCAATAACGATAAATTATTTTTTTAATTTTCGACATTCGATAACAAGAATTTTTTTTTTTTCAAATATTTTATCATTCAATATTAACTGACGAAAATTAAAAAAAAAAAATATTTCATTATTATTTAATTGTAGGTTGTTTTAAAAATGAATGCAGTAACACCTACTAAGACGCAGTCGCAAAGGACTGTAAAAATTCTTTTTTAGACAGGATTCCGTCTTTGCATGTAGACAGGCTTGGGCAGAAAAAAATATCCCAACTTATCAAGACATGAAGTATAGTGGAATAAATTAAAAGAGGGAAAAATTATCTAGCTGCGTCTTGTGATTACAGCACATAATCAGATAATACCTATCAGATAATTCGCAGTTTATTACTATCGGTAATTATCTGCTATTTGTAATTCTCAAAGATAAGAAAAGTATTTATGGAATGGTCACCCTCTAAATAACTTAATAGGTAGTGCTGAAAAGGATGAGGTGAAGATTTTGAGGAACAGCCAAAATATTTTTTTTAGCATATAAAATTAATCAAATAATTTAAGGAGTACCAGAAGAAGGAAAAAAGAAAGAAATCACGTATCAATACACAATAATAATTTTATTCTGCACAGAATTTTAACAGCAAGATTAGTATATGTGTATTTTACACGTGTGATTTGCATATACAAACTAACATATTACCAACAAAATAAATTAAAAACAACAAAAACCCCCTTGTGAATAAATGCAGATGTTTCTAAAGTGTTCAATAGATCACACCACCAGCCATTTTATTGCATTTTTTGAACAAGCACTTTTGACGAAATTTGTATCCTCAAACAATCTAAGAACGTAATTTCATCAATTTCACGAAATATTCGCTCGGAGCATTTCCCAGGAAACTGTTTCTTCAAAAACGAAGAAAATTTCGTGAAATCTGAGTATCCATTTCTGAGGGTGTATTATTTTGGGTGCAAAAATTTAGTTTAGTAAAGAAAACGCATAATAGGTTAAAAATTCCCATTCAGCAATTTCTTCCAATAAACGCTAATATACTTGAATTCTGTTATACGGCATTGCATATTACCTACAGATTTTTATACACTCTGCATATTAATCTAAAACTTAATTCTGGCTAAAACACGCTTAAATCAATGAAATCATACTCCGAGTATTTATCATACATATGCCGTCATGTGTCCAGTACTTTGCGTGACCCTGTATATGATTTTATTTATATTGTACAAACATTTTTTAGTATACTGTTTAGTATATTACGGTTTAGTATATACTGTTTAGTATACATTTTTTAGTATTTATACTGTTCAGGTTCAAAATGCAAAACTCAATTAAAAACAACATTTAAGCAATTCTTGCTCATACTCAGTAATGCTTGTGAATTCTTCTGTGTAGCCCTGTATATGATCTATGTAGCATTTATACACATCAAGCAGAGTGCAAAAATTAGTTAAACTTAAAAAACGCATATTATAACTGAAAACGCACTTCCAGCATTTATCAGTAATAGACAGTTACTCCTGATACAGTACTGTATCCGAAATCTTATGCCCCCAAGTGAACGATTAGTGTTAATGTACAGCATATTCTACATAAAATATCATCTAGTAAACCTCAGTAATGTATATTAATCTTATTATATTTAAAACTGCAGCTGACCCACCCTTAAATTAACCTCAAATTTGTATGATTTTATATCTTTAACTCCATTTTCTCCGAATTTATATTTTTAAATGAAAAAATATTGAATGGAAAGTATATGCTATTTGGTATTTATTTTCTGCGTAACTGGATTTTTGAAGTATGCGCATCAAAAGCGGACAAAACCGCGACGAAACATTCAGATTTTTTACTGATTGCATCGAAATTTTCATAAATTTTATTTTGAAAAACATATTTCTACCTATCCGAATGTTTCAAAATTTCTGTAGGTGATGTAAATCTGGTCTATTGAGATGCTCTAAAAAGATTGTGTTGAAATACGGACGTTTAGTTACTTTTAGCGTAGAAAAAATACCTTCTCCGTGATGCGCGATCTGCATTCGCTGGTATATTTGAAAGGGTTAATATTAATATTTTTTAAACATATTACACCATCGATTAGAAGAAGGTTTCAGCTTTAAGAACATATTTTTGGTTTGTCAGTATCTCTAAAATTGCGCTCTGGAGAGGCAAAACCGCGACGAAATATTCAAGTCTTTATGGATTGCGTCGGAATTTTGACACATTTTATTTTGAAAAAAAAAAAAAAAACTTCTACCGGTCCGAACGTTTCACAATTTTTGAAGGTGATCTGGTATATTGCGATGCTCTAAAAAAAAAACTGTGTTGAAATATGGACGTTTAGTTACTTTTAGTGTAGAAAAAATATCGTCTCAATGAGGCACGAAGTGATCTTAGTTCACCGGTGTATTTAAAAGGGTTAAAATTCATACTATTTAAAACCGATTACACCATAGATTAGAAGAATTGAAACCTCATATAATTTTAAATATATATATATAAGAACATATTTTTGGTTTGTCGGTACCTCTAATATTGCGCACCGGAAGGGCATTGCAATAATGGAGAAAAACGACCCTTTTTGAATAAAAATTTCAAAGGGTTAACTGCGACATATTTAATTGATTGCGGCATTTGACACGTAAGAGTACGATCTCTCAGAATATGTCTTCCTTTTTTAACTTTACTAAGAGGTATGGCTGATGTAAGTTAATAAATAATGACAAATCTCTCCCGAATTTGCTTCTTTTTGTCCTTCGTTTTCTGCCAATGCGTAAAGAAGGCTATAATAACTCATGCACCAGCGCTTTTTGCGCCTCTTTCAAAGACCGAGATGAGTTTTTAATGAGACTGCGGTGCGATTGTTAATTAATAACTCAACTAATTATTAGGATTTTAATATTCTGAGTCTCAGGTGCATCAGGAAATACTTTGAGCTAGCCTCACAAAAATGTTCAGCCTCGTAAGTGCCGTATATTTTTCTAGCCATCGCAGACACACACACAGACGTACAGAGCGAAACTTTCATTATTAGTATAAGATAGCGTAACATAATTAAAATACACTGCACACAGTTTTCCCCGTAGACCAGTATATAACTGAATTTATTTGTGTGGCCTTGAAAATGAATAATAAATGCCTGTTACCCCATATTCTACAGAATGCATGATTCAGTGCACTTCATAATTGCATATGAATATCAATGTGCTTCAAATGGTGTAACATCATTACAATGCACTTGAAATATCTCTCCACCCCCCGTTGATCCGAATATAACGGAATAATTTTAATTGCCCCTGTAAAGGAACAACAAATTCTACACACTTCATTTAAATATAGCAATCGTGCTAGAGACGTGCTCAATCGATACTACTACTACTAATAATAAAATTGCTCTGTGTGTGTGTGTGTGTGTGTGTCTGCGATGGCTAGCAAAATCTACGGCACGTACGAGGGTCAAACTTTTTTTAAGATAGTCCAAGGCCTCTGCTAATGTACCAGAGTCTCAGAATTTTAAAATTCTTATAATTATTTTAGTTATTAATTAATAACCGTAACTCACTCTCATTAAAAATTCATCTCGGTGGTTGGGAAACGGGAAAATCTATGACGCGTGCGCTGAAGGCTTATGGTAGAAAAGGAACGAAAAAAAAATATTTCGGTGTATTTTCGGGGGTAACATCGTCCAAACCGCTTAGTAAAGTTAAAAACAGAAGACATGTTCTGAAAGATCGTACTCTTACGACTCAAATGTCGCAATCAATCAAAAAATACAGCCGGATATTTTTTTGGTGCTCCTAATTTTGGTATGCAATTTCCGTTAAGCTGATAATTTAAATCTTTTACGACATTGTACTGATTATAATAAATATTTTGAACATCAGGGGTAGAACAAGATTAAAAACAAAAAATATTTATCCAAATATTAGATTTTTTTTGTTGTTGTTTTGTTTTTAATCTTATTTTACTTTAAAAGTTCAAAATATTGATTATAATCAGTACAATTTCGAAACAGATTTAAAATATAAGCTTTACAAATATTGTACATCAAATTTGGGGGCGCTGCAATCGTAGGGGGACGGGGCACTGCCCGGTATCCCCATGCTTTAATCAAGAAGTTCTTTTGCAAAAAATGCAACCCTGCATTATAGTTAACTAAATTGAGATGTCCGGTATTCTGGAGTATCCGTTGTGGAGGTTAATAGTCATTACCGAATAGCAGACACCTCTATTTAACTAATACTTTTTTAATCCGCAAGACATACATATTTGCATATTTTTACCTCACAAAAGCAGACATCTCCGATTATCGGACAAATTCTGCGGTCCCGAAGTGTCCGCTATTAAGGGCTTTTAAGGTACATGGATAAATATATATTTTTTTCATAATCATGTTCTAATCTAAAAGTTCAAAATATTTATTATACTCGGTTGAATGTCGAAAAAGATTTAAAATATCACATATACGAAAATTGCAAAAATTTCCCTTCCCCCCCCCCCCCCACACACACAAAAAAAAAGAATAATGAAAATTCATAAAATTTAAAAATTAGATTTAAAAAAAAGAATTATATTGCCACATAGGCAATTTTACATATATGTGGAGCAAACATTCAACCATGCTTTCTCCTTTAGATACAAATTTTCAAAAAATACAAAAACTGATAAATTAGAAAATAACTTGTATTTAATTCAATTTTTATTGTGCAATTTTATTACTGGTTATTAGAAAGAATTGTAAGCATACATAAGACATTAAACATAAAACAAATTAATAAAATGCATTTAATATTTGGAGAAATCACGTTTTGACCGAATTCACAGGAGGAAACATGTTTTGATTGTTTGACAAGTGGATAAAACGCTTTTTGAATGAAATAAATTCTAACTCACAAATAATACAAATGCATTATTTTATTTGAGTAAATACCGAACTTGCGTTGATTATTGATAAAATAAAATCACAAATTATAGTACCTATTAGTATTTATTAAATATTTACTAAATAAATACTCGTTTGCCAGAAATCCACTTCAAATTTCAAAACCAATATCTTCATCTAGACAGTCACACACTTCCCCCTCTTCTTTATTGCAGACCGGTAAATCATGGATAATGTGGTTGTACCATTTGAAGACATCATCAGGTTGATTTTGCCACTGTTCACCATACATAACCTTCAAAAGTTTGTCAACATCTTTTTTCTTTTCAACCCTTTGAACACAGGCAACAGTAACTCCCTCTTTAAGATGATTTACATCATATTCCTCACATAGATCTTGAAATCTATAATTCTGGAAGCCCTTAACCTTAACAGGTCTCTTATATTTCTCTAAAACAATCAGTTTCAATTGTGATATGGATGGTAGGTTTTGAAAGTACACATTATGTGACAACTGTTGGCAGATTGGAGAAATCACTGTTTGATTGAATGCAGGCTTTGGAGGAAACACTTTTTGATTGAAACGTCAAGTTTTAAAATTGTTTTATAAACGGAGAAAAATGTTTTTTGGTTAAAAATACCGTTTATTTCTGTGCAATTTAACACAGAGTTCATAAAAATAACAATAACTCATTTTTTATTTTTTTTGTGAGAAAACACGGTTTGAATGTTTGCTCCTCATATGTCAGATGATAATCACAACAGCTATTTAATTATGAATAAAAAATAAATAAATAAATATTTACTTTAATAACACTGAGAAAAAAAATACTTCGGTAATTTGTTAATCATATTTTGTGTTTTTAATTTTGTCCTACTCTAAAAGTTCAAAACTTTCATTATAATCAGTGCAAGATTTAAGATATCAGCTTTACGAAAATTTCATACAAAATCCCCTCACCCTCTGCGAAAAAAAAAAAAAAAAAAAGAAAATCCTTATGATTTAAAAATTAGATTTTTCAAAAATTCATATTGCCAGATGGGCATGTTTTTATGTAGATCAAAGGGTAATCACAAAAGCTATTCAACCACCAATAAAAATAAATAAATATATATTCTATATTAATAACATGAAGAAAAATTAACTTATAGTTTCCAAACTTCTTTCGTCTTAAATATATTGTAAGAACTTTACTAATTACCCCTAAAGACTATTTATTCACGAACTATTATTCGAGAGAGGATTCCTCTGAAAGGATCTTCTAAACTTTCCCACGCTAAATCTCATCGGTCATTCCTGAACAAAGCCATGGTGCCATCAAGGCTAGAAATATAAATGGAGAAGACAGTACAATTTCGTTCCGGCGCGAGTTGAACATTCCGTGGAATCACTGAGAAAGCAGGAGCTTCAGCCGTCCAGTAAATGAGCGGTGGCATCGGCTGAGGGGGAGAAAAGACCATTTCTCCTAGAGCGGCGAGCTTCATCCTTCGAGAAATAGGCGGTGGCAACGGCTAAGAGGGAAAAAGACTAGTTTTCCCTAGAACCGGTAGTTTCAGCCTTCGAGAGAGGCGAGGTGGAAACGCGGGAGGAAGGAAGAAGGAGTTGAGAAGTGGGAGAGCGAGGACGCTGGCGAGGAGGTCTTGCTGGACCTAGTGGTGAATGAGCGAAGCGAGGAGATGAGATAGATGGTCGTCCGATCAGTCTTCTCTCCAACTGAAGCACTATATCTGTGGAAGCAGCCCGTTGATGGAACTTTTTATCCTGTTATAATGACGAGAACCCAAACAAATATTGTTTAACTTGTAAATATTCATATTTAATCGAGAAATCGTTATAAATAAAGGACTTAGATTTTAGTAACTTACGCTACCATAGACTCTTGTCCAATGATATCCAAGTCCCTACAGTGGTGGCAGCTAAAGAGGATTAAGAACTGGTGAATATAATCTATCACAGTTCGCCAAAAAACAGGAAGGGCTGCAACCAGGCCGCAAGTTAGAAAGGAGACCTTGATCCCCAGACCAGAGTCTTCGCAAATCCAGCAGGGATTCCAGAGCCAAGGCAATCCGACGCCGTGCAAGAGGTTCCGGAGAGCTGAAATCGACAGACGAAGATTAGAAAGGAGACCTTGATCCCCAGACCAGAGTCTTCGGCAAATCCAGAAGGGATTACAGAGCCAAGGCAATCCGACGCCGTGCAAGAGACGTAAGACGTTCCGGAGATCCGAAATCAACAGACGGAGGGTAGAAAGGAGACCTTGATCCCAGAGCAGAGTCTTCGGCGAATCCAGCAAGGATTCCAGACCCAAGGCAATCCGACGCCGTGCAAGAGACGAGAGACACCCGAATCCAGGGAAGTCGAGCCCGTCGGATAGTTTAGCCTACAAATGACCGGAGCTGTACCAGTCTAAGACGGAAGTCAGAAGAGCAGTCAACAATATCTCAGGTTAGCACTCTTTATTTGATTCATTACAGAGGTTTAATCGAAGTAGTATAGTTAATAACAAACATGTTCTTTTAATCATTGTATATTTAATAGAGTTTAGGAAGTAAGGAATTTGATAATAACATTTTGTGAAATATTTCCAACTGGATTCTAAGAAATTTAAGTAAATATTAATTTTCTAAAGTTCCTTAAAACTGTTTTAAATAAGTATTACTTGTACTAAAGGTTAATAATTCAGTGAAGATAATTTAAATTGCTTATGAGAGGTGGCGCATC
Organism: Maratus speciosus; assembly: GCA_963932465.1. Taxonomy (NCBI): domain Eukaryota; kingdom Metazoa; phylum Arthropoda; class Arachnida; order Araneae; family Salticidae; genus Maratus; species Maratus speciosus. The sequence continues at coordinate 381,392,791 of OZ010796.1, forward strand.
GTTGGATGCACTGAATGCAAATAATTTAAATTCTGTTTTGTATGTGAATTTTATTCAGAATGTATGTTTTCAAAATTTAAGAGACTTTTTGAGCAATTTACTTAAAAGAAATGATACCAAAGAATATATAAAGTTATATGTGAAAACTTAGTTGGTTAAGGATAAGGCTGTTTATCATATTAATATTATTGAAATTGTTGTGATATTTTTATGTCGCGAGAGTTTGTGATTATACACAACTAGGGAAATATTTAGAGGCTTCGAAGTGGATAATTGCATGATTGGCATAGCATTTTTTATAACTGTTAATTAGTAGGAAACATGTCAGTGTTTGCGGGTAAGAAAAAGTGCGATCTAAAAGAGTTAGCTACTGAATTCGGCGCGAGCATAGAAGAGTCGGATAATATAGCCAAAATTATTAAAAAGCTCGAAGAAGCAGAGGACTATGACGAAATTTTAGCACTAGCCCAGCTAAAAATCTTAGAGAAAGATAGGGTTGAGAGAGAAAATGAAGAAAGGTTAGAACGAGAGTGGAATAGGGCCTTTGAGAGGGAAGAAAAGGCTAAGGCTTTGGAGCGGGAGCATGAATTGGCGAGAATTAGATTAGAACGGGAACCAGATGAGTTTAGTTTAGCTTCTAGCCAAAATGAGAGAGAGCCGAAAATATCTTTAAAATCAGTCCTGTTCAAATTCGACTCCGATAAGTCCGAAATATCAATCTATCTCAGTTTATTTGAAAGACAGGTGCAGAAAGCCCAAATCGAGAAAAGTCGATGGGTTACGCATTTACTATGATTGTTACCGACGGAATTGGGGGAGCTTATCTTGCGAGAACCACCCGCGTGTTCCGACGATTTTGATCATATAAAAAAGATGTTACTAGAAAGGTTCCAGCTTTCGGCAGAAGACTTTCGACTAAAATTTGTTACGACACAAAAGCCTGAAAACAAAACGTGGAAAGATTACGTATATGAGGCTTCCAATTACTTTGATCAATGGTTAAGTGGTTTAGGAGTGGGAAATTTCGACCAACTGAGAGAGCTAATAATCACAGATCAGTTAAAAAGAAAGGTTAATCCGGAAACGAAGCATCATTTCATTGATGTTTGGAGCACGATAATCACTCCATTTGATTTGGCGAAGAAATTAGATGCGTATGATTGGGCTAGGAAAACTATGAGACGGCAAGGGCCCCCGAAACTTCAAAACCTTTCCCAACCTCTAGAGCGAAATAAATTCGCGGGGCAATCAAAAACGGAAAGTAGATCGGAAGAGAGTAGAACTAATTGGAGGGATAAAGACAACTCGAAAAATCGGGATGCAATTTTCGATAAAAGAAAGGAAATCACGTGTTTTACGTGCAAAAAAACCGGGCACTATAGTTACTCCTGTAATGAGTCAAAAAAGGCTGAGAAGGCCGAAGCAGTTTACCATATCGCGGGCCTACAAGACTTAGAAAGTGCCTTTGAACCCTACGTCAGTCGCTGGTTAATTAATGGGAAAGAAATGACTATTCTTCGCGATTCCGGAAGTAATTTAGATTTGATATCGGCTCACGATGTAAATGAGGACCGATTTACGGGTGAAAGTGTGTGGGTTAGACAGGCATTAGATAATAAACTTCGGTGTTTACCTATTGTAGAAATATAAATTAATATGGGTACCGGTGATACTATAAGGACAATACGGCCGCAGTAGATAAAGAAATGGACATGGTTCATTATTTGTTAGGGAACAAAACGCAGCAATTAATTGACAGGCGGAGACGATACCCGCGTTCAATCATCGCAGTTTGCACTGGGCCACGAGCGCACCCCGGAAACGCGGATACGAAAAGCGAAACTAAATCGCAGAGCTCGTCCATTCCCCCTACTGTAACGGAGAGCGAAAATGAAAAACCAGCCGGTTCACCTAAGACGATGGACCAGCCAATTCTCCGCGCCGAGGTAGAAAGAGGAATTTTTAAGTGCGACCCCCCGAGGTCTGGGAGTAACCCAGAGGAGGGAATCTTTGTCGAAGAGAAAAGGGGAATTTTTCTACCTGTAGTTGAGAGCGCACAGCCCGTACCGAATTTGAATCCCTTTAATGAACAGGTTTTGAACTTGGCTGAGAGAGGCGATTTAGCTGGAAGGGTGGAGAGAGTCGAGACTTTAAAATTCAACCCCCCGGACGCATTGGGAGAAATAGGAGCCAGTTTAGTAACGGAGAAAAAGCAAGAGACTTTTCTAAGACTAAGCGAGACCGTGCCGCGGGATGAAAACTTGACCCTTGGAAACAAAGAAAATGTGAGTGAGGCGCAAGAGAATGTCAAGTTCGATTGTGTTAAGCAGAGAGCGGACGAGGTGAAATCACATTTTGAAATGAACGAGGGGTTGGGGATTAGGAAAATAAAAGATCCCAGGGAATCTGACCGAGAACAAATGGTAATCCCGTTGAAAGTCAAAGAAGATATGTTATCCTTAGGTAAGGAGAGTGCAGGCAGACTTCTAAGTACGAAGAAGAAGTCAAGTTCTAAATTCTTGGATCGTTATTGTTGGCCGAAAACCGTAAACGAAATTAAAAATTTATACGAGAGATGGAAAAGAGATGAACGTTCGAAAGGTTTAAAATTCATACCTAGATTGGATTTAATTAGACGTATCAGGCAATTTCGGGAATTATTAGTGGAAACGGGGACGAAAACTCGTAAGGTTAAGAGGAATAGGGGTGTCTTCCAGATTGATCCGGGAGAAAACTATTCGAGTACGCACGACTTAGATTTAGACGCTAGAAGGCAAGACAATTCGAAATATGTTTCTCCTAAGATATTTGGTTTGTTGTATTTAAACAACGCGAAAAGGGTTTCCGATTATTGGAGTAATCATATGGGACAGAGAGGAATTGTATTGAACCGCATCAGAGGAGTAAAAATGAAAGTGAAACTATATAGGAGAAAATCAGCACAGAGTACCAATAAATGTTGGGTAAGGTTGATCCGAAACAACGCCGTGAATAGTCCAAGATTGATCCACTGGTCATTGATGCGGCAACCTTATCATTATACAATCAGGCACCGCCCGGAAAAAGAAAGAGTGCACTATTGCTTAAGTAGGGCTGAATAATTTTAGGAAAATTGTATATAATTCTCAAAAAAATAATTGCTTGCATCATAAGGTATAAATAATTTTCATTTTGTATATATTGTTGTAATTGTCATAATAATGTTCCTGGAAAAGAGTGTAAATTTATATGTGATTAGTACAAAAGAAAAAAATGAATAACGAACCTCTGTGGTGCACGAATTTTGAGTGTAACACTGACTTCACTATAGATTTTCCAGCTGCGTGAAAAATCTCTCTTGGAGGGGGATTGCTGTAAGAACTTTACTAATTACCCCTAAATACTATTTATTCGCGAACTATTATTCGAGAGAAGATTCCTCTGAAAGGATCTTCTAAACTTTCCCACGCTAAATCTCATCGGTCATTCCTGAACAAAGCCATGGTGCCATCAAGGCTAGAAATATAAATGGAGAAGACAGTACAATTTCGTTCCGGCGCGAGTTGAACATTCCGTGGAATCACTGAGAAAGCAGGAGCTTCAGCCGTCCAGTAAATGAGCGGTGGCATCGACTGAGGGGGAGAAAAGACCATTTCTCCTAGAGCGGCGAGCTTCATCCTTCGAGAAATAGGCGGTGGCAACGGCTAAGAGGGAAAAAGACTAGTTTTCCCTAGAACCGGTAGTTTCAGCCTTCGAGAGAGGCGAGGTGGCAACGCGGGAGGAAGGAAGAAGGAGTTGAGAAGTGGGAGAGCGAGGACGCTGGCGAGGAGGTCTTGCTGGACCTAGTGGTGAATGAGCGAAGCGAGGAGATGAGATAGATGGTCGTCCGATCAGTCTTCTCTCCAATTGAAGCACTATATCTGTGGAAGCAGCCCGTTGATGGAACTTTTTATCCTGTTATAATGACGAGAACCCAAACAAATATTGTTTCACTTGTAAATATTCATATTTAATCGAGAAATTGTTCTAAATAAAGGACTTAGATTTTAGTAACTTACGCTACCATAGACTCTTGTCCAATGATATCTAAGTCCCAACAATATATATAGTAACATCTGTCATTTTTGTATTTTTCGTATAAGTGCATATAAATAAAGTTATAAAAACCACAATTTTAAGTGCAAAATATAGTTATAGCTTTTTACTTTTCCCATTATAAATTTCAAATTACTGTTTTTATTAAAAATAATCAAAAAATCAATATTATAGTTGATTGTAAATCAAATACATATGTATATTTTTACTAGCAGCTTCACATAATAGATGAGTCTCGTGTACTTTATTTATCTTTTTTTAATCTGCGGTTTTATGCCAGGAAGTAAGAATACATTAGGTGACCTTTCGAAGCTTTTTTTTATTTATTTCCTCGTGGTCGTCGTTTACTGTGAGATAAGAACTAGCCATTGAAAATAAAAACTGTCATTAAATATATAATTTGTAATAAAAGACAACGTCATAAGTTTAGAATGTATACTTCTGGAATTAGTTTTTCTTTTGCGAACAGATTCAAAACTAATTTAATTTCATGCAAGATTTTGTTTAGTACAATAAATAAAATAATAAAAGACACTAATTTTAGTACTATAAAGAAATTATGACACTTACTTCAATCGCTGTTTACAAGAGGTAAGGAAAATTTCTCGATTTGAAATTTTAAAAACTACCACAGTGAGGGAAAAAGACTTCCAACATTTTAGAAGGAAATCCAATAATATATCCGGCTAGCCATATTTAAAGAATGAAATGTTTCATCCTCAAAACATAATCCGCCAGACAAAAGTTTCCTTTTTTTGCCGCTTTGACAGGACGAAGACGAATAACACAATATTATTGATATAAATTAATACAAATTAACACCAAGTCCATTGCACACGCTTTGTAGAGTTCCTGGGTGTAATCTTCAAGTATTGTTTACTTCCTTGTCTATCACGCCCTTATATCCACGACAGCTTATAAGAGACTTTTGGTATCAAGCACAGATGTCCGATGTATGTATTCAATAAATAAATAAACTAAGTGAATACGAATTAAAATCACAGAACTTCACATTCTGCAAAAAACGAATTAAAGTATACGCGTACATAAAAACAAACTTTCAGTTTGAATTACAACGTATACCAAATTCGAACGAAGGACATCTAAAACGCATTCGCAAAAGAGAGTGCCTTCTGGTGGATATTGTGCCGGAAGAATCAAAACGTCTTAAATTAAGACACGTTTGAAGCAACGAAGTGTCTTAAAATAAGACGTTTGCGGATATTTTAGACACTATTCTCAGTTTGTTTACACAACGATCATAGTAAGACACTTATGTATCTTAAATTAAGACATCTATAATGTCTTAATTTTCAGATTAAGACACTTAAGTGTCTAAAATACTTTTTCACTCGCATATGTGTCTAAATTTAAAACGCCTCTATATGCAGTGTAGAGGAAATTTTTTCCACGCTAAAAGTAACCAAACGTCTGTATTTTAATTTAACACAATATTATTAGAGCATTTTAATAGATCATATTTACATCACCTACAAAAATTTCGAAACGATCGGACGGGTAAAAACATTTTTTACAATATAAAATATGTGAAAACTTTACAACCAAAAATTAGAAACCGATGGATTTCGGTTAAACATTTTCCCTCTTAAATATGCATATTTTTTATGAAAATTTTAAAAAGGCTTGGTTTTAGTTATATTTACGATCCAATAAAATTTCAGCGAATTCTGACAACAATAACCATCTATTTTCTTATGCCAAGGAAACAGACTTCAAAAAAAAAAAAAAAAAAAAAAAAAAAAATGAAGAAGAAACTATTTACGCTTCGATAGGGAACCTTAATTTACAAAATCTATCGCGTTAATTGTAGCTTAGTCGCCTTAGTTTTCTGTACGAAAGTTCTCTTGTTCGAAACTCGGTAGGTCTAAATTGAAATTTGAATTTGTACGTTTTTGCTGTTTTAAGGATTTCATTTTTCTTTTTAAGGGTATCTAAAGTTAAAAATTTCCGCATTTGTAAATCAATATGGCAATAAGTGAATAAATACATACAGTAACTATTGTTAACTTTAAAATAATTGAATTAATTAAAGAAAAGAAAAAACTATATATAAATGAATCGAATTATTAAAAAAACAATTACTGCATTTTATAAATCTCATTGTTCAACGTATTTAATTAAAAGAAATTTTGTATTTTTTTTTACAATTTTAAAGATTTCTAATTATTTTTAATTTTAAATCAATTGAATCATTTAAGAAAAAATTTACACATAAACGAATCGAATAATAATAATTACATTTTTTATGTCCAATCGATTTAATTACAATATATTTTTTAATTATCTATTCCAATAAAAACAATCTTTCATAAAATATATAATGTGAACTTTAAAAAGTCCACAGTCTTACTTAAAAGACGATTAAAGTAATGAAAAAGATGTTACAAGTTTAAAATATACATTTTATTTAAAACTTCTTAGTACTTTCAAGCTTTCCAAGCTCATCATCAGAAAATATTTTAATAATTAAATGCTGTTTAATAAAATATAGAAATTAAACCGAAAAATAAATATCAATTTATTTTTCTGCCTATCTAGTCCTTAGTGAGTATGTTTTATTTTCCGGTTGTCGATTGTATCTACTTTAACGTTTGAATGTTGTTCGACACATAAAAGCTAGCTCAAATTTTTAGATGAAATAATTTGGTGATTCCCCGATTTGGTGATACCTGCTATCCTTGATTGTCACATACTTTGCACACCTGCTATGATCTAACGTGTCCAGGACTCAGTACTGTCACACATTCAATTGTGCATTGCCACCAATGGTTCACTTTGAGCAATATCTCTAGTAGATTCCTGCATTTGATGTATTCATTTTTATAGTAGATCGTTTTCTGATATTATAATAAATTGATATTTATTTTTCTGTTTAATTTCAATATTTCATTCTTCGCTTTGTATACGACCCCCAAAAGTCAGCTCAAATTTTTTGATGAAATAACCCTCTTTGGTGATTTCCCGATTTAGCGATACCGGCCAAAGGTGGTTTCGGCGTAAAAACTACATTGCTCCCTGATTTTGATCTCGAATTCCTTTAATTCATCTTTTAAGTGATCCCTCAATGAAAGACAAAATTATAAGCAAAAATCTCAAACTTTGAAATTTAATAACTGTGACAATTTTAGTAGCACAGGTGTCACGCTTTTTGCGTTATATCTGTTATGATATGAGTAAACTTTTACTAAATATAACTATGGGGACTGGAGGACCATATAAAAAGTTAGATATCATAATTTTTATAAAATAGATTTTTTACTTTAAATAATGCCATAACATGAATATCTACCTCATTTGAAAAGTTTTTGTAATTGGAACTATATGTCTACGACCAACGGTTTAGAAATTAAAGGTCGGCGATAGATAACATATTGCACCCTGTATATTGGAATATTCAGCATAGTGGAAAATTATATTCAACAAGACAATAAAAAAAGTTTTTTGTTAAATCATTCTATAAGAAAATAATATTGTTAGAATATACCGATCCTATTTTATTTCTATCAAGTCCAAAAATATTTCTTTCCTTAATTAAATTTAAAAAACGGTTTTTGAGATAATTTGGCGGAATAGGGAAAATATATTTTATTTATTTAATTACTCATGATTCTATCTCTAATACTAACTCCATGATTTATTTTTTCTTCTGAAAATATACGTGTTTCATTTATTTGCAAAAATGCGTCCGTAATGGAAAAAACATGTAAAATAAATTAAAATAATAAATTTTTTAAGGTTATACTGTAAAAAAAAAAAAAAAAAAAAAAAAAAAAAAAAAAAAAATGTGCAAATCTACAGATTATAATTTATTTTTATGTTTAATTTGAAGTCAAAATAATGAATTTTTTTTTTTACTTTTTCTGCCTTTTTTTTTTATTTATTTTTTATTTTTTTGTAAAATGTACGACAAAATGTAATTTGTGTAGCCTAGTAGAGGATTCGCTTCGCTCATCCTAATTAAACGTTATCAATAAAAACGGTCGAATGGCTGTACCGTTTGCTGCAGATTTTTGACTCTGTAAGGTTATAAAATCATACTTAAGTCTACATAGTCTCAAATCCAAATTAGATATTTTCTGACACATTCCTGAAGTTATTCTTTTAGTAAATAAGCGAAGTTTCCTAGTGTTCTTATTCAGAAACTAATAAATCAAATAACGTTTTTTAATTTTTGATAAAGAACAAGGATTTGTGAACAGAGTTTTGTATTTTAAACATATTTTCGGGACACGACAGCCCAGAAAAGGTCGTCATAGCAGTCTACAATCGAGTATAATCAAATATGTAGCACATTTATCGAAAAATGAAACACGTTATTTGATTCCAAATCACGTCAATAGCTATGTTTGAAAATTTCATTATTTTATGTGCATTAATGAGCCCCCAAGTTTATGGTAGAAGGTTTAGCCTTTTTTTGTGTGTGTGTATATTGTCTTTAAACCAACAATGTGATTTGATATAGCATTTAAAAACATTTACATAAAATATTCCTGAAATTAATATACATTACTGTTAAAATATCACTTAAAGAGACTTCCAAAAACAGAGATTTCTAATTCTAATGATGTATGCATGCGTTATGAATTTACGTTACATACATACAATCAAACATTTACACCCATATACAAGTTATGTTGATGAGTCTGTTTATGCTTGCACATTAATTTCGAATTGATTAAACGTGTCTTGATTTTTTTTCTTTTTCTTTACAATGAAGATAATCTCGAGAAAATTGTTATGAATTTACTAAGTATTGCAACACAAATAAAAAGAAAATACTCCAAATAACACAAAGGTCAATAATAAATAAATATTGCTATCAAAATAATCTGCAATAGATTAAAAAAAATTTGCTGCCGGACAATTCATTTATTATTATTATTATTTTTTTTTATGTATTCATTTTTCTGTAATAAAATTCTAAGCTAATAAGTATTACTTATACAATCTTAGCTTAAACATAAAAGTCCAAAAGTAATTTTAATTACATAATAGTTAAGCAATAGTTTTACTTTTCTTTAGTCAATTTAAAGCTACATATTTTATTTTACCACAATATTTTTTTTCGTTCTCCTTTTCCATTTTCAACATAATGTATAAAATACTAAATCTACAAAACTTTAGGATGAAACCAAATAAACCACCATATTTATTTTCCCATTCTTTAAAAAGAAATTGGCTAAAGAAGCTATAAATTTCCCATTCGCGAAAAACTTTCGCGTTGTTCTTTTAAATCCACACGTTTTCCCTCAACAGCTGGTGGTTCCAGTTTTTTTCTTCATTATTTTTGTTCTGCGAGATGTTCCTTCATTTCGTCTTAATAGCCGTATATGCTTATCATAGCTTAACATAAATTTCGCCGGTATACTGACGAAAAATAAAAATTAAGCTGGTATCAAAATCAAGAACGCTATACTTATCTTGTATTTAGATTACATCCCATGATAAAAATATGAATTCGGAACCATCTAAAAATTCAGAACGAGTAAGTAATTATTGTCATTCTGTAGTTAATAGCTGGGACAATGACAAGGATTGCTATTGGTTCCTGCATTTTGTGAAGTCTGAAAGATGTATGGGTGTTTTGTTGATCTGTCATAATAGCAGGACAGCCCTAAACCGAAAGATATGTACCCCAAAGGCAAACGGAGGCAGTTGCTATTTTTCATAATTTTCTCCCCAGTAGGGATTATGGAATATGATACATCTAATTTTATAAACTTTCATTAAATTACTGTTTACTAATGTTAAATGAGAGATAATTATGATATAAAATATATGATAAATATCAAATCAGATGATAACGTATATTTTATAAGTGAGAATATTTATGTTAGTGTAATGCGTGCATGCTGTTCTGTATCCATCAAAAAATAGTCAAGTTGTAAATCAATTTCGAGGGGGGAAAAGTATATTTTATAAAGGGGATAAGATAAATTTCCTATTAACTATAGCATTTTGTTATTGCAGAAACATTTAGCAAATGTTAACCCAATAAAAGAATACTGGTGTTTTGTTAGAAATATTTTTAATGTAAAGCCAATATCGTCTCAATAATTGATTTTATTGTCTTTACATTTGCTAAATATTTCTGGCCAATATTGGCACAATACTGATTTTTCGGATTTACACTGTCTAAATATTTCTGGCCAATATTGGCGCAATTTTGACAAAATGGCAGCACAACAATATTGAAGCAATATACCAAGGCTATTAAATTCAATATTGGGCAAAGATACAATTAATATTGTCTTTTGTTACTACGATATGTATCGCGTTTTTTACATACGTACCATACCAATTGCCTTTAATATATACATTTATCATTTATGGATAATATAAGCATCAATTCAGAAAATTTGGTAACATAAAATGGTAGGGCCATTGTGTCTGTCCGTATAAAATGCCGGCATAAAATACTTTAATGCAATTATTTGTTCAAGTGGTTTAGGTAGTCAAGTGGTCGAAGTACCAGAAGGAAATATTAACAGTTTTATTAAAATTTTAAATAAAAGCCTTAAAAGAAAATGTTTAAATTATTCTATTATGTCAGTTTGTCCTTTAAACAAAATCTATTATCTCCAGGATTAATTTTAATAGGGAATACTTTAAATGGAAAGTACATATAAAAATTATGATATATATCTACATGGTGTCCGGTCTCAACGGTGTCCAATAGCTAATTCCTAAACCGTTAGTCGTAGACATATAGTTCCAATTACAAAAATGTTTTAAATCAGGTAAAGAAATATTTTAAAAGCGATTTGGGTCAATAAAAACATTTCTTAAAAAATTACGAAATTTAAATTTTTATACGGTCCCCCGGTCCTATAAGTTATATTTAGTAAAATTTTTCTATTACACTGGCAAGTAAGACAGAAAAAGTCCCATTCATATAAAACACAAAAATTGAGCGAGTTATGAAACTTTAAAATGCATGACTTATGCAACTTTTCTGCTCTGAAAACAAATGAGTTCGGCTTGGCTTTGAGGGGTCACATACCAAGTGCTTAAAGAATTCGAAGATTTTATTTCATGTGTATCTGCGCATTGAAAAATATTCTACAAGTATTACGATTAAGTTAACATTTATTAAGTTTCAGATTGGCTAAAATAACATATGTTTTATTTTGGCAGGATTTGAGACTGTTTCTTTTATGATTTCTTTTAACAAAAATTATGTTATTTTTATTAGTTTTTATGTTACTTCAACGGTCGTATGTATGTTTTTCCAGTTCAAAATTTGTACTTAAACTCAATTTTAAATATGCGATCGAGATTACATTTTACCTACTGGCGCAAATCTAATAACAATCTAATATTATTATGATTTTCGGTGGTTACCATATATACTTATTTTGCAGGATAACACGAAAAATTTCGGATAGATTATCGCCAAGAAGGTTAAGAAAAAGTTTTAGATTAGATAATACAAGACTGGGATTGTTGGGGTTTTGTTAACTTTTATGTATTTTTTAGCACTGAATCCGAAAATTACATTAATTTTTAACCATCATGTCAGGATATTTCGCAAATCACAAATCGTCAAATTTAAAGAATAACAAAAATCGGATGCTATAAAGTAGAAGAGATGGTTGTGTTTTTTAACTTTTGATAATTGATTTTTACGTATTTTTTACCACTGAATCTGAAAATGACCTTCATTTTTAACCATCACGTTAGAATATTTTTGCAAATCGTAAATGTGTAAGTTAAAATATAGCGAAAATCTCATACTATAAACCATATGTAAAACTTTTTTTGTTTTATTTTATTTTATTTTATTTTATTCAAGAATTTATTCGATATTTTTGCTTATCCTGGGATTCTTACAGCTAAATAGCTGAGTGGTCCGATGAGATGAGGGAGGAGATTCAATTTTAACTTCAAACTTTTTAACTTTGAAATTTGCGAAAAATCCTGATGTAATAGTTAAATATGAAGGTCCATTTCAGATTCAGCTGTACAGAATACATAAGAATCAATTATCAAAAGCTAAAAAACATGACATAACCCAACTTTTGCATGCTAGTGCAATCTAATAATATTTTAAAATACGTGCCATTTTGTAAAGAATTGAGGCTGTTAATTTCGCATCATTTTATTTAACAAAAATTCTGTTTTTTCTTTCTCCTTAAATGTTTATTACAAATTGTATATTTTCCATTAATATGCCAGAATGATTAAAGTTTTCAAATTTATATTGTAATGTTAATTTTACTCCCAAACATTTTTTATATCTGACGAAATTATATTTCGACTAAATTTGTGAATGACCCCCAATTTGCAGCAAAAAATATGCTCCAACTTTAAACAGCTATAACTCGGTCGATTTTAATCGTATAATAACGGGACTTTTTGTGTATTACTTATCAATGTAAAAGGAAAATTTTACTAACTATAACTTATAGGACCGGGGGACCGTATAAAAATTTAAATTTCGTAATTTTTAAAGAAATGTTTTTATTGACCCAAATTGCTTTTAAAATATTTCTTTACTTGATTTTAAACATTTTTGTAATTGGAACTATATGTCTATGACTAATGGTTTAGGAATTAGACATTGGAGACCGTTGAGACCGGACACCCTGTATATAAAGTAGCCTGATATTATATAAAATATTTGGTAGAATAAGATTCCTGAAACGGTTGCACAAAAAAGAGATTACTTTTGCCAAAATGACAATTTTTACTTATTTAATATATTAAGATTTTATATAGGAAATGACATGAAAGTAGACATCAATTATTTGTAATAGTATTGTCCAAATAAATACCTATGTGGAACACTTTTGAGGGGAATGTGAAGCGAATATTCGTTTTCAAGGTCCCCTGCCCTCCTCAATAAATGAATAAATAAAGATATACCTCTGATGTAGAAACTCTGACGAGGAACGAGGGATCGAACCCGCGAATTTCGTTTTCAAACATGTTTCCACGAATATTCTGATAATTGTGAAAAATAAGCACACCGGACTCATTGCTGAGAAAGCTGGGTTTTAAACGAATTTTAGAAAAATCATTGTTAAAAGATAATTTGGCAAATTACTCCTTTTGGCGATATTTTATTTATTTGTAGTTCAGTCTCTAAAGCTGGATAACAGTTCTCTTACCACAAAGAATGGTTTCAAGCCCGCTTAAAAACATGGCATTTTGTAGTGTTTCAAAAAGTTCAGAGTATAATCGAGGTCAATAATCGAGGAAACGTGATGATATTTATGCACATTTGGAAATTGAAAGTATATTAAATACTGCCTAAAACCCCATTTTCCCTCACCCCCCCCCCTTTCAGTCATTACTTTTAAATCATCTGTAAAAACAAAGAACTAAAATAAAATTTGCAACTAATCAGCTTTATAACATTTTTAAATTCTTGGCGTGTTTATAGAGTACATGAACAGACAGGCGAAGCAAAATCAATTAGCAGTATTTTTTGAAAGTGTTAAAAAGAATTCATTCCTTTTTTAAAAATTATTATTATTCCTTCTTATTTATTGCTTTTAAATCAACTGTAAAGATAATCTGCCAAAAGTATATTAGTAATTATGCTGCTCTTCGTGTTTTGTATTAATGAAAAACTTAACTATTAGAAAATTTAAATTAATGAATTTCGTGAAGTCTATTTAAAGCGTGTTAATGAAGGAAAACCATTTTTAAAATTATACAAGCTATGTAAAACATTCTTTTTTGTTTATCTATTTCCTAAACGACTTTGCTGTGAATACGAAATTAACCTACAAAGTTCTACCGCTGGGTATTTTATAATTAACTTGAAATTTCATCAATGTAAGTGTCTCAGTGTAATTAACTTCTTATCGGAGGTCTTTACATTGACAATCAGGTTCTGCGAAATGATAGTACAGTCTGGAACGACGGCAAAAAATTGTGAAAATATAATGAAAAAATTGAACTGGAAGAAAAAGAAAATGCGACGACGGCCTTTCTGGAATTACATCAGTCTTCTTGTGCAACGCTAGCCGAAGATGATCAATCATATTGCGGGGCATTCCGATGCACTGAAATGAACCTAGCAACTACAGCGAACAAATGTAATTCATCTTCCAAGCGATTCATCTATCTTTCCAGGCACCCAGTCATTAAGGGACCTGAAGGGGGGCTAAAAGAGGACCAGTAACGCCCTTTATACACCACGTGACATGTCAGATTTCCAACCAATGAGAAGACTCAGATTTTGGCGCATTTCAAAATAGGGAAATCTCGGTCTGGCGTAGGGATTTCTTTCCCGGGTCAGTGGTTCAAGGGAGTAACGTGTTACTAGAAGGTGGTCCCGGCTTCTAAATATGTGTAATTGTTGACCACAACCTGTACTTCTGTAGTGTCATTTATGAATCATATGCAACAGTGCGTGATTACCATACCATAAAGCATGGTTGAGTTGAAGATCAAAAATGAAGGGTTAGATTTGCTGCTTGAGATCATTGCTAAGATTTTAACAGCATGAATATCGGCTAGACATGCTGAAATTCAGCAATTAAAATAAATTAGCTAGACAGTCTGATAAAAAATGGATTATTGTGCGGTTGAGTACCTGAGTATTAAAATACACGCAATCTATTTCAATAATCGGAAAACTGATTCCGTACTGCATTAATCTATTCAATTTTACACTGGAAGATAAATTTGATACATTAAGATTTCATCAGCTTACGGCTTAAATTCAATAAAACTATGCCTATTCTTTACGGACTAAATGATATCTTTAAAATTACAACGTATTAACATAATTGTAAACACAATAACAATTATATACTATTGATGCTATTAATTTTGTAATAATTTTCTAATAGCATCAAGTACATGTTACCAATATAAAAACAAACAAACATTATTGATTATAATTTTTTGGCATTTTAATAACGGAATTTTTAAAATTAAATATAAATAAAAAAACAAATTCACAAAAAAATTTTCGTTTAAATCGATAAAAATTGTTAAGTTAAATATTAGTCGGAGATATATTTTTTAACTGCAACAATGTTTATAGATTCAAAAGCGCATACTTATAAACACAAATGCTAGTTCTTTAGTCTTAAAGAACACAAATGCTTTCTCATATCGTAGAACAAATTAACTATTATAAAACGCAAAATTTATAACAGATTCAAGCATTTAAAGTTAAAATTTTTTTAGTTACAGTCGTACCCGTTTAAACGAATATTAACGGTTCCAGGAATAATATTTGATTAAGCGGGGTATTTGATTGAACGGGGAATCATAACTGTAATATTTAATGCGTAGTAAAAAGGCAAAATAACCATCTAGAGTATATTTAATTAACAACATAATAAATTGTTAATAGATTAAGATAAAGTAAAATAAATACAAATGCTAATAAAGTAAATATACGTATTAATTTAATATGTCAGTACATACATTTATATGGTTTACATCACACTTAATGCAGCTCGTTTGAATTTGGTCAAAACTTTGCTACTTCTAATTTACGTTATTTATACTGTCTTAAAATAGTCGTTTAAAGTGGTTTGTTTAAGTGGAATTTTAAAGGTGTAAATATCGAGTTATTTTTCTAATGAGTGCAAAATATCACAAATAGCATCTCGAGTCTGGAAGTGACAGCGCATTGCCATTAAAGCCAGATTAACAGCAAGAAGTGATGGTGGGGAGATCAAGGTGGGGAAATCATTTGATCTGTCCACTATACACGTGCAGGCTGAAATCATTGCAGGAAGAACTGAAAATTTGTTTTCAGCGTAAAGGAATCGAAAATGGCAAAAGATGGAAATACCAGCTGAAACGTGCTTTCGGCGCCTATTTTCAAACATAGGTCACACAGTTGTTATTCGATTAAGGGGGGACGTTCGTAAAAGGTATTTGGTTTAACCCCTTCAGGACGAGAGCCTTTTACGAAATTTTTAATCTTTTGTCACCGCTTTTTAAAAACAGAAATTTGTGTCTTCTTGAATCGAGAAAATGCGCTGATTAAAAAAGGCAAATTTTACAGTAAAATTTTACTGGTGAGGAAAAACAAGGATTCTGAGCGCTTCATGTGGCACGTATACGTGCCGCTCGTCCCCAAGGGGTTAAGCGGGGAAAAATAACATAAAACCAATAGGAATAAATTCGGTTCCGGAGGATTCTATTCGAATAAGTGGCGTATTCGATTATCCATGACCCGATAAAGTGGGGAGGACTGCATTAATAAATAACATTTAACATGTTTTTTCATCAGACATAAACAACACCAATATTGTTTTTAAATTCCCCATAATGGAATATTTTAATTATTAAAATGGGAACAAACCTTATAATTTAAAGGATAGCGTAAAATTCTCGCGCGTATTTTCCAATGAAGAACGAAGTTAACTTTCGAATAGAAAATTTCAAATCATTTGAACGAACAAGTATGTAAAATAGTTATAATAATTATAAAAATATTTGATTCTTAAAAAAATTATTTAAGTTTTTTTTCTTTATTTTTCATCTTGAAATTTACCGAAAATCTAAAAATCTAAATAGCGTTTCATCCTAGTTATTTATTTGCCGTATACGGTTGTTTACAATGTGTTCATTAATGGTTGAATGATTGGTAGACAAATGAACTCTCTCCCTCAATATCTACCGCAGAAAACAGATTTTCCTGATTTTTCCCCCCTTCCAGTTGTCTTCATTACTGACTATTCCTCTTCACATTGGACTTTGTTACTTAGCTGTGTGTTTTAAACTTAGATTAGCACCAAGTTTTCGCCTTTTTATGTCTTGAAACGAATTTTAGGCAACTCGACAAAAAACTGCAACTATAATATAAGTTTCTGTTTTCGGCCGCAGGGCCGAAACTAGCCTTTTTTGCACCCGGGGCAAACATGGATTTTGGCGGCAACCCCCTCTTCCACAAAGTATATTTACAAAGAGAATTTTACTAATTTTCTAATAGCCGACTTATTTTTAAATCTAAAATATGTAATCATAAAATATGTAATATTGAACTACGTAATCTACAATGGCGGATTCAAGGGGGAGGTCACGGAGGTCATGACTGCCCTCTCTGAACACCAACAAAAATATTCTAAAGATCATTTTTAAAATGCAACATACAGTAGAGTCCCGATTATCCGAGTCCCGCTTAACCGAGTTTCCGCTTTAACCTTTAACTGATGTCACAGAAATTGTCACATAACTAGTGTGAGAAGCGGTCTGTGAGACCGCTCCATCAAAAGATGAATAAAAGCCATGATTAACTCATAGGATGTTGTTCTTGTACTAAACTTTTTGTACAGGAGTGTTATAATTAATGTTCACCTATTCAAAAGTCTCTGGTGTTAGTACTAATTTTCCAAACGAAACAAAATTTCAGTAGTGTTTGTAGATAAACTGAAATTTGCAAGTTAAACTATGAAAATTGAAAAAAGCTCCGGTTTGTGAGACCGGTAACATCAGTTAAAGGTTAACCAAGTTATTTACTTTTGATGGACTGATGTCTTCCATTATTATGAAACAGCCATTATAAATGAAGTGTTAGGTGAAGATGAAAGAGCAGCCGTAAAATGTTAGAACTCTGATTTTCTGGCCAGAATGGGGAAAAAAAAAATGGGCATAATTTTTTTTTTGAAAAAAAATATTTGCCCATTTTTTTTCCTCGGCTGCTCTTTTATCTTCACCTAACACTTCATTTATAATGGCTGTTTCATAAAAATGGAAGACATCAGTCCATCAAAAGAAAATGATTCCTTCCAAAGGCATAATCCCTTATTTGGCGCCCCTTCTGTCTGGGGCCCGGGGCACATGCCCTCTCTGCCCCCCCCCCCCCCCCTCATTTTCGGCCCTGTTCGGCCGCCGTTATGTTTGTATAATGTAGGTAGGTATATCATCGAAATTATATTTAAGAACCACTGGCGGATTTGAAGAAATTTTTACACTATAATTCTAGAACACCAGTAGAAGTTTGGTCTGAGATTCTCAAAGTTATTATTATAATTCGAAAAAAAAAAAAAAAAAAAAAAAAAAACGGCAAATGTCACGAAATTTGAACATGATTTTAATAGTACATAGTACAGTACATGTATATTATATATATATATATAGAGAGAGAGAGAGAGAGAGAGTTAGGGGGAAAGAGACACAGCATGGGCGGCGCTGCCGATGCCCCCGAACCAGGCAGAGTCAGTTGGGATAGTCTTTAATGGGTTTCATCGACGCCAATATTTATTACTACTATGCAATGACTAACTGTAGAAAATCTAACAAGTTGTTTCGCAGCAGGCGCCCAAAAGATTTGCTGCGGTGCTGATACAGAGTTTAACAATAAGATTGAAACGCGCTTTGAGTTTTTACCTGTTGTAGATAATTAAGCAAGGTAAATTGCAAAAGTGTTCAAAATGAGGTAGAGATTAATATTTTGTTGATGAACTAGTCGTGCCATTAATTTTCAAAAAGTTAGGCATTTTAAATTTTTATACGGTTTCTGGGTCCTATATTTAAAAAAACCTTCAATATGTTCTGACAAATACAACCTTAAAAATTCCCTTCTTCTACTACCAAAATTCACTGAACTGTGATTCTTTGAATTTTATGAAATTTCAGAGCCTTCTCGGCACTAAACACGGATATTTTTTTAGTGCAGAAAAGCTCAGAGATGTGAGTGGTAACATTCGTCTGGGAATTGCGTGTACTTTCCTGATATTTGTGCAATTTTTTAAATAGGGGTCATCTACATATTTAAAAAATTACCATCTTTGAAATTTCAACAAAAGCAATACCCACTTTAACTCTTTCAGGGACAGGGCACCTCTGCTCCAAAAATGTTCAAATAATTAATTCATACCGCAATTTACGAACAAATTTATTTGAAAATAATCAAAAGTTTTCTTCATGTATTTTATGAGATCGAAATTGTACTAACAATTTACTGGTGCCATTTGGCAGTTTGGGAATTAAAATTAAGCGTTTGCAGACTGCAAACGCTCCTGAAAGGGTTAAACACTATATTTGAGCTCCTTGGATCAACATTTCAAAAATTGCACTTCGGAAAATACACACAATTCCCAGAAGATTGCCGCCGCTCACATCTCGGTGCTTTCCGTCACTAAAAACTGTCCGTTTTTAATGCCGGGAAGCTCTGAAATTTCATGAAGTTCAAAGAATTACAATTCAGTGATTTTTTTTGTCGTAGAAGAATGGAATGTTTAGTGTTCTACTTATCACACTGTAAATTAAAATGTCTGAAACGGAGTGTTCAATTTTCAGACATTTTAAAATGTCTGAATTTTTTCAAACACTTTTTGCGTCTGAATTTCAGACGCTTCAAACGTCTGAATTGCACCCATTTTTTGTAAGCATCATACGTAGCCATGTTTGACCACGCTGAATCCTGGAAAAATATTTGGTTGTGGTCCTGCCCCCTCCACCCCCATACAGCCTGATTTTTTTTCGGTGCTCCCAATTTTGGTATGCAATTTTCGTTAAGATGATAATTTAAATCTGTTACGACATTGTATTGATTATAATCAATATTTTGAACTTCAGGAGTAGAACAAAATTAAAAACAAAAAATATTTATTTAAATATTAGATTTTTTAAATCTTATTTTACTTTAAAAGGTCAAAATATTGGTTATAATCAGTACAATTTCGAAACAGATTTAAAATATAAGCTTTACAAATATTGCACATCAAATTTGGGGGGCACTAAAATCGTAGGGGGGGCGGGGCACTACACAGTATGCCCATGCTTTAATCAAGAAGTTCTTTTGAAAAAAAAAACGCAACCCTGCATTATGGTTATCTAAATTGAGATGTCCGGTATTCGGGAGTATCCGTTGTGTATGTTAATAGACATTCCCGAATAGCGGACACCTCTATTTAGCGAATACTTTTTTAATCCGCAAGGCATAGATATTTGTATATTTTTTACCTCACAAAAGCAGACATATCCGATTATCGGACAAATTCTGCGGTCCCGCAGTGTCTCTATTAAGGTACATGGATAATTATATGCATATATATTTTATAATCTTGTCCCACTCTAAAACTTCAAAATATTTAATATACTCGGCGGTTGAATGTCGAAAAACATTTAAAATATCAGATGTACTAAAATTGCAAGTAAATTCCACCCCCCCCCCCACCCCAAAAAAGAAAATTCATATAATTTTAAAATGAGATTTATTAAAAATTATACTGCCACATAGGCAATTTTACATATATATCAGATGATAATCACAACAGCTATTTAACTATGAATAAAAAAATAAATATTCTACTTTAATAACATTGAGAAAAAAATTACTTCTCTATTTTGTTAAATATATATTTGGTTTTTAATCTTGTTCTACTCTAAAACTTCAAAACTTTAATTATAATCAGTGCAAGATTTAAGATATCAGCTGTACAAAAATTTAATACAAATCCCGACCCCCTCACCGAAAAAAAAAAAAAAAAAAAAGAAAAAAAATTAAAATCCTTATTATTTAAAAATTAGATTTTTTAAAAATTTATATTGCCACATGGGCAAATTTTTATGTAGATCAGAGGGTAATCACAAAAGCTATTCAACTATCAATAAAAATAAATAAATAAATATTGTATATTAATAATATGAAGAAAAAATAGCTTATAGTCTCCAAACTTCTTTTGTCTTAAATATATATCTTAACATCTGTCATTTTTGTATTTTTCGTATAAGTTTATGTTTCATCTTCTACATACTTCCTTTTATTTCCTGTTAAACAAGTTTTTGAATGATTTAATATTTACAATATTAAAAAGTAATTATTATGACAAATTAAATTTTACATTATTCTCATAACCATGTAAATAAAGATTACAATTCTAGGATAGAAAATCCTTTTCATAAGATCAGACATCTTTAATGCAAAATACAATATAAAAGCACTAAAAGAAACAAACGCTTATCAGTAAATGTTAATTTGAAAATGACTTACGGAATGGAAGATACACACACGCAGCGAAATCGAAATAAACAAATGATTTCGTTTTTCCTGACTCATCGTTGTGACGTCTGTTTGCAGGTCAAAAGATTTACACGTTAAAATGTTTAATCGCTTATAAATATATGTAAAAAATATTTGAGATTGAGATATATGTATATTCTTTTTCAATGATATATATACATAAATTTATAAAAATTAATTGTTTTTATTCCAAAAGCAAAAGTTTATAAATATATTTTTTGATTTCAGTTGAATATTGTTTGTTAAAAAGAAAGACAACCCCGAAAATCCCGGGATTTGACAGAAAAAATCCCGGGATTTTCGGGATTAAAAATAGAGCGGGATCCCGGAATCCCAGGATACGGGATCGTAATCCCTAGGAAGGAAGGAAGAAAGCATTAGGAAATCTTTCAAAGCTTTTTTTTTTCTTTATATCATTGTGGTCGTTTAGTGTGAAATAAGAATTAGAATTGAAACAGATAAGAATTGAAACTAAGAACTCCCATGGAAAACAAGAGAATGAATTTAACTTAAAATGTAATATTATTACTTTAAATTAGGGAAAAAATATGAGAATTTAAAATATATAATTTGTAATAAAAGGCAACGTCATAAGTTTAAAAATATATACTTCTGGAATTAGTGGGATTTTTGCAAACAGATTCAAAACTAATACCATTTTATGCAAGATTTTGATCAGTGCTATTTAGAAAATCATAAAAAAACACTAATTTTAGTACTAAAAACAAAAATTGTGAATTGTGAATTATATCGACGACAACTTATAAGAGACATTGGGTGTCAAGCCAGATCAAGCAAGTCAGATGTATATATTCAATACATAAATAAACTAAGTGAATACGAATTAAAATCACGTAACTTCAAATTTCGCAAAAAAAAAGAAATACGCATACATAAAACAAACTTTCAGTTACAACGTACGTTCCAACGAAAGACATCTAAAACGCATGCGCAACTGAGAGTGCCCCCTGCTGGATACATTCCAGAAGATACATTCTCCCTCCCAGTATAGTGAAATTTCATCAATTATGTATCATCAAACTTTATGTCTGATAATTAAAAATAAATGATATTTCTTTTCTTATAAATGGCTATAGAATAATTTTACGTTAAGGGAAAATGTTACTAAGAATTTTACTTCAGAGAAACCCACCTTCCAGAGAACACTTCGTAGAAGACAATTTTAATTTTTTTCTTCTTTTGATATTCATATATTTCAAATTTATCTCAAAACGGTGTGTGTGTGTGGGGGGGGGGGGGGGGGAAGAGTCCATTGAGAAAAATAAAAGTTCTCTATTTTAAAAATGTCCTTTGAAACTTATTTTTGAACGATTAATTTTTATATTTGTTTTTATGTTTGTATCTTTAAAAATTTCTTGCACGAGAAGTTCTGTCAAAATATTCTTAGTTTGCCTATTTCATGTTTATGTTCTGCATTTTAGAAAAGCGGATTACGCTTTTGACCCCAGACACAACTGTTCCAAAATCTTGTTCCTCCCTAAATTTCTTTCTACCGGTACATCTCTTAGTATTTAGGGAGGGGGGGGGGGGCTCTTCCTTGGACATACGTGCGTACGTCCATGATTGCTAGTAATTTTTGAAAATAAATATATTTTATGAAAAGCAATTACCGATTTATTTATTGCGCCAAAAATTTAAAGTCGCAAAAGTTTAGTAAGCTAACTATTTCAATTTTCCTGACGTCCCACAATCTAAACAAAATATTTATTTATTTATTTATTTATTTTTTATAAAATACCAAATTTAATGGATAAAAATATTTTAAATATGTGTTATCCATTCGAAAACAATTTTCTGGTGGTGCTGGCATACATATTGCAATACAGTTATTGCAATACATACAGTCATCACACATATGATACAATTGTATCGCATTTAGACACTTAAGTGTCTAAATTTCTAAATGTCTTAATTTCAGACATATCACCATTTTTCAGACATTTTTATCAGTTCATTTATGCATGATCATAGTAAGACACTTATGTGTCTTAAATTTAGACACCTGTGATGTCTGAAATTTCCAATTTTGACACTTAAGTGTCTGACTAACTTTTTCAGTCACATATGTGTCTTAATTTAAGACGCCTCTATTTGCAGTGCAGGAGATGTAGAAAGTCTTTTAAATATAATTTATAGTACCCAAAAAACTTAAAAAGTGTAACTTTCTCCAGTTAATGGCAGGACTAGTTCCTCCCCAAAATCTTAATTCCCACCTCATTTTGAACACTTTTGCAATTTACATTTCCAGAAATAGAGTTTATAAACTTTTTTTTTTACTTTATAGAATTATATAAAAGAAAATTGTGTTAGAGTGGGGACTTATCCACATATTTCGGTAAATAAAATTAAGATATTACAAGGAAAAGTACCGGGAACATTCAATTAGTTACCAGAAAAATTATATAGAAGTTTGAAATATGCGTTAAACTCGTTTTATAAGAGCGTCTTTTTACAGCGTTTAAAATTTTAATTCAAGTATCGAAAACTAATTATTCGAATTTGTTGTAAACTTGCACATTCATGTTTTTGACGGTTGGTTAGTTTTACGCAAAATTCAGTGTATGCCATACTTAGTATTTTTTATGTGAATTTATTGAAAATTTTAGTATTAAAAATATGTTTTTGCATCAAAATAATGCCTAAAATATATTTAGATCTATTCATATCACATTAAAAAATTTCAATCAAATGATCTTTTCTGTAAGGTATAAATTAAAGTTTATTACATTGATTCAACGTAATGGATTCCTCTAAACTTTTAACTCTTATAATTCTATAAGAGGAGCAAACATTCAAACCGTGTTTTTTCACAAAAAAATAAAAAATGAGTTATTGTTATTTTTATGAACTCTGTGTTAAATTGCACAGGAATAAACGGTATTTTTAACCAAAAAACATTTTTCTCCTTTTATAAAACAATTTTAAAACTTGACGTTTCAATCAAAAAGTGTTTCCTCCAAAGCCTGCATTCAATCAAACAGTGATTTCTCCAGTCTGCCAATCACAGTTGTCACTTAATGTGTACTTTCGAAACCCACCATCCATATCACAATTGAAACTGATTGTTTTAGAGAAATATAAGAGACCTGTTAAGGTTAAGGGCTTCCAGAATTATAGATTTCAAGATCTAAGTGAGGAATATGATGTAAATCTTCTTAAAGAGGGAGTTACTGTTGCCCGTATTCAAAGGGTTGTTTTAGAATCTCTTCCTCTTAGCCACGCCATATCAGTTGAAAAGAAAAAAGATGTTGACAAACTTTTGAAGGTAATGTATGGTGAACAGTGGCAAAATCAACCTGATGATGTCTTCAAATGGTACAACCACATTATCCATGACTTACCGGCCTGCAATAAAGAAGAGGGGGAAGTGTGTGGCTGTCTAGATGAAGATATTGGTTTTGAAATTTGAAGTGGATTTCTGGCAAACGAGTATTTATTTAGTAAATATTTAATAAATAATTCTAGGTACTATAATTTTTGATTTTATTTTATCAATAATCAACGCAAGTTCGGTATTTACTCAAATAAAATAATGCATTTGTATTATTTGTGAGTTAGAATTTATTTCATTCAAAAAGCGTTTTATCCACTTGTCAAACAATCAAAACATGCTTCCTCCTCTGAATTCGGTCAAAACGTGATTTCTCCAAATATTAAATGCATTTTATTAATTTGTTTTATGTTTAATATCTTATGTATGCTTGCAATTCTTTCTAATAACCAGTAATAAAAATGCACAATAAAAATTAGAATTAAATAAAAGTTATTTTCTAATTTATCAGTTTTTTGTATTTTTTCAAAATTTGTATCTAAAGGAGAGAGCCTGGTTTGAATGTTTGCCCCACATAAAAATTTGATAGTTTTTTTTTTTTCTTTTTTTTTTTTTTCTGGATTACCTTTATTCAAGCAACATAAATTTGATGTTAAAACTAGGTTTTACAACTGGAAAATTCGAAATTGTTTGTCCGAAAATCTCTCCTGGAGAAAAACATCTAAATTCAACACTGACTTCAATAATCGTGTCTGCAATTTTCAAGTTTTTGCACATAAAACTCACTAGATAAATGTACAGTCGTAGAAAAAAAAAGTAAACACCCCCTACTAACTCCTCAACAAATTATCGCAGAAGAAAATGACTGATACCGAACGATTGGAAATAAAGTCTACTTTTAAATGACGCATATAAAATTTTGCTTATGGGGTCATCTACATATTAAAACGAACTCAAACTTCATCTTTTCAATGGCAATGCCCAATTTTAACAAGATATTTCAAATCGTCGGTTCAAACTGTGCCTAGACAACAAATTCCAAGTCATTTGAATGATAAGTTTTTGAATTATAAACATTTAATATTTAGTGCTTCTAATGTTAAATTACATTTTCATATTTATATTAATATCTCGTGAAATTATACTCTTAATGTGCTAATTTTTTGTGTAGCGATAATACTAAAATACCCAAACGTAAATACGTTAAATTTGCAATTTTTATAATTTTATGATATGAATTATGAAATTAATATTCGAAAAAATTATGAATTGCAACCTACATTTTTTTTTTTGATGGATTTAGATTTATTAAGTCCTGCTTTGGGGAAATCCAAATTTTCACATTTTTCTTTCAAGTAGTTTTCGAATTATGCTTAAAAAACGGCAAAATGATGGTTTAAGGGACCGTCTATGAAAGAAGAAACTAGATATTTTGAAATTCCTTAAGCTATCCTGTAATCTAGCAGTCTGCAATGAATGCTTGACTGGCACTAAGATGCCTTGATCAAGAAGGGAGCTCTCTCGGCCAACAATCGAGTACCGAACTCCAATTTGGATACAGCTCTTAAAATACACTCATTTTAAAATAATTAATTTCTTGGAAAATTGTCGTACGAATTGCATACAAATTTATTTTTAGGCTAATTGAAGGGTGTAGAGTTCATTTATGCTGTTAGGATTGTGTACTGCTATTGATAAAAGCAAAGTTATGGTTCGTTTTAATATGTAGATGGCCCCCTAAACAAATTTTATATACATCATTTAAAAGTAGACTTTATTACCAAACATGTGGTATCAGTAACTTTCTTCTACTATAATTTTTTGCAGAGTTAGTAAAGGGTGTTTACTTTTTTTTTTCTGTACTAAATGCACCCATGTTGTTGAGTGGGGTTAAAAACTGAAAAAAACTCTTCACTATGTATTGTTTTTATGCAAATGAATGTTAGCGAAAGCTTTAAATAAAAGTTTTAGCAAATTTTATGCAAAACCCTATCTTTTTAATTTCTTATATAATAAATGAACAGTATCCAAATGAAAAAAAAGAGCTAAAAAATGTGAATAAAAAGTGATTCTGAAAATCTGTTGATGAAAAAGAATTAATATTAAATGCTTATTTTTTTCTCTTTAACTATGTTTACTTTTTTATGAGTTTGGGGTAAATTGACTGGAAGTTGTTCAAATAGATGAATTCTTCTAAAATTAAAAAATATATATCAAAGCTATTTTTTTTAAGCAAAAGCCAAGAGAAGCAAAAGTATTAATAAAAGAATTTTTATTTCTTGGAACCATCATCGGCCGTAAATAGCATTTTTGAATGAACTTTACAGTATATACTCTGAGGGATAAAATAATAAATATTCACTATATAATTCATTCTATATTATAACAGAAGCTTCAACGAAAATTGTTAATTTATTAGAAAAGGACGATTTTGGCATAGTGCCAGCTATGAATTACCTATTCCCCATTACTAAATACGGAATCCAAGATTTACATCAAGGGAAGATGAATAGGGAAAAGCAGAACTTGATAGGGAAAATAAGTTTGGGATATACATAAGATGTTCCGAAAATCATTAATATTCTTGAGCTGTTCTGGGCAGAACTTGCTGATAGGAATCTTTTAACTATCCAACCAACAAATACTCGAGGTTAGATTTTGGAAAACTTAACTGAATTTTAAGTTTTCCAAGTTATTAACTCTTTCGTTTGAATTGAATTTGAAATTCCAAACTTTAACTATTAATTTTTATTTTTCATTACATAATTTCCATTGCAAAACTCATTCATTAATTTAAAACACTTGTTCATGAGCTGATATATGTTAATGAGAATACATGGTCTTTTACTTTCAGTATGAAAGTACATTCTATATTTACTGAATTAGAATATTTAAGTTTAAACGGGACTTATGTACCTTTCTAATAATAAAAAAGATATTTTTTTAATTAGCAAAATATTAAAATTAATTCATTAATTAATATACTGAAGAATACACTCGTGACTCCCAAAATATCTTTAATTTCTTTGAAAAACAAATGTTTGATGTGCCTTTGATTTGTTTCTACTCTAAAGGTTTATTTAAAAAAAAATTTAAATATAAACTTTCAATATTCAAAATTTTAAAATTTTATCCTTTTAATTCCCCGATGGTATTTTAAAATACCATTAAGAAAATGTTATAAAATTCAATTAACACATCGATTGGCAGTACTTCAATTTAGCATAAGTTAAAGATATTTTATTTTATCATTTTCCAAATGCCTTATGCGGTGTATAAACCCATATAAGCAAACACATGTCAGGGAGCAACGCTGACGTCATATTGATACTGACAACACATGGCCAATAAATTTGGCTTTTACTGCAATTTTTAAGGTCAAAGTATATCGCACATTTTCAATCTTTATACGGAAAGAAATGTATTTTAAAATGAAATTTGTTTGAAAATTGTATATCAATTTACTAATTTTTTTACGGTTTTAGTAATAATTTTCAAGCATTAATTAAAAAAAAAAAAATCTACCGCTAATCGCATGCAGCCGATAACGTAAGATTAACCTCTTTGCACTTAGAAGAATATGAAAGTTCAGCATTTGTTCCGGGCTAATATTCTATAACGAAATTAAAATTCCTTCAATAAACATATAAACTTTAAAAAATAACATACATAACACATAAATTTATCAGACATGTAAATTAAATTACAGATTAACAAGAATAAATTAATTTAACAGACATTTAACTGCGAGCTTAAACTACTGAAATTATCAGAATGAAAATGTCTATAAGCAGCGATATCCGGCAATTTCTTTGACTATTAACGGTAACTAATACGAAAATACTGATTTTAATAATGGTCCTCAATTTTATTTAAATACATAACTAATACTTTCCATTTAAAAATGTTTTTTGGAGTTGATAGTAAGGTAATCTAAATATATATATAATATATGTTTTAAATGCAAAAAATATATTAACGTTTTCAATTAAAAATAATTTTACCTATGTTCTTTAACCCGAGAATTCCGAGTTGATACCCTAGTAATAATAATAATAATAAATAGACAAGTTCTTTTCCGATTATAAATGTTCTGTTTTCATGAATCTGAAAGTTGTGGTGTAAAAAGTTTCAGTTCCGAAAAGATTTCTATATTTATATTTTGAAGGCATTATATTTATTTGTTTTTATATACTATAAAATACTTACACTGCAAATAGAAGCGTCTTAAATTTAGACACATATGTGACTGAAAAAGAATTTTAGACACTTAAGTGTCTTAATCTGAAAATTAAGACATTATAGATGTCTTAATTTAAGATGCATAAGTGTCTTACTATGACCATGGTGTAAACGAACTGAGAATAATGTCTAAAATATCCGCCAACGTCTAATTTTAAGACACTTCATTGCTTTACACGTGTCTTAATTTAAGACGTTTTGATTCTTCCGACGCAATAACCACCAGGGGGCACTCCAGCGCATGCGTTTTAGATGTCTTCGTTCGAAGTGGTATACGTTGTAATTCAAACAAAGTTTGTTTTTATGTACGCGTGTATTTTAATTCGTTTTTTGCGAAATGTGAAGTACTGTGATTTTAATTCGTATTAACTTGGATTATTTATTTATTGAATACATACATCTGACATGTGTGCTTGACATCAAATGTCTCATAGAAGCTGTCGTCGATATAAGGGCGGGATAGACACAGAACAGAAGTAGAAGACGGTTGAAGATTACACCCATAAATTCTACAAAGCGTTTGCAATGGGCTTAGTGTTAACTCGTATTAATTTATATCAATAATATTGTGTTATTCATCTTCGTGCTGTCAAAGCTGGCAAAAAAAAAACAAAAAAAAAAAAACACCTTTTGTCTGGCGGGTCATGTTTTCAGGATGAAACATCTCATTCTTTAAATATGGCTAGTCGGATGTATTATGGGATTACCTTTTAAACTGATGCAAGTCTTCCTCCTTCACTGTGGTTGTGGTAGTTTTTAAACTTTCAAATCGAGGAATTTTTTTTACCTCTTGCAAACAGCGATTGAAGTAAGTGTTATAATTTCTTTATAGTACTAAAATTAGTGTCTTTTATGATTTTATTTATTGTACTAAACAAAATCTTGCATGAAATTTAATTAGTTTTGAATCTTTTTGCAAAACAAAACACTAATTCTAGAAGTATATATTTTTAAATTTATGACGTTGTCTTTTATTACAAATTATGTATTATTTATTCTCATCTTTTTTCTCAAATTTAAAGTAGTAACATCACTAAAAAACAGACAAATTTTAAGTTAAGTTCCTTCTCTTGTTTTGTTTTGTTTTCAATATGGCAGTTCTTAGTTTCAATGGCTAATGCTTATCTCGTACTAAACGATCACAAGGAAATAGAAAGAAAAAAAAACTTTGAAAGATCTCCTAAAGCTTTTTTACTTCCTAGCTAGGGATTACAATCCCAGATTGAGATCCCCGGATTCCGCTTTAATTTAATCCCGAAAATCCCGGGATGTTTACTGGAAAATCCCGGGATTTTTCGGGATTGCCTTTTTTTTTCTTTTTTTTTTCAATTGAACAATATTTAGCTGAAATTAAAAAATATATTTATAGACTTTCGCTTTTGGAAAAAAATAAATTGATTTTTATGAAATTTATATATAATTGAAAAAGAATATTTCTGAAGTGTTTCTTAGATATATTTCTAAAGCTATTAAATCTTTCAATGTGGAAAACGCTTGACTTAGAAACATAGAAGTAAGCCAGTCAGGAAAAAGGAAATCACTTGTTTATTTCGTTTTTGCTTCGTGTGTAGAAAATATATTTCACTTCGAAGGTCATTTTCCAATTAAACTTTACTGATAAGCATCGCAAGTGTGTATCATAGTTATATCACATGCTAACTTCTTTTTTTTGCGGCTTTATTTTGCTTTAAAGATGTCTTGTTTAGTAGCTCATAGGAATGATAACAATAAGCCCATGTGGCAATATAAATTTTTAAAAAATCTTATTTTTAAATGATAAGGATTTTCATTTTTTGCGGAGAGGGGGGGGGGGGATTTTGTATGAAATTTTCGTAAAGCTGATACCTTAAATCTTGCACTGATTATAATGAAAGTTTTGAACTTTTAGAGTAGGACAAAATTGAAAACACAAAATATAAATAAACAAAATACCGAAGTAATTTTTTTCTCAATATTAACCCTTTGCACTCGAGGGCTCCGGAGAGGAGCCATTTAAAATTTGTCTTCAAACTCGAGGTCTCCGCTACGGAGACAATGCAAATAATTTTGTGATACCATGTAATCTTGGTGTTTCTAGACAGGTATCACAAAATTGTTTGCATTGTCTCCGTAGCGGAGGCCTCGAGTTTGAAGACAAATTTTAAATGACTCCGCTCCGGAGCCCTCGAGTGCAAAGGGATTAAGTAGAATATTTAATTATTTATTCATGGTTAAATAGTTGTTGTGATTATCATCTGATATATATGTAAAATTGCCTATGTGGCAATATAAATGTTTAAAAAAATCTATTTTTAAATTATATGAAGTAGAGTAGGACAAGATTATAAGAAATATATATATTTATCCCTGTACTTTAAAAGCCCTCAATAGCCCTTGCCGTTGAATTTGTCCGATAATCGGAGATGTCTGCTTTTGTGGGGTAAAAATATACAAATATGCATGCTATGCGGATTAAAAAAAGTATTCGCTAAATAGGTGTTTCAGCTATTCGGGAATGTCCATTAACCTCCACAACGGATACTCCCGAATACCGGACATCTCAATTTAAATAATAATAATGCAGGGTTGCATTTTTTGCAAAAGAACTTCTTGATTAAAGAATGGGTATACTGGGCCGTGCCCCGCCCCACTACGATTTTAGTGCCCACAAATGTGATGTGCAATACTTGTAAAGCTTATATTTTAAATCTGTTTCGAAATTGTACTGATTATAATCAATACTTTGAACTTTTAAAGTAAAATAAGATTAAAAATAAAACAAATTTTAAAAATCTAATATTTAGATAAATATTTTTTGTTTTAATCTTGTTCTACTCCTGAAGTTCAAAATATTGATTATAATCAGTAAAATGTCGTAAAAGATTTAAATTATCAGCTTAACAAAAGTTGCGTACCAAAATTGGGGGCACCAAAAAAAATCAGGTTGTATGGGGGGGGGGGGGGTAGGACCCCAGCCAAATATTTTTCTAGGATTCAACGTGGTCAAACATGGCTACGTATGATGCTTACAAAAAAAATGGATGCTATTAAGACGTTTGAAGTGTCGGAAATTCAGACACAAAAAGTGTCTGAAAAAATTCAGACATTTTAAAATGTCTGAAAATTGGACACTCCGTTTCAGACACTTAAGTATCTGAATTTCAGACATTTTAATTTACAGTGTAAGACTATTTTAAAGAAATGATTTGTAGAGTTCTTAATATTTCACAAATCCCCAATAAATACCGACTGAGTTATAAATTTCAATACACGAAATCTTTCTAAAAAATTTCTAATGATTGCACAAACCTTCTAAAGTATTTAAACAAATTCAGGAAAAGTGATTTGTAGGGGGAAAATTTTTATTAGTTCCTAATTTAAGGCATAAGGAGTTAGAAACTTTGTCAAAATATCATTTTTATTATAAAGATAAATTAACTACAATGATAACAAAGAATGAATAAACAATTACATATAGATTTTATGATTTATTTACTTAAATGTTCAATGCTATGGCCACACCACTCTTGACGAAAATAAATGACAACGCAGAAGTTAGGTCGTAAGGGAAGGGTTATCGTTGAAGGTCAACATGGCTTCAATTGTTAACAACTATGTATAGAAGAATAAAATGCAAGTTCTACTCATTTCTCCCTCTAAAACTTTAAAAATAACACTTTTTAGTATATTATTAATCATTTTAAAAAGTACCAATAATAGAAACCAAAGTAATATGAGGAGAATAATGTTTTGTTTTGAGAAGTCATTCAAGAGAAAAAATATGTTTAAAGAACACAGGACTGAAAAAAAATTGTGTTAATATGCGGATGACTCAAAATATAGGTCATGACTATAATCTCACTTAAACTGCTGATGACAGAGATCTTCCTAGCATCGGGACATTAAAGGATTAAAATTTTATAATGATATCCACACACCATTTACAAAAAGTATGCAAATCAAGTACATATATTTTGTATAAGACATTTGTTTTACAAATAGAAAAACGCGATTTTAGTTCCAGAAAGCACTAAATATTCATAAAATTAATATTATCATAAATTGGCAAGTTTTGGTCGTAAAAATAGTAATAGTTTTAATCCCTTACCTGTGTCGCCCCACCAGTGGCTGAGAGGTTCTGCTCTCTAAACTGGTAGACGGGAAGTGCTGGGTTCGATCCCAATCGCGCCCGTCGGCCTAATCGTTCGGAGTTTTCGTGGTTTTCTTCGAACCATGGAATTCCATGCGTTAATACGGGTTAGGTTCCCTTAGAAAAACCCCCACGAAGGGCACTCCCCCTCGGGCCTATATCCCTAGTGTAGATAATCGGCCGTCACAAAATCAACCAACCAACCAACCCTTACCTGTGTCGCTAGGTTGTAAACCCTCTTATGAATAATAAAAGTAATATGAAAATTGTATCTTATATATATTTCAATGTCTATAAGAAAGGGAAAAAAACTGAATTCGACCTTCACACAAAAGAATCAAATAATGCATAAGTCAATTTTCATTTAAATCGTCGTAGGTAGTGAAAGTTTGAGTCGTCTGATCTGTGTTCGGGCGACACTGGGTTAATGTCTTTGTTGGCAGCACGGCAGCAGTTTTCAAAATATAAGTTGCAGTAAAAAGGGCCGTATAAAAAAATTAAATTTCGTATTTTAGTATTTTTTCAGCTCTTTGTAAAACGAATGCCATATCTAAAAGCTGTATACTTTTTATAACTGGAAGTTTGCATCATCACCGATTTGAGAGATAATCGCTATTATCTCTTTTTTGAATAACTCGACACATTTTATTCTAACTGTGCAAACTTCTGAATATTCACTATATTGCATGTATTAAAAAAGATAATCTTCCAACTTAGGACTGAATATAAGTGTTATTTTTCTCCGAAGGTTTTTCTATAAATCCACCGATCGCCGGAATAGATCTGAAGTTTCGATAGATCACAATCTATCCTATAGACTCGACAGTCTGTGACAGAAGCAACTTAGCCGAGATGTCCTTCGGAAATCAGAGGAGAGATCACTGGTCAGTAATCAATTTCAGAGTCGGGACAGGCCGTGAAAGCACTCTCAATTCACAAGCCTCTAAGCTATTCCTGTGATTCTGCCGACATTCACTTTGGAACATACGGGCCCAAAAGCGTGAGAAAAAGGGTGCGGCCCACCTGAAATCACGCAAGCGACTCAGAAGAAGGCAGGACAGGGATTGGTTGAGCCCCGACACCCAAGAGAGACAATTTTTGAACATAGGAGGAAGCTCTTAATGAGGAGAGTTAATGACAGAAGGGGAGATAGCAAGTTGGACTAGCGAGTTTTCGCCGAGCTTGTACGGGGAATTAGATTCTCCAACCTTCGTGAAGTCTCTCATCCTAAGTACAGCGCGCAGACTGGGTCTGCAGTGAAAAACACGTTTCTGTGGAAAGTCTTAACTACTGATTTTAAGAAGTACTGTGGTTGGACCGTGAGTACGCTGCACTTAGCTGTCGACGGGAGATTAGATATCTCAGCCCGGGACGACCTTTGCCCCGATTGTGAACACTTCACCATAGATCAACAGGATCTGATAGACCATCCGGTCTGAGTGAACATTTTACTAATGAACAATATTGAACTCTGTCTTAGGGCTGCCACCTTCAACCTAGGACTTTCTCAAAATTGTACGCAAACAAATATTGTTGTGTAGGTGTAACGAGAATAATTCAAATTGCGAGAATTTCTACTGTCATTTAATTTAATAAATTTCATTTTTTATTCTTCATTCAATTGAGCTATGATCTGAATTACACCCCTTCGAAACGAGCCTTAACCCGCTCTCGCTACCACGTTACGAAGTTCGCACATAACTTCTCTAAGCGTTTCGAGATTCATGAAATTTTATACAATCAAATATGTCTGGGCCTACACTGTAAATATAAATTAAAACGAGAAAGAAAATATCATACGTCAAGCATAGATTATGGAACACTTTCCAACACATTGAGAAAAATGTAACAAAACTGCACAATTTAATAAGTTAAAATATTATGTCTAATTCAATCATATTGAAACGCATAACACATTTGAAAACCCAATTTCAGCTGTTCCCATCTACAATCGGAAAATTATCCGAACTCTTTTATCAGCTCTGTATATGATATATAGATTTGTATCTATTAACTAGATGCATGCCAAAATGTAGTTCAGTTACGAAATACCTCAGTTGAAAATTCCCTTTCAGCAATTTCCGCTAATAAGGAGAATGGTACGTGAATTATTTTGTGCATTCCTATATATCAGACATAGAATTTATATACAACGAGTAACATCCAAAAAATTTGTTAAATGTGAAAGCGCATACCAAATTTTAAAATGCACTTCCAATCATTATTACTTAAAGACAGTACTGTAACCGATTTATTTTGTGTGTTCCTAACTGTAAATATGACAAATGCTATGAATGCCCTATTCTAACATAATCGTAGTGAAATTACGTGATTTACATCAGTTTCAAGGCCTTTGAAATAGCGTAACCTCAATAAAATAAATCTGCAAACGATTTTCCCTCCATATACCATAACGTAAATTATTTTGAGTGCCCCTGTAAATGAACTATTAATCCCACATACTTCATATACAATACCAAACATGCCTTTGTACCATAACCTTTATCAATTGCATGAAAATCCGAGTATATTTACGGGAGTTAGAGTGTGGAGAAAACGGGCAGACAAACCGAATGCATAAACACTTTTCAACTTTCTTGGAAAGCGTTAAAAAGCGAATATATTTTAATCCATGAAAATGTAACCACGGTTATGCCAATGTAAGTTTTTTGAATGATGATACCATTTCTCAAATAAATATTTTCATATTCCACAAACAAGTTATGCAGACAAACATCATAAATAATATATATTAGAATTAGAATTAGCAGCATTGACAATAACGTTACATTTTATTTTGTTACTCTTGCACGTATAAATTCAATTACGCAACTGAAAATGTTTAAATGAGTGTCTTAAAAGCCTATATTGTTGATGGAGAAAATTGATTAGTACACTACGAAAACTACTCGGAAACGTTTCCGAAAATAAGTGGCAGTATAAGCAACATTTTGTTTTAATTATTATTTGCTTCTTTAAATTTCAAAACTATATTGGCGTCGGAGATTTCTAAAGGCAAAGAACGTTTTTCAAAATCGTGGGTAACTTGCATGAGGTTATTGTAATCGTTGTGTTTTCGATCATGGTTATATTATGCATATTTTCGTATAGATTAAGAACATCTGTCTTCTTTTTACAGTGAACGACTCTCTGTAAAAAAAAAAAAAAAAAAAAAAAAAAAAAAAAAACGGACTAAAAAATGGAAATACTACTGGCAATCTAGACGCCAGTACTATTTCCGTTTTTTTACGGGAATTTTTGCCCATAAATTACAGAAAAATTCCGTTTTCAATCAGAAAAACGGAAAATTTTCTGTAATTTATGGGTAAAAATTCCTGTAAAAAAAACGGAAGTAGTACTGGCGTCTAGATTGCCAGTAGTATTTAAAATTTTTAGCCCGTTTTTTTTTTTTACAATTAACATTGATCGCAATATTTATTATAAAGGTCCCTAATTTGTCCCTAATTTTATGTATTTAAGACAATTTTTGTAACCAATTAACGTGTTTTTATGACGACTATGTTTACAGTTATAACAAATACTGATTTCAGCATTTACCAAGACACGCACTGATACGTCGCATATGTGTGCATTAAACGCAACTCATGCAAACGAAAATAACAGAAATTTATTATACACAAAATCGTGTATCTCATGAATTACGCAGAATTTCGCTCTTTTAACACAAAATCATGAGTGGTTCTTTCCAGCCGAACTAAGTTTGCATTTGTTCATTTTCGGATTGATTAGGCCAAATATGGGTCAGATTACTAAAAACCGAAGACACTTGTCATGTTGAATTTATTCACCAAAGAAAAAAAATTCTATGGAAAAATCCATATTGCTGAAATAGATACAATAAAATAAAAATTGTAACCCTTTCATTAAGTGACAATCAATGATAATAACTCAAATTTACTGCATGAAATATATTACATGAACTTCTCATATAATAAAAATAAAACATGTTCTAATAATTATATTTAAAACACAATATTGTAACATAACGTGATGAAATACGCATAAAAAATATTAGGTAATTAAGTTTCTACGAAGAAAATAACTACTTATAAATTAAGACGTAATATTTTTATCATATTAAATTTGAATATTTGTTGCAAACATACAAAAATTGTTTTAATTCATACAGAAAATTTCCTGAAATATTTGTCATATATTTATAATGAACACCAGAATTATATGGTCGGAGCTCTTTTTTTCAAGCTCAAAAATAATACTGATTTGGTTTTACAGAGAGAATATGCAACGTAGATGGTAAGGTAATTAATCAATTCCGCTGAGAATTGGAATCTTCAGCGAGGCATTTCATATCTGGTGCATGCAGAATAGAAAGTGGAATCAGAGTTAATGAAAAAGAAAGGGCAGGATCTCTTTTCTCCTTTTATTTGTTTCAAAATATTAATTGATTCTTTAAATAAGGTTCGATTTAATTTCCCCTTCTTCTTTTTACCTTTTATTTTCTCTATCCTCCGTGGTTTGCGAGATGATATATTATCAGATTAGCATATTTTACTCATTTTTTAAAGTTCCGTGTAATAACGGAACTCTAAATTTTATTATTTTTTTGCAATTTAACATCCATATATATGTATGCGCTGATATCCAGATATATGCTAGCCACATGATTTAATAGTCTTAAATCTGATTGCATCATCGCATGTTACAATTTTGTGGGTCAACTTTCTTAAGACTTGGATTCTTGTCTATAATTGAGGTATTGTGCTCTTATCATTTTTCAATATCTTGTGTGAGAGTTATTTTTCTTTAGATTTCTTGGTTTATCATTTATTCTTATTTTATGATGCGCTATTAGGAGTTAAATTTTGTTATTTTAGTCTTAATGCCTACAAAATTGGATGAAATACTATTATAATTGGATGATCACTATGAATAAGACCTGCAAGCTGCTCTGATGGTTCTGTGGGCTATTCACAGTTTCTTATCTTACATACGTGTCTCCTATGTTCATATGTTGTTCATCTATAGAATTTTACCATTTGTTCATATATTTGCGATTTCATCTTTAATATATATATATATATATATATATATATATATATATATATATATATATATATATATATATATATAATAGCTATATGTTTCTCTTACGGAGCACTTTGGAGCACACGGAGCACAAATAAGGCTGAATTTGTAGCTTGCCGTTTGGCAACAACTGTAGTTTCCGGTGGCATGATTTCTCAGCGGTTCATCTTTCGGTCACATGGTCATTTCAGCTAATCAACGTTCAGAACAGGAGCTCTTTTTAAACACAGCACGTCCGATGCATGAATAGCAATGGTCATTGGTTCGTTTTACAATCACTTGAAGCATTCAGAAAATCAGCTTTTTGATAAAGAGTTTCTATTAGACACATCAGAAAATGTGTTGTTTAAGTTTTTAAAACTTATTAAGCGTCTGACAGATATTGTATTTTTCACGAACAAACTTAGACCATTGGTGTCAAACTGTGGCCCGCCGGATATTACTAAAATTTTATAGTTATCATTGCCTCATCTAATCACCGTATCTCTGCGATTCATGGAAGTAAACTATTTCTATAAAAAATTAGTTTTATCCGGCGGGCCAGAGTTTGAAACCCCTGCTTTAGACGAACGAATATATGTTGATGATTGTTGATTTATATTGTTATCACATAATATTTTCCCAAGAGTTTTCTGAATGAATTTAAACAGTGCTGTACAAAATTATACGCACAATGAACGGAGAAGGGCTGAACGCGCGAAACCTTTCAGAAATTTGTTTAGAAGTACACCAAAGATAGTATTGACAATATTCACTCATGGTCTATACGTTAGACTTTCAAGAGTCTTTAGTCTCTATAGAGTTTGTAGTCTTTTAATTCTATTACAGTTGTGGCATAAACTAAAAATATTTTTTATTGTGTTTTCAAATAAGTTTTAAATTAATCGTGTTTCCAAGGTAATTTCTTCAGTTAATTGCTTTCACATTTTAAAAGTTTGAATTTTTTATAATGTTATAAAGGATTTACACCCATTGGTAGCACCAACTGAATGCATTTTTAATTGTGTGTTCAACAAGTTTTTAATTATATTTTTTATATAAAAAAATTGGAAATTTCATATGTTAAAATGATTTATGATAGTACTTATTGTGGCTAGAGTTGCTGCAAAAAGCGGCGAGCGAGCAAACCGAGCTCGGATCGCGCAGCTTAGCGTTCCCAATGTGAATTGCATCGCAAGTCACGAGGGTTGACGAGTGTTAGCGAGCAGAGGGCGGAACCCCGAGTTATTTATGTACGTTAACACAATTAAGCAGAGCGTCAATGATTGATATTTAATGCTTAGTTATAGATTATCTAATTGCAATTCAGAACGCTTGATAACGAATTGAAGAAAACTGTGGAAATAATATTACAAATTGTTGACTAATGCAGACAAAAATCATTACGGAATTCACCTCCCCCTTCCGAGCTGGTACCCGACTACGAAGTGCGCCAGGACTACGGGGGATTCGCCAAATAATGAATTAAATAATATGGTAATAATATTAAACGTTGTTAACTAATCAAATTTCCGTCTGTTTTCTTATTAGTATGTTGGAAGTTATAAATCCGTTACTGAATGTAAATGATGATAAACAATATTAAAAATAGCTTCTAAAACAATATAGTACATGAATAAAAATTAGGAGCACAGTTGAAATTTTTGAAATTTTAGTTTAATTCAATGTTTCATTATTTTTTGGTTTTCTCTTTTCGAAGTTAATGAAAATATGAGATACAGTTTCTATTCTGTTTGATGTCCTTCTCTGGGAAATTCAAAACTAAAACTCTAAAATAAAAAAAGAAGGAAAATTTCTACCACAGTACCGATTCCACAAAAATACAAGGGATGACAATAAAGTTCGGTGAATGTGTTCATAAACAAAAAGATTTTTACCTAAATCAGGAAAATGTGTTTCATTTCTTTGAAATAATGTCTGTCGTTTGAAATGCATTTTAGACAATCTTCTATACACAATTCGTGAAAACTGCTGGCAAAGTCATCTTTCGATACCGCATGGAGGACACTCGTCACATGATTTTGAACTTATTCAGCCACATTCGGCGTCGTTTTAAAACAACTTACGCCCTCAGAAAAGTTTTAGCTATCGATCATCCACCGTATTCACCAGACCATGCTCCAACAGACTTCTTTCTGATTTCGCACCTGAAATGTACTCTAAAAGAAACACGTCTTTCCACTCACGACATTCAAAGCCAATGTAACGAGGATACTCCATGCTAAACCGAATGAAGACTTTCCCCACAGTTTTCAGGAACTGTACTGTCATTGCCAAGCGTACAATGTAAATAACAGTATAGACATATAAAGCATTTTTTTTTCGATAAGAATCTTTTGTTTATGATCAAATTAACTGAAATTTACTGCAATACCTTGCAAGCTACAATGAATAGGAATTCTAACCCTTTCCTGAAATGGCATCAATTACAATAACATGAATTCACTGCATGCAATAAAATATACTAGTTTCTAAAAACAAAATATTTTCTAATAATTACATTAGAAAACAGCGACACGAATAATCTCATAAGGGGGGAAAAAACAAGTAATTAAGTTTTTGAGACGGAAATAATAATTACTTTTAAATTAAGATGCAATATACTTATCTTATTAAATTTGTATACGTGTCGCAAACATACAAATTATTTTTAAAACAGCACATATAAATTTTCCCACGAATTTTGTCTTTCTTCTATAATGAAACGTACAATTATTTGGTGGGATTGTTATCTGTTTTCTTCATGCTTGAAATTAATCCTGGTTTGGTTTTAATGAGGGAATATGCAACATAGATGGAAATTAATCAATTCCGCAGAGAATTGGAATATTCGGTGATGCATTCCATATCTGGTGTATGCAGAAATGAGCGTGGAATCACAGTTAATGAAATGGAAAGAGAAGGAGCCCGTTTATTTAGTACAAAATTTTAATTGGTTATTTAATTGAAATCGATTATATTTTTCCTTTAGTTTTTCGTACTGGATTTCAAGTGTTGTATATAGTTTGAGTAGCGCATATTGCATTCCTTTTTTCGAACAGCCGTGATGTAGTAACAAAACTCTTACATTATTAGACTGCTTTAAATTTAATATAATTTTTTTACTTGTTTAACAGAATTGAGACCACATTTCAGAATACTTGGTAATGAATTAAATATACAAGGTGTTTTTTCTTATCGTTGACCAAAACTTAATTCTTTAGCCATTAGTTTTTGAGATGAAATTCCAATTGTTTCAAATGTTGTTCATCGTCATGAAAATACAATTACGTCAAAATAGTTATATATATATTTTAAATAAGTTAC
This sequence comes from Maratus speciosus, assembly GCA_963932465.1. NCBI lineage: Eukaryota > Metazoa > Arthropoda > Arachnida > Araneae > Salticidae > Maratus > Maratus speciosus. The sequence continues at coordinate 381,433,870 of OZ010796.1, forward strand.
AAAACTAAAATTTTTTATACCATCCCTTATAAATTATATGTAAAAAAACTCTCTTCATGTTCTAAGGAAGTAAAATAGCAAAATCTATATTCGTACAATCAAAACTTACCGAGTTAAGATAGTTTGAATTTTTTCAATTTAAGGACTCGGGTGTAAAACAAGTTAACTGAGAAAATACAATTTTTAAGATATTCAAAATTGAAGTTCACTAATTAAAATCTACAACCAAAACCGCTATGATTGCTTTCTCTTAAAAATAATTATTTATTAACAATGGACTAATGCTTCACTTGACTGTCTGCAATACTTTTGGTCTAAAAATTTTTATTTTCTTGGAAAGATTGAATTTTAATAATAAACATGTGTTTCAGGTACCGAAATTATTGTTTTTTTTTTTTTTTTTTTTTTTTTTTTTTTTTTTTTTTTGGTGAGGATGTAGTTAAATATATTTTTGATGAAAATCAGAAAAAAGAAAAAAAAATGTCAGTTATCACTTTTACTACCAAGCCTTTCGACTTTCAGCATTTTGTGAATCTAAAAACGCCTTTTTTTTTCGTGATACCTGGTCTAAAAATAAAATTTGTCTAATTTAGATGCAATACTTAGATTTATTATTAACACAGAGTACATAAAATATTTTTAAAGAAAGTTAAACAAGTTAAATGTTTCAACATATTTTCTTTTTTCATGTAATCTCAACATCCGAAAAGCTCTCTCGTAAGTCTCAGATGCAAACTGCAAGAATGTGTACTGTCACATTTCTAATTCCTCGTGAGATGCTATATACTTTACATAATTTAAAGTTCACAAAGTTAGTTTAAGATTTGTATGAATATAAGAACAACATACTTTAAAATTAGGTTTAAGTTTTCAGAGCCGAACTTTTGTTTCATATAAGTTCACTAAAGTTTCTTTAAAAGTTAATGGATTGTTTTCTGTTTTGTTGCTTTCAACATAGGAAATTTTCTTGTATCACTCACGAGAACCGTATCTCGAATTCTAAAATTATATTTTCTTTGCAAATATCCAAAAATTCCTTTTCAGCATTATTTTTCATAAAAGAAAAATAGATCCCTCTTGGTTTAAAAATGAGAGGCAACTATTTTTTTAGGGAATGCTACTAATCTATTTCCAACGGTATAAAGAATAAAAAACGTAATAATAAATGAAATACGTGAGTGCTGTGTCGAACAATTATACAAAATAGAAAAGAAAAAAAATTACCTTATGAAATGTACATCCATATCTATCATACCTATTGTTGGAATTCTGAAAATTTCATCAATTGTTCCTATATGGAGACCCAGCAAGGTATTTCATTGGCACCAACAGTTATCGCGGCAGATGTGCTTGCAATCAGAAGAAAAATATTTAGCACATAACGCCAAAAAAAAACTATGGTACACTGTAAAAAAAAACGACATTTTTACAGTACAAATTACTGTTCATCTCGCGCACAAACTCGATCACAGTTGAATGTACTGTATCTTTCTTTGGTTTCCTGACTATTTAAACATGGAAAATACAGTAGTTGCGTAAAATTAACAGCACAATGTACTGGCAATTTGGACGCCAGTAGTTTGTGCTGTGGTCCAAATGCGTCCAAAATTGCCAGTACATTGTACTGTTAATTTTACGCAACTACTGTATTTTTCATGTTTAAATAGTCAGGAAACCAAAGAAAGATACAGTACATTCAACTGTGATCGAGTTGTGCTGGCAAATTTACAGTGGTTTTTTTACAGTGTAGCACTGTGCATATATTACGAATATTAATTAGTATTTTATTTGGGGCATAATTTTCTATTATTTTACTCTTAATATAAACGTATTACAAAAACCAATTTCAAGAAAAATTTTCTAAACAACCAAAAATGGCGATACGAAGTAAACTAAAGCAAACTCAATTCGTAAATTGAAAATGTGCGCAAAATAAATAATAAATAAATATAATTTTTAATTGAATAGTTTTTGAAACAATCCCACTGGCAAAAATAGTCATTTTTCATGCGTTCACAATTTATCTTTCATGCCTAAAAATATTGCAGTTTCAAAAACGGAATAAGTGTTGCTTTTTGATCATATCAGAGTTCACTCACATATGAAATGTTGAACAATGGTATATGTATGACTGCCTATCCTGCTAGCATTAATTTACCAAATGAAAGAAAGAATATCATAGTAAGATATACAGTATATAAACGTATGAAACTAATCTTGCGGCACAAATTACAAAAAAAAACAGGTTGCAGATGACTAATCGAGTCAACATTGCCACTGTTGTGAAAAGATAAATAAATAAAAATATCTCTGTATATTAACATTATTACTGCATTTGCTTTACCACTAAACTTTTCCGATATGATATATTTTTAAATCTAAATAAATGTTTACATATTCATATTAAAGAATAAATATTATGTTTTTCCCATCACGAATATTACTTTTTAAAAAAATGTGATTTTTTGGGATATTGATCGAATCACAAACATATTTACCCGTCTGCCATTTAAATGTGGTTAAATATCTGTGAAAATGACCGAATTAAAATGAAAAAATTTTCACTTATGACGTTATATAACACTTACTGTCTACAAATCTTCACATGTTTGAATGCAACCAGTCTCATATTAAAGTTAATAAGCTGATTTTGACTAATAGATGTAAACATTTTGTATTATTTAACCGATCCATTAAAAAAATATATATATATTATTTTTATGCTTGAAAATGGTTTTCACTTTTTTTTTTTACTTCATTTTTCAAGTTGTGTCACTTTAGAAATAAGTGTGCAATGTGTTCTAAAATTTTTAAAAAGATATAATGGCGCAAATAATACTTAGTAAGTATTTTTAATATGAGGTTCTGTTTACTTTCTTCTAATATGCATATTGATGCAAAGCACACATTTCTGAGAAGATATAATGCATTCTAGTATATACTAATTATATTAATACATAAATATGAATTTTAATTGATGTTAATAATTTAATATTAACTGAGTGGTTGCTATGATTAATTAGTAGGTAATAGGAGAGGTTCCTATGAATGTGAATTGAGACGCTATAGACCCGACCTGCTATAATATATAGAAGCCTTTCTTTTATTTCTATAGTATTATAATTTTTAAATAATCACAAAGTCTTTAAAAATACATTTTACAAAATATACACAACATGGCCAAAAGTCTCTGGCACTTTCCATATTTTATACTTATTGCCGAAAATCTAGTGAAAATTTTGGCAAGTTCTTCTGAACTTCAGGAATATAGAGAACATATTTTTCAGCGAAGGACTTTCTTGAGGATAAACAGAAGACCAATAAGAAACTGAATAAAAAAATAATAATTACGATATCATTGTAAAGTAAAATGCCGAAAATGATCTATAGATGGAGCACAAAATTATATAGGTTCTACACAACATTTGTGTGCGATACACTGCAAATAGAAGCGTCTTAAATTTAGACACATATGTGACTGAAAAAGAATTTTAGACACTTAAGTGTCTTAATCTGAAAATTAAGACACTATAGATGTCTTAATTTAAGATACATAAGCGTCTTACTATGACCATGGTGTAAACGAACTGAGAATAATGTCTAAAATATCCGCAAACGTCTTATTTTAAGACACTTCATTGCTTTAAACGTGTCTTAATTTAAGATGTTTTGATTCTTCCGACGCAATAACCACCAGGGGGCACTAGCACTCCCAGTTGCGCATGCGTTTTAGATGTCTTCGTTCGAAGTGGTATACGTTGTAATTCAAACAAAGTTTGTTTTTATGTACGCGTGTATTTTAATTCGTTTTTTGCGAAATGTGAAGTACTGTGATTTTAATTCGTATTAACTTGGAGTATTTATTTATTGAATACATACATCTGACGTGTGTGCTCGACATCAAATGTCTCTTAGAAGCTGTCGTCGATACAAGGGCGGGATAGACACAGAACAGAAGTAGACGGCGGTTGAAGATTACACCCGGAAATTCTACAAAGCGTGTGCAATGGGCTTAGTGTTAACTCGTATCAATTTATATCAATAATATTGTGTTATTCATCTTCGTCCTGTCGAAACTGGCAAAAAAAAAGAAACTTTTGTCTGGCGGGTCCTGTTTTTAGGATGAAACATCTCATTCTTTAAATATGGCTAGTCGGATGTATTATGGGATTACCTTTTAAACTGATGAAAGTCTTTCTCCCTCACTGTGGTTGTGGTAGTTTTTAAAATTTCAAATCGAGGAATATTTCTTACCTCTTGCAGCAACTCAAGTAAGTTTCTTTATAGTAGTAAAATTAGTGTATTTTATGATTTTATTTATTGTACTAAACAAAATCCTGCATGAAATTTAATTAGTTTTGAATCTGTTCGCCAAAAACCCCACTAATTCTAGAAGTATATATTTTTAAACTTATGACGTTCTTTTTTATTACGAATTATATATTCAATGTCAGTTCTTAGTTTCAAATGGATAATTTTTATCTCGCAGTAAATGACGGCCACAAGGAAGTAAAGAAAAAAAAAAACTTTGAAAGATGACCTAATGCTTTCTTACTTCCTGGCATAAAACCGCAGATTAAAAAAAGATAAATAAAGTAAATGAGACTGGTCTATTATATGAACCTGCCTGTAAAAATATACATATGTATTTGATTTGCAATCAACTCTAATACTGATTTTTTTTATTATTTTTAATAAAAAAGTAATTTGAAATTTATAATGGGAAAAAATAAAAACCTCTAACTAGATTTCGTATTTAAAATTGTGGTAACTTTATTTATATGCACTTATACGAAAAATACAAAAATGACAGATGTTACTGTATATATTTAAGACGAAAGAAGTTTGGAAATCATAAGTTATTTTTTCCTCATGTTTTTAATATAGAATATGTACTTATTTGTTTTTATTGATAGTTGAATAGCTTTTGTGAGTACCCTCTGATCTACATAAAAACTTGTCCATGTGGAAATATAAATTTTTTAAAAACATAATTTTTAAATAAGTATTTTCATTTTTTTTTTTTTGGGGGGGGGAGGGGGGGATTTTGCATGAATTTTTGTAAAGCTGATATCTTAAATCTTGCACTGATTATAATGAAAGTTTTGAACTTTTAGAGTAGGACAAGTTTAAAAACGCAAATATATTTAACAAAATACCAAAGTCATTTTTTCCCCAATGTTATTAAAGTAGAATATTTATTTATTTATTTTCATTATTCATAGTTAAATGGCTGTTGTGATTATCAAGTGATGTATATGTAAAATTGCCTATGTGGCAATATATTTTTTTATATTTTAATTTTTTTTTTTGGGGGGGGGGGTTGGGGGGGGGGATTTTTGCAATTTTCGTACATCTGATATTTTAAATCTTTTTCCACATTCAACCGAGTATAATAAATATTTTGAACTTTTAGAGTAGGACAAGATTATAAAATATATATATATATTTATCTATGTACCTTAAAAACCCTTAATAGCGAACACTTCGGGACCGCGGAATTTGTCCGATAATTGGAGATGTCTACTTTTTTGAGGTAAAAATATACAAATATGTATGTCTGCTGATTAAAAAAGTATTCGTTAAATAGAGGTGTTCGCTATTCGAGAATCTCCATTAACCTCCACAACGGATACTCCCGAATACCGGACATCTCAATTTAGACAACTATAATGCAGGGTTGCGTTTTTTGCAAAAGTACTTCTTGATTAAAGGAAGGGCAAACTGGGAAGTGCCCCGTCCCCCTACGACTGTAGTGCCCCCAAATTTGATGTGCAATATTTGTAAAGCTTATATTTTAAATCTGTTTCGAAATTGTACTGATTATAATCAATATTTTGAACTTTTAAAGTAAAATAAGGTTAAAAACAAAATAAATTTTAAAAAATCTAATATTTAGATAAATATTTTTTGTTTTTTAATCTTGTTCTACTCCTGAAGTTCACGATATTGATTATAATCAGTACAATGTCGTAAAAGATTTAAATTATCAACGTAACGAAAATTGTATACCAAAACTGAGAGCACCAAAAAAATCAGGCTGTATTGGGGGGGGGGGGGGGGGGGCAGGACCACAGCCAAATATTTTTCCAGGATTCAACGTGGTCAAACATGGCTACGTATGATGCTTACAAAAAAATGGATGCGATTCAGACGTTTGAAGTGTCTGAAAAAATTCAGACATTTTAAAATGTCTGAAAATTGAACACTCCATTTCAGACACTTAAGTGTCTGAATTTCAGACATTTTAATTTAGAGTGTAATTTGTGTAAAAATAGGACATGTAGTCATGGAAATATAAAGGTCTCTTTAAAGAAATTAAGAAATCCCGCCAATTTTTTTCTTTTCTTTTGTTTATAACATACAAAGTTTTTCAATCAAATTTAACGCCATTTAAAATAAAAATTTACAATGTACATTAGAAACAACATACTGCAATTAGAATATAAATGTTAAATATTTGATAAAATATAAGCAAATGTATGAAATAATTTTTAACTGCGCATACACATGTGAAAAACAAACAAACTTTATTTACATAATTTAGTAAGTCAACTATTATACGGCAACTCATAAGAAAAAGCCAATCAAATAACTTGAAATTTCAGAAATATATCGGCTATAAAGTGGGCTGAATTTGAATTGCTTTTTAACAGAAGCTGGAAAGTATCTGGATGGTAAGGAATTTTCCACAAATTATCATTTTTCTTTTCTTTTCTTTATTTTTTAGTTTTATGGATATTTTACTTCTTTGAAGAACCATTAGAACGAACCCATTGAAACAAAAAAAGAATTATCAAAATCAAAGCATTCGTCCAAATAGTATGCTTTGAACATACTTTAAATATACATACTTTGTAAAAAAAGGTGGACTAAAATACGGAAATTGTACTGGCAATTGAGATGCCAGTACTATTTCCGTATTTTAACGAAAATTTGTTCCGTAAGTTACAGAAAATTTTCCGTTTTTCTAGAATATTCTCCGTTATATTCCGTTTTAATATTTTTTTCTTACAGTGTACCACATTATTGGAAGACAGTAAAAAAAAAAAAAAAAAAAAAGGGGGGGCCATTTGCGAAAGCCCTTTAATAAAACCTGCGAAAAGTCCCTCATAAAGCTACTTTTTGAAAGCAACTGAAATTCAGCTTACTATATCGCCTATATCTTTTAGAATTTTCACGATATTCGACTAGCCTTTTATATGAGTTACTCGATATAGGACTATGACTATGCAAAACGTTTTTGTTATAATTTGCGCATGCACAATTAATAAATATTTCATACCAAGCCTCATATATTTAATCAAATATTTAACATACTTATATTTTAATTGCAGTATGTTGTTCCTACTGTACTTTTCTGGAAGAGGCGTTAAAAATTCAAAAGCCCGCATTGCTATAAACAAAAAGCATGCGAAAATATCTAATTTTTTAAAGAAATTCCTTTATATCCCCTTTATATCTCCATGGATACTCGTGCTATGGTTACATAAATGAACCCAAATGTTGAACAAGACCCACATAGTCATGTGCTACAACTAAGGATCATTTCGAGTATGTTATTTTGCAGAGTGGTCGCAAATATTTTTTTTTATTATTGTTGAATTTAGTTGTTGTTCCCTTATTTTCCCTTTTGTCTAAACCTTCGTTGAAAAATATGGGGTCAAACCCATACTTTACATCCCTGAAGTTTCAGAAGAATTCATCATAACTTTCAACTTTCCATTTCATAAAATGGAAAGTGTCCGGTGACTTTTGGCCATATTGTGTATATTACCTGAATACTGTTGTATGTATTTTTAATTATATGGCGAACTTATGAAGCCCCGGAAATAAACTCGATGGTGGCGTAGTGAGTATTATTGCATTGTATTATATTTACAGAAGATTTCAAACAATTTTAAGTTACTTGTTCAGAAACATATGCGAATCCACAGCAAGTCAGAAACTCGTTATTAATTTATTCTAACCACGGCCAAACTCGATTCCCCTTATTAGGGGAAGAACTCATTGAATTTGGCCGTGTTCTAACGCTTGCAAAATGTTAGAAGTTTAAAAAAACATTACCAGCACTCAAAACTTATTTTCAATACATATTTACGACGTCGAAGGTTAGTTTTATTGAGAATAAAGTGCATGAGAATTCAAATATCTAACGTCTAACAGTTGTGATCCTAAAAATTTCGCGAACGATATACATTTAAATGATAAGTGGTGGTATGAAAGGAAGAAAATAAACGATTAGCGTCGTTGTGATAACCTGGAAGATCTTACCATCCATTATTCAACCCAGCTTTACGCTCATGGCATTTCACTTCTTTTTCCAGCATCTTTGGCTAATTTAACGTATTTCGAAAATTAGGCTTCCCAAGAAAAAATAATTTTGGCATTGCAACATATATTTTCTAATAAATTCTTTTGATACGATAAATAGATTGCATAAATATTTAATTGTTAAATAAATGAGACTGTAATCAAATTATAGAATCTGTACGCACGATTTGAACAAATTTTAAGTAACTCGTACAACCTCATATGAGACATTCAGAATCAAAGTGGATCCAGTCTTTAAAACATTATCCAGACATATTTTGAGGTACATTTATTGGAATCCATAGCATATTATTCAGATTCATAGGAGATTAGCATTATTTTTTTGTTCACATTTTCAGTCAAGGATTTTTGGTTTCTTACGGAATGGAACCAATGTTTATAGAGTAATAATTCATCTCAAACGGCAGAACAAAAATAAATAAATAAATAAAAAGTACTTTATTCACTTTGGTTTTGAGCGCTTCGTATAACAAATCATAGCAGATTAGAAAACTCATCATTATTTCATCCTAACGTTAACAAAATTTTAGAAGTTTAAAGAAACATCACCAGTACTCAAAACTTGTTCTCGATACTTTTACGACCTCGAAGGTAAGTTTAATTGAGAGAAAAATGCATGCGAATTCAAATCTCAAACGTACAACGGTTATGATCATAAAAATTTGCGAAAGAAATATTTTTAAACGATAGGAAATAAGAGGTGGTGTGAAAGGAAGAGAATAAACGATAGCGGCGTTGTGATAACCTGGAAGATCATACCATCCATTATTCACCCAGTTTTACGCTCATGGCATTTCGCAAAAGCATTCTTCTTTTTCCAGCATCTTCTACACACACTTACTCCCCAGCATCTTACCCTTCTGCATCATCTATTTCCATCCCTCCGAGATTTAAAAGAGGTAAAGATGCAAGATGCGGAGAGATCAAAGTTCGACACAAACTCGGATCTTTCTAGTCATTTATTTTGTTTCCCGAGGGGGGCAGTAAAGAAATTTCGAACTGTTATTCTTTAAACATGGAATTCATTCAAGATATTTTCAAGCGCAGCTCAGAGGCAAACATCTAAACAAATTTTATAAATTCGGTTGAATCCACGAAAGCTGAGAAAGTTCAGATGGGTTTGGAAATGGAAGAAAGAATTTTATATTTTATCAAGTATTACGGCAGGAAATGAAACTTTTTTTTTCTCTCTTTCATAAATATTTAAACTTTAACTTGCTTCACTAAGAATTCTATGTCTTAATATTGCTGAAGTATTAAATATTTAAAATTTTTCTTCTTTTCTTTTTAGGTCTTGCTTCATTACTCTGTGGTTTAGGTAAACTAAAGTTTTTCAAACTACGCATGGTTTTGAGATTAATGGGAAATGATACTGTTTAAGAAGGTGCAGTATTTTTGCATTCAATCTCAGGCTTGTAATAATGTATTTGGGGGCGTTTACAAATTAACCTACCTTCACTTTTTCTAAAAATAGTCAGCTGTGAAGAGTTATGATTATCCTGAGGATATAAAATGGAATCGGATTGTGTTCATATTTCATTCTTACCAATATATAGCAAAATTTTCTCTAAATACACAAATTTCAGTTAATATATTACTGGGTCATTTTCTCAGAAATAAACATTTTCAGTAGTAAATTTTTTGAAAAATAATGCAAATAAAGGACTTCTTTTTGTCGCTTTGAGCTTATCTAACATTATGTCAGTATTTTCCCAAATTATGAAAACTCTTTTTTTAATTGTATGTCCACGGAAATTATGTCAAAGACTTCACCTTTTTTCATAAATTACTTGTAGCACAATATATATTAGAAAGAACAGAATGATACTGCTGAATTAAGTTTTATACAATTAATCAAATCGATTTTAAAAAGATTAATTAAAAAAAATAGATATTATGTACAACTAAATTTGATACCAATTTGCAAAAATATTTGTATTTCAACAAAACCTATTTTATTTAATCGTACCTTCAAGCAATATTTATTTGCTATCAGTAAATATCATTATTATTATTTATTTTATTTTATTTTATTATTTTTTTATATTATTTTATTATTATTTTATTTTATTTCATTTATTTTGAGTTGTCCAATCTCTTGTGTGGACGTAAGACTGCTCGCGCGGGTACCTGTGCTCCATTCTATTATTATTCGAAATATGTTTACAAATTAATATTAAAATGTTATAAAAGAATTATTAATTTGATTTTTAAAATATTTAATTAGTTGCATGCGCCTTACTAGATTCCACATTCGTATTTCCATAATTTCATCACTAACCAGATTTATTCAATGCCCATTGTATAATAAGCATACTGTCACACCGCATCATCAACAATGCCACACTGCATAGAGAGCAATTACTTGCAATGATTAATGTAATTATCACACTCAATTTACTGTATCATTAGGTCCGTCATTATAAATCAATTTCACATTTCCAGAACAATTTATGTCATCTACGCATTGGACTGTTTCCAAATAAGCAGAGATCTACGAGGGGAAGATCGATATATCAGAGTAACACGCGTATGTTTACGAGAAATTTATGCTTAAATAATTTATTTAACAAAAGGGGATGTAAATTTACCCCTCAAATGCAAATTTAAGTAAAATTTTAAAGATTTCCCTCGTTATTAATTTATTAGAATGAGGATGAAAAAATGACTCTCTCATTGTACAATAAGTCAATGAAAAAACATCGCATTTAATGTTTTTACAATGCAAAAAAGCTTTGTATATTATTAAAAATTTTTTCAGTATTGTTTGACGCTTGATTCAACGAAAGGACTCGTTTAAAGTCACGTGGCGAAAATTCTAAACTTTTCTACTTTTCTGCATGACACTGTTTAGTTATACAAATATTTTTTTTTAAAAAAGGCAACATTAAGAATATATTTTTATTACAAATTAAATTTGATTTAAAAAAAAGCATAATTGTTTAAAGAATTAATAATCTACGTGTTTGACGCAGTTGATTGCGTTCAAAATAATCTCGCTGCTTTATAGGAAATAACTGATAAATGCAGATTTTGATAGATTATTAGAATAAATAAAAAAATAAAAACTACAAGTACAATACATCCTGAATGCCTTAAATCATCTTTTAAAAAAATATATAAAAATAAAAACGGTGATTCCCGACATAAAAAAAAAGGCAGCCCCAGAGAAATGATCCGTTGTAGGTCAAGCTTAAAGCGATTATATCGTTCAGGATATCAAGCTTATTACAATATTATCTGATAAAAAGCAACTACTGAAAGCTGAGCTACTTACAGGTGGAAAGATTCAAAGAAAGCAGCCATGCAAATTAGTTGGTCGGAAAGCAATCACTTACCGATTTTAATCTCACGCAAACTTGTAGACATCAAAGATAACAATTTGTTGGCTGATGCAAAAGATTCATTCTTCAATTGTGCCGCAGTTAATCATAAGCACGGTTTTAAATCTATGTTTTCCAGAAACATGATTGCATATGCATTCCTATGTGCATGCTGATAAGCGAATGTAAATATATCTGAATGCGTAGCAATTTAATATTATTCTAAGCTGTTTATTTTGACACAAAAGTAAAAATGTTTTTGATCGAAAGGAAGACAGGAAAGTTACTTTATACTATTTTCTTTCACGATTTTATATATTTTGTAAGTTAATCAAAAACATGCTTTTTAATGTATATTTCTCAGAACAACCTTGCACATGCAATCTTAAGAATAACGGAAAAGTGTGAACGCAAAAATTTAACTGAATACTTTGCAATAAAATATTAATATAAGCTGCTAATTTTGTCACAAATTTGGAATTACTTCAATTAAAGAAAAACAATCAGAAAGTATATTTCATATTTTATCTTCTAAACTTTTATATTGTTTTCTTCTAGAGCTTAAGGAAAACCTTATAGACTAAACATAACAGATAATTTGCTGTATAATGCATTCTTCAATGCCGCAACAGTTAATCATATACATGGTTTTATGTCTTTAAAAAATATATTTGCTTGCAGAAATATTCGTAGATGCTTTTATGATCACACATGAATGAAAATACAACTGAATATCAAGAACATTATAACGCTCACTGCAAATCTTGACACAATAATTGGAATAATTTTACTTTAAAAAAATAGAAAAGTATTTTATATTGTTTTCTTCTAAAATTTATTTTATGAGGAATATATTATAGTGCATGCAATTTATCGCACATTTTCTCTCCTCTAAACAACAAAGGAAATTGAGGAATAAACACTGTAAAAATAACTGACTAAAATATGGAAATTGTACTGACAATCGAGACGCTAGTACTATTCCCGTATTTTAACGGAAATATTTTCCCTTAAATTCCAGAAACATTTCCGGTTCTTTTTTTTATTTATGGGGGAATTTTCCATTAAAATATGGAAATAGTACTGGCGTCTCGATTGCCAACAGTGAATTTTTGAAATAAATAATTTCATTTTACTGATTAATTTTATTTCTTAAGGGAAGACGTTTACAGATATTAAATATACGGTCCCCTCAAGAGCGTAAAAAACAGAAAAACAAAGATTTACATAACTTTATGTAATACATTTATAAATAAATATAATATAATTTACAAATAAATTTAAAACTTACTATAAATAAATCTAAAACATAACTATCAACTTTTTGGTTTATTTTAAGTCAAGCATTTTTTGAACCAGAATATTTATTAAATAAAATTTTTCTTGTTACTACATTGTATTTATTTGATTTTATATAAGTAAAATTTCTGGCTGAGAAAATGTTTAGTTGACTTGGGAAAAAAGGGAAGGTAATGGTAAAATATCATTTTAATATAAAATTGAAGCTGCGTATAGTTTATAAACCCTTAAATGTTTAAATTAAAATCGTTGCATCTCAAAGCAAGTACTTGCACATTAGTGACTCGTTCCGGAGTTTTTACAGAATATTTTTACATAAATCCGAAAATTTAAACTCTCTTCTAAAATTACACATAATTTTAATTCGTCTATGTTGTGATCTAGAAACATAAAACAGTAATTATTTAGAAACAAATCACAAACAAATAATTTTAAGTTGACATTTGTGATTAGATTAAAGAAACATTATTATTTTTTTTGTGCCGGAATAGAGCCATATCTTTTAATTTCATGATTAAAAAATATTAGCTGCATCTCAGATAAATTAGCAAATCAGCTTGCATTTTTAAAAGTGACAATTTATGCTTTCGTAGAAGATAATGTTTACTGTAGAAGATAATGTTTATTTATTTTTTCCTTTATACCACGATGAATACTATAAGAGCCTTGTCATTAATTCTTTAGGTTTGATAGTTTTTATCCATGAAAAACTTATTATTGGATTTTTTTTTTCTTTATTATTATTTGTAAAATCTTCACCTTTATTGTATATCCTTTACCCAGCCGTTATACCCAGCCGTGACAATTGTGATCCTTAACATCATTGCCTATTTTATCGCGTATCAAGTTCAGACTGCTTTAATACCGAAAAAACAATGATGATAATTAAGTTGCCTTCTATACCTTCCCAGCTTAAAAATTTCCTTCAGTATATCACTCTCTGCAGATTTCCAGGTTCTGAAGGCTTTTGGTTACATCTCGATAACTCAAAAAATCTCTGCCGGCTCGGCCTACAGACACAGGTAAATTTCGAAGTTAAGTACTAATTCACCAACAAAAACTAAACCAAGAATAGAGATAAACCCAGCTTAACAATTTTATCTGGCCACTATTGACGAGTTTTTAATTTCATTTTTCTGTAAGAGAATCAGAATCATGATTTTATCAGAATCATGTTAATGTGGTGTTTTTCTTCTACAACCCTCTTCCCTCTTATTTATTTATTTATTTATTTTGCTGTAAGACTTAGTCCTATCAAAACTTGTCAATATAAAAGTTGAAGATAATATTAAGAAAATTTATAATAAATTTAAGCGCATCTGATATCTTGTGAATTGACGAATTTTTTTCTTCTTAAAAACACTATTTTTTCGGCTCTTGAGGCTATTTTTAATGATATCAGAAATCTAGCATGCATAAATTTTTAGCCCTTTTCCTAGAAGTAATAATAACTTCAAAATGATTCGATATGTATCATAGTTAAGAATTCATGGGGTTTTATCAGTTTTCACAAAACCCCTCCACATTTCCGACTCCTTCGTCCGATTTTGCCCATTAAGAGGTTACTTCAGTCAAGTGAAAAGACCCGTTAGCTAATGCTAATCCAATGGAAGAAATTATAAAGATATCTCGGTTGCATTTTAATATTTTTAAATGATTTTTTTTTCTTTTTTTGCATTGGATAGCTGAGATCGATCTGTATGCAGGCCAACTTTGAACTTTTTAACTTTTTCGATCGCAGATTTCTTTTTTATGAGGATGCTTTCAGTTTCGAAACCGGTTCCGAAAATGAAAGTGCCCCCATTAAAAATATCTGTAAACAAAATTGAAAAAGCAAAAAACGGCCTTTGTACAGATCGATCTCAGCTATCCAATGCAAAATCATTTAAAAATATTAAAATGCAACCGAGATATCTTTATTTCCGAACCGAAAATTCTTATAGGATTAGCATTAGCGAACGACTCTTTTCACTTGACTGAAGTAGGCTCTTAAAGAACTTGACCATGATTTTCTGCCGCTTGATTATATGAATCAGTTTCGAAGAGATTTTATAATAATCATGGAACTTATCGTGTCAAAAAAAGTGATATAAATATATATATGTATATATATATATAGAAAGAGAGAGAGAGAGAAAGAGAGAGAGAGATAAATAGATAAAGTTTTGAACTGGGGTGGTTTTGGATTCTATAGAGATCATGATCGGCGTAGAATTTGGCGGGGAATTTTTTTAGAAATTCCAACATAGGAGAGAATGTATAATAGGTAGTGTTTCTTACGAAATCTACACAAAAGTGGGTCTTAAGTGTTGTTCTCATATCCAAACTGGCTACTTTCAGACACATGTGTTTAAGTTCCATTTTTCTTGCAAATGTTGGCAGATGTTCTTCTTCAGAAAAATTGTAATCGAGGAGATTTTTTTCTTTTTTTCGGTAAATGTAGACGATCTAACAGAAAATGCGCCAATCTGGTGTTTTGAACCAAATGTACGGATGCTATAGCGCGAGAAAGGTGGAAAAACAGCCGCAAGTGTCATGCTTTTACGTTTAAAAATGAGTCGGGAAGTTTCAGTTTGTTGAGCGAGGGTTTTTTTTTTTTTTTTTTTTTTTTTTGAGAACCACCTTAAAGGAACAAAATATTATAAAATATTTAGACTTGTCGGCCTGGATTTAACCTCACCAATATTGGTAAAAGATTGCCAATATCGGTACTAATCGAAAAAGTCTCTTCCGAATTTAAATATCCCTTTGTAAAATAAAATAAAATTCATTTTGCAATTAACAGAGAGTATAAAGATACTACAGCATCCGAAAAATATTATTTTACGAATCACAGGAACTAATGATTAATTTTCGAAAACCCAGAACTCAAAAACGCATGAATGGTGGTACTCAGAACAATAAATACTCAGACTCCTTACAAGAACGTGAACAGAAAAAAATATTTAAAAATTGCAGAAAATGTAGTAATGATCTAAGACAGGAATTTTTCTTATCTATTAATATAGCTACTGCTATGTAAGTAAGTTTAAAAGATAAGATTAAAATGAGATTTTTTTCAAACTTTACATCTCGTGATATGTATCAAAGACCAAAACGCAAAGGAAAAAAAAAAAAAAAAAAGGAGAGAAAACTTAAAATTTTAGCAAGTGATTACGGAAGCATGAAAATTATTTATGCTCCCATAATCACTTAAGTAATCTCTTAAATAATTGATAGCGAGAAAATTAGGAACTAATAAAATTAACATAAAACTGTCGTAGTTTTTCGTGTTTTGTTTCAGCGCACGAAAAATGATAAATCGCAACACGTAATATGGGATCTCCTAATAAATCCCTTATTTTCAAGGACACAGTCTGATACAATGAGCGCTGTCTTAAAGAGGGAGAATGAAAACTGAAGTAAATTATTACGTGATTGAGCCCATTAATTTGAAGTTGTTAAATTTTCCCTTCTTTTTATTAGCGAGAACCTGAAGTCAGTAACTGAATTGAGAATACGCACGCGAATAGCAAAAAATAAAAATAAGCGGCGAATGGGACTAGAAGTTAGTATTTGGGAAGCTTGGTTCACAAGAAACCAATCACAGTGAACCAGTGGAGAGGCTTCGCCAACACGTCGAAAAGTAAAAATCCAGGCTTCGAGCGGCTTCTGCGGCACTAATTTTTTTTTCGTCACCCCCCCCCCCCCCCCCCCACAGCCTCCGTATCAGACAATTTTTTAAACCATTGTCAACATAAAAAGCAGTGAAGAAATTTAACAATTAAACAATATTAAATATTAGAAAAATATTTCTGGAGTGACTCCACTGTACAGAATAGTTACATTGAAATAAATAGTAATACAAAATAAATAAAAAGTTAGATCCTAATTTTAGAAAGTTGAAAAGTTTCCGCTTGTGAAAAAGACCTCATATTCTAAAGAAAACATCACTTTCATTCATAAATCTCCAACTTATATATATATATATATATATATATATATATATATATATATATATATATATACACTATGTGTGTCTGTGTGTAATTTGAAACGGATTTTCATTCCAGCCTTACTGAAATTAAGACCTTTAAATTAAATATTAAAATGGTATTTACAGCCATGCTAATGGAAATTTTACTTTGCTTAAATAATAGATTTCGTCATCGTTCTTCAACAACATACAATAACTTAAATTTCCCTATATTTTTATCAAATTAATAAAAGTCACTTCCATTTTTTCTTTGTTTCTTAATAAAAACATCTTTTACTAAATTAGGCCACGTTTTAGTGAAATATGACTGTTGTATAAAAATAAGATGAGCATTAAAAATAAAAATATTTAATTGAATAATTGAGTTTAAAAAAAAAAAGATACTTTTTGCTTTGCTTTTAAGAGCCTACACTAGTCATTCAAAAAGACCCGGATGATAATGTTAATCCTATGGGGAAGTTATTTTCAAATATCTCGCTTTAATTTTGATATCTTCGAATGATTTTTTTTTTTTTTTTTGCATAGGATAGCTGAGGACGATCTACAACCGGGCTAGTTTTTACTTTTTTGATTTCGGTTTCATATATATTTTTTTAATTACTTTTACTTTCGGAACCGGTTTGAACGGGTTCTGAAATTGAAACTATCCTAATATAAAATAAAAAAAACTATAGCCAAAATCGAAAAAGTAAAAACTTAAAATTCAAGCGAGATATTTGAAAATAACTTCCCCATAGGATTAACATTATCATCCGGGTCTTTTTGAGTGACTAGTGTAGGCTCTTAAGGAATGTTTTACTAAATTATGTTACGTCTCTGTGAAAGATGATTGTTGTATCAAAATAAGATTAATACAAATATTTAATTGGATAACTGTTTTAAGGTACTTTTTTTTACCAAACCCGTTGACCGATTTGTACGAAAAGGAATTGCAGCTCTTGCGACACAGCCTGTAAAATATTCATTAAATGGAAGCTCAATAGGAATAATAGTTTAGCCGCCATCGTATTCACTCACACGCATACGTACACAGCGACATCATAAAAAAACACTACCAAAAACGGACAGCACCAGAAAACGTAAAAAATTCCAGCATATGGAATCATTGTAAAAATAGCCAAAATGGATTCAGGAAACCTCAAAATTAAAAACAATATTTCCATAATCTGGTTTTTATTATGATTACAATAATTTCACACTATATCTACACGAAAAGTAAATATATAATAAGTTTCTACTACAACATTTTTCAAAAAGGAGAATTGAAACAGTATTACTTTTTTCATCAGAGAGGTTGTGACCGCATTTAACACTCCGTTCAAAAGCGATTTTAAACGCATGAACGTAAAAGTAAATTTGACTTTCACAGAGGGGGGGGGGGGGGGGGGTTACGAGGGCAAGAGCTCCCACCCCTCTAGACCTTATTTGTTCCTCTTTCCCTTAATTTTTAATTATTTAAAGACACGTATGAAGAATAAATTTTACTTTTTTTTCATACTAATTAGTGAAAAATATACTTAGTTAAATTTCAAAACCTTATGTAAAAGAGGAAAAAAAAAACTTTATATACTACTTACAAGACATAAAAATTGGGTTGGGTTGAATTTTTGACGGCCAATTATCTACACGAGGGATATAGGCCCGGGGGGAGTGCCCTCCGTGGGGGTCTTTCTAAGGGAACCTAATCCGTATTAACGCATGGAAGATCCACGGCTCGAAGAAAACCACGAAAACTCCGAACGATTAGGCCGACGGGCGCGATTGGGATCGAACCCAGCACCTCCCGTGTACCAGCTTCGAGAGCAGAACCTCTCGGCCACTGGTGGGGCCCATAAAAATTGGGATAGGTTAAATTAATTTTTAAAAACAAAATTACTAAAGTATTTCCAAATTATTTAAAATACTCAATTTTTATGTATTACTCTCCTACGAAATGAATAAATTAATTGACTAATAAGTAAAAGTAAGATTACTAAAGGACCATATTTCCTAGTATATCTTATGTTGGCGCAATTTTGGCGAAGTTTTTCCGTTGTTCGATTCTGATTGGTTCCTCGTAATTCGAGCTTTCTAGCTACAAAGTTCCATTGGAAATGAGTGGTGCCAGGTATTTTATTTTGCAGATAATTTTAATGAATGGGCTGGAATCAGTTTTGATGAAAGAATACGAGAACAAAGAGCCGTTTTTCAGAAATATTGTCTGTTAATACTTGAACAAGACTTTTAAAAGTTATACAAGGATAACAAGATCTTTTAGAGTAGTAATAATGCATAATTTTGTATTTCTTTTCCGTTTTCTCTTTCATTTAAGAAATGTGCTTTTTGGAGTTAAAAGTGTACGAGTTCATAATGATTTATCATGATAAAAATGAGAAATCATCAGATGTGATGTAGTGTTTCTTCTAGACAAATTAACATTATATATCCTTTAAATTAAGGAAAGTACAATAGGAATTAATTAATATTTTATGTACAGTGATTAAAAATTTGCATAGCACTGCATTAAAAATTTAATGAAAAGTAATAAATACCTACTTCTTCATTTTTTTCTCCAGTCTTACTAAGAATAAAAGAGATTTTTTAAGAGCTGCTGAAGGTATAAGAAATATCTGTGAAATAAAATTTCCCTTTATCATTATCTATTAGTATTTCTCTCTTAATTTTGGTTATTTTAAAAGACTTTAAAATTTATCTTTTCGAACTTTTACTTGCTTAGCTTTGTGTTATTTCAGTTAATTTTTAACATTCTTTTGTCAATTGAAATTAAATATCATTTGACAGTTTTTATACATTTCAAGCATTTGTTAGATCAAGTACGAAATAGATGCACGTTTTTCTTCATGAAGCATATGACATGAGATATAAATCAACTCATGATTTATTTTATTTTATTTTTACTGAGCTAGGTTACGTGTTAAGATGTACATGTATTACGTCGAAAGATATTTAGCGTCTAATAAATTAATATCATTACAGTACGTGGGAATTCAAACTCTATTGTAGAACTTTCCTTGTTGTATTCGCTGTATTGCATGATCGTAAACTGTCCTTATAGCGTGAAGATGGCAGCGTCTTATTGTCGATTTTATGCACTTGCGACAGATAATGATTGAATCATTTGCAAAAAATAATCATTTCCTCATAAAATGAAATAAAAAAGATGAATCGCTGCTTATCGCAAACATTAATATCAATGCACACGCCGGCCGTCAACCAAACAATGTAACTGCCACCAATCCCTTGCGCCAATTTCTTGCGCCCGCGAAACCTTTATAAATGTATAATTAGTACATGATAATATATATATATATATATATATATGATACGACAATTACGGCTGAATCGTGGATCGTGTAAGTTTATTAACCCTTAACCGGAAACGTACCGTCTGTGAGACGGTTGCATCTGCATATCTGGCCTTAATATTTTCTCTCTCCGACATTCCAAACTTATTTTTATGCTGTTATATTAAAGAATTGGTCCTGTTAATGCATTACTATTAAAGATTAAATGTTTAAGTTCATTATTTGGTAAATTATTAAGTATTCCATTTGTGCACGGGATTTTCACGTTTCCGGTTAAGGGTTAATTAAATTAATATCACATTTTCGTGATTAAAGCATTTTATTAAGGAACATTTACATAGAAGACTTCAGACTATCAGCTTTCGGTAAAGCCAGACACATTTCCCGACATCCTTACTGAATCTGTTCACAGCGGCAGTTAGTAAAAGACTGACTGATAAAGCCTTAGAATTGTCTACGAGAGCCAGCAGATTGCGTTTAATTTTGTTTACATCCTTATAGCGTTTTCATGTTCGACATATTCTCGAGAATAAATCTCGGATAATTGGATTCTACTTCATTATATGATACTAGTGTCTATGAAATTACAGACTTAAACAATCACAAATATGGGATAATTCGCCGTGATATTCAGGCTACTATAAGATTTTGATTGAGACTTTATATCGAAAAAGAGATTTTTGTAGGCAATTTAGCTAAATAGAAACATATTCATTGAAAGTTTGAGGAAAGACAGAACTAAGGCTTTAAAATAGGACAAATATTCGAATACGCAATTTGGAGTGAATTTAATATAGCATCTTAGCTATTTTCTTTCTATACATCTCACACACACACAAACACACAACAAACACACACACGTACACATTCGCCGTGTTAGGCTACTTGGGATTTTAATTGACACTTAACATCGAAAGAGAGATTTTTGTCGGCAATTTAGATAAACTAGCGGGGATGACCGAGCTAAGCTCGGTCAAGTTAGCCTTGTGTTCAACTCGATATTTTATTCTCACTGTATCATTCTTGCTGTTTAGATATAATTGGCTTGATCCTGAGATATTGAGACCTAAAATGACCCATTAATCGATTTTTTTAGAACATACGACCTAACCAATGCTCTTCTCGAACCCGAAAACGATAGAATACAAAATTGAGTCAAAATCGTTAATGTAGTTTTATAGATAAAATTAGCTTGACCCACGGTCACCCAAAAGGGACCCACTACTCTAAATTCTTCGAACATATGACCTATCCCAATGGTCTTCTCATGCCCAGAAACTATATAGCATAAACTTTTGTCAAAACCGTTTGAGTCGTTTTTCAGATACAATTATGTTAACCCACAGCGACCCCAAAATGTCCGACTAATCGAATTTTCTCGAACACGCGAATTAGCCCAATGGTCTTCTCAGGCCCAGAAACGGTATAATACAAAATTTTGTCAAAATCGTGTGAGTCGTTTTTTAAATACTTGACCCTCAGTTCTTGACCCACAGTGATCCAAAAATGACCAATTAAACGAATTTTCTCGAACATGTGACTTAGCCCAATGGGCTTCCAATGTTCAGAAACGATATAATACAAAATTTTGTCAAAATGTTTTGAGCCTTTTTTTTTTAGATACAATCAGCTTGACCCACAGTGACCCCAAAATGTCCCAGTAATCCAATTTTCTTGAACATGTGACTTATCCCAATCGTCTTCTCATGCCCAGAAACGGTATAATACAAAAATTTGTCAAAATTGGGTAAGTCGTTTATTAGCTTGACCCACGGTGACCAAAAAATGACCCACAAACCGAATTTTCTGAAAATGTGACTTAGTACTTTATTAGTTTGACCCACAGAGACTCAAAATGACCTCTAATCGATTTTTCTCGAATATGTCATTTAGCCCAATGGTCATCTCATGCCCAGAAGCGGTATATTACAAAATTTTGTCAAAATATTTTGAGTCCTTTTTTGCATTCAATTAGCTTGACACCTGACCCATTATGACCCACTAATCAAATTTTCTTGAACATAGTTTTCTAGATAAACGTAGCTTGACCCACAGTGACCCAAAAATGACCCACTAATCTAATTTTCTCTGACATGTGACTTAGCTCATCGGTGTTCTCGTAATCCAAACAAAATTTAGCCAAAATCCTTAGAGCTGTTTTTAAGATAAAATTAGTTTGACAGGATGTGACCCAAAAATGACCCATTAATCGAAATTTCTCGAACATGTGACCTAGCCCAATACTTTTCTTGTGGCCAAAAGCGGTTGGATATAAAATTTAGTCAAAATTGAGTGAACCGTTTTTTAGATATAATTAGCTTGACACTGACCCATTATGACCCAAAAATGACCCAATAATCGAATTTTCTCGAACATGTGATTTGGCCCAATGGCCTTCTCATGCTCAGAAACGATATAATACAAAAATTTGCCGTAATGTTTTGAGCCATTTTTAGATACAATTAGCTTGACCCACAGTGACCCAAAAATGACCCACTAATTGAATTTTCTCGAACTTGTGACTTAGCCCAATAGTCTTCTCATGCCCAGAAACTATATAATACAAAATTTTGTCAAAATGTTTTGAGCCTTTTTTTTAGATTTAATTATCTGGACCCTGACCCATTGTGACCCCAAATGACCCACTAATCAAATTTTCTTGAACATGCGACCTAGCCCAATGGTATTCTTGTCCCCGAAAACGATAGAATACAAAATTCCGTCAAAATCGTTAGAGTCGTTTTCTAGACAATCTTTCCCTGACCACAGTGACCCAAAAATGACCCACTAATCGATTTTTCTCGAACATGTGACTTAGCCTAATGGTCTTCTCGTAATCCAAAACAGTAGATTACAAAATTTTGTCAAAATGTTTTGAGTTTTTTTTTTTAGATTCAATTAGCTTGACCCTGACCCATTGTAACCCAAAATGACCACTAATCAAATTTTCTTGAACATGCGAGCTAGCCCAATTGTATTCTCGTGCCCGAAAACGATAGAATACAAAATTTCGTCAAAATCGTTAGAATCGTTTTCTAGATAAACTTTGCATGATCCACAGTGACCCAAAAATGACCACTAATCGAATTTTCTCTAACATGTGACTTAGCCCATTGGTCTTCTCGTAATCCAAAACAGTAGATTACAAAATTTAGTCAAAATCGTTAGAGCCGTTTTTTAAATAATATTAGCTTGACCATAAGTGACCCAAAAATGACCCACTAATCGAAATTTCTCGAACATGTGACCTAGACCAATAGTTTTCTCGTGCCCCAAAACGGTTGGATATAAAATTTAGTCAAAATCGATTGAGCCGTTTTTTAGATATAATTAGCTTGACCTTGACCCATTATGACCCACTAATCGCATTTTCTCGAACACATGACCTAGCACATTGGTTTTTTCGTGCCCGAAATTGGTAAAATACAAAATTTAGTTAAAATCGTTAGAGCCGTTTTTAAGATGAAATTTACATACACACACACACAATTTTTGCTCGCATTATAGTATAAGATATGTGGTGCATAGGGGGGGGGGGGTGCGCCATTAAGAATAAGTTAAAAATTCAAATGCGCCCATGAGACTGAAAAGGTCGACGGAATACATAAGGAAACAACCTGAAAAAATTGTACAATAAAATGCACATGTTCAAATCGAGTAAATACGGAAAGGCAAAGATTTTACGGCAGCATCTTTATATAAAAAAGGGGGTGGGGGCTTATGACTTCGATAAATAATTATGTTGTAGCATATGGTTCCTTGAGAAATAAAATAAAACAAATATTTTTTTCGATAGAATAAATTGACTGTTTTTCGAAACTCTTATTCTCTTTTTACAGAAATAAATTAAGTAAAAATAAAAACTACATATTTTCCAATCCGTTGAAAACAACTTTAACGTTTTAAAATTTAAACGAATAGAGCAAGAACCTTTTTTTTTTATCGACAAAAGGAAAAAAAAACCCAGATAAAACAAAGAAACCACGTATATAATGAGAAGAAAAGAAAATTAAAACTTCATATAAACAGATAAACTGCAATTTTCTCTAGAGAAAAGGGAAAATGTCTTAATTTGAAATTCCATTCAAAACACTGAAAAACCCTTCATACCCGCAGCAGTGAAATTGTTAAGAGTATTTTTAATAATAAACTCCATCGGGTATAATATAACTCATTTTCATTATATTATTCTGATATAATGAAAACATGTCAATAACAAAACGTTAACTATAAGCATATTGATTGCTTTTTGTTTTCATTAAAATTCCGAAATAAAAGCAATATTTTTTAGCTGAAGTTTAAGCTTCCAAAAGAGCAAATTAAACAACAAAAAAAGATCATCGAGGGAGCATAAATTTTCTATCACAATAACAGAAAATATATTTCACAAGATTAAAGACGAATAGTTTCAGAATTCTTTTTTACAGGAAAAAATAATCAATAAATAAAAGCTATTAAAAACTTCAAATGATTTTTCAATTATTTAAAGCCTTTTTTTGTTGTTGTTGTTATAAATTTGAAACGGAATGATGGAAAATTTTAAATGCCCTTCTCTCTATTATTTTTTGCCGAGTTTAAAATTTACACGAATTTTCATTTTCTTCTGTTAAGTGACTGTTCTGATGAAAAGGCAAACTGATAGGGGTATAAAGGAAAAGAAAAGAAAGAAAGAAACATTTTATTCTCATCATTTTCAATAGAAAGTATTTTAGACTGCAGCAATTCAATGATGACACATGATAAAAATCATGATTAACATGAGGATAATCACCAATAATGATAATCTTTATTATAATGGTGACAATTATGATTATCATGATTAGAATCATCAGTGATGAATTTAAAGTGCCACCATATTTCAAATAAATAATAATAATAATAAATTAGACTAATATTTTTATTTTTAAGTGACACGATAATAAATAAAAAATATATATCTAGATATTATTTTGCCTGATTTTTGTTCTTGTGCCCAAGTTTTAAAATTGCATAATTTTCCCTTTTCTTCTTGTAGGTCAGTATGCTGATAAAAGGGCAAAGTTTTAAAATAACAGCAATCCAAATAAGGCAAAAAAGAAGGAAAAAATGAGAAGACAGAAAAAGAAAAGAAACAGAATGCCGTCTAAGAAACATCTATTCTCACCCTTTTGAATATAAGGCATTTTAATCTTCAGCAATCGTCATAGTATTAAAAGCGAACTCCAACTCAAGCGAGACAATTTAAAGATTGGAAAACGATTAATATTCTAGTCTCGCATTTCTACGTTTTTCCACTGACCACAGTGTTTGGAATATCAAGCAAAAAGCGGGCATCAAAAAGATCCCTGTGTGCTTGTAATCTTTAATAATCAGGATCTCTATTTTTGAAAGGTCGAAGTTGATATTCTCCGATAGGGTTGGGCCGAGACGTCGAGATGTACGATAATTAATCATTTCTAGTAACTGCCTTTAGCTGAAGAAGAATTGCTAAAGCAAAAGACTTCGATTTCACATAATCTTTGTCGTCTTGCTGCAGCCTTGGAGAAAAAGAGTAATCAACATTCTCTTCTCGTCGTCTCACTTCTTAGTTATCATGACGGTCAATTCGGAGAGTAACCAACTTCTGTTAATCTGTGGCCGCCAATGAAATCATTTATCATTTTTCGTCCCTTTTTTATTCTCACACAACTGAGCCTGTTAAAGTCACAGTGGTGTAAGTCACTGATTTTGAAAATTGGCACTAACGGCATAGAGGCTATCTAGACATATAAAATTATGAATTGAAAGAACAACACAAGCCACGGTTTCACAAAACTGCTTGTACAATACATTACACCAAAAGATATTCTATCGCATTCGAATGCATCATAATTTTCTAATAATTCCTTCGTTTCTGAACATTTATGAAAAAGTGAATTACACCACTATGACTTTAACTGCTTCAATTCTAAACAACATTGTGATTGGATCCATTTGTTAAGAGCGTCTTATATTATAGGATTTGAACAAAGGTATTATGTAAATGTGAATTAAATAAGAATTTTTGTGTCGGCGCTTACAGAAATATGTAGAGTAGAAAACTTAACATAATCCACCACAGACTTTCGGAATATTATAAGGCTTATGTCATAGAGATTAAGCTGAATAATGCGCGCATTTGCATAATTATTTGATATATGTAAGAAAAATAAATAAAAAATACTATATTATTTGATAAAAGAAAAAACCTTGATTATTATACCCTATCCGTGGCTTTTCAGAGAATGTAACTGCCCCACCTTCGATTAAAAAAAAAAAAAAAGGACAATTCAAAACTAATGAAATATCTTGTGCAACTGAAAATGCTGTTTATAAAATTATGTGACAGAACATGTCACCCACCCCTCTCTAACCACCCTCTGGAATATTACAGGATTTTTTTTATATAATGATGAAGCTTTCATTTTTAAGGTGTAGTTTAAGGGGTAAGGCACCCTTTTGTTAAAAGTCTTCAATATCATGTTAATTCGATTAATAATATGTAAGTGGTGGATATACGTATATATTCATATCGTTAATGGAAGCGAAATATACATGCATCTTGATAGAGGGAATAAAATGTATTCATTTCCATTATTAACAGGATCTAAAGAGGGTAGTTATTTAGAGGGGAAACTTTGCTTTTCTTTACCCATACATTTATTTTATCCTTCATGGCAAAAATGTATGTACGAATAGTAGGATGCAAATGTCCTGACAAAAAGTTGTGCTTTGAATTAGTAAAAATCAAAAGTTAAAATCTTACTTTGAATATCCTTTTTTATACTTAGAAATCAAATACTTTGAAGCTTCTTTTATCATACGTCTTCAGTAAAAAGCCCGCAAGCTTCATGTAGATATATTGATGCAAATACGAAGTACGTTCAACTCATTGAGAAATTACAGTTAAAAATATATTTTACATTTAAAAAATATCCTTTCACTTTTTCTAAATGGCAATAGGGACGGGGAATTCCTTACAATAGATCAACCATACTCAACTCGTGGGCCACATGTGGCCCGGCGACCTTTTATGTGCAGTCGAAGACACATAATCATTAATCCATATTAATAAAATTATTTGAGACGTGCATGAAAAGCATTTAAGATCTTCTTTGTTTTACATATTTTCATGGGAAGACAAGATTTGTCCTGTAATTTATAATTCATTTAAAATTATGTTGAAACATCCTAAATACAGTTTTCTTAAACAAAATTTATTTTTACATATAGTCCTAAATGTGCTATAGTGGTGTATACATTTCTTAATCTTCCACGCTAATCAAAGCTTATTCCAAATGAATTAAATTTACACTATATATTTCTACAATTAGAAAAAAGAAGAAATTTTTGCATCGAGCAAAATACGGATTTATTAGAAAAAAATCTTATCCTTTTTCTTTAGAACTTGGAAATTCTGCATTGTTAAGTTATTAAATTTTATACTTATTACATAGAAAACACTGCTTTTTAGGGATAAATATTTGTCGTGGGAAAAAATGGCACAAAAAAAAAGAAAAAAAAATGCTCCACTAATTTCCAAAACAACAAAATTTACGGCATATTTTGCAATTGAAAGCTGTCACGAAGTTTATTATTCGGAAATAGTGGTGAACTAAATTATTACTTTTTTTCCGTTTTTCACTCATTTTTTATTCAAGCGAAACGAAGAAACGGAGTATTAAGTATACCAAATAATTTTCGTTACAGCTTAAAAAAGAGTAATAATTAAAAATAAAAATAATTATAAGATTGTAAAATAAACATAAATAATTACAAATTAATTTGCCAAACGATGTTGATGATTAATAGTTTGTAAAAATTTGAAGTATTAAAATTTGGAGAAATATTTTACAAATACAAGAACGTTGAATTATATATATATATATATATATATATATATATATATATATATATATATAATAAAATTATTGCCATTGAAGGACTCCCGATAAAAACACCACTTGTTCAAAATCACGAAAATGAACTAAAGATGTGCAATATTGATCCCAGCGGCACTCACATCGCTGCAAAAGTAACTCGCCTTCGTTATGAGGGGAAAAAGTTTCGGTTATCACATAGAAACAATGCTTGTCAAGATACAAACATTCCTCTTTTTCAAACTTCTAAACATTGGACAACTGTTGTTTTTCTTCATAATTTTCTTCAGTCTGGAATTTTAGTTGTTCAGAAAATATTTAAATTAATACAATTAAATACAGCGTTAGAAAAACTAAATACCATTTAATTTTTCAGATTCTTACACAATTCATTAAACATTTAAGGTTACTTTAGTTAGTAAATTATAGATTATTTCTTACTTATATTTCCTAACGTTTTAAAAATACTTTAGTGGTGATAACACAGGCCTGCGAAATTGAAGTTTTTGAAAGATACTTGAGAAGTTTTCGCTGATTTTTATGTTATTTGGCGTGCTGATTTCGAAAATGACCTCCATTTTTTCCCATCACGTCAAAATTTTTTGTACAATCGATATCGATATAATTGCTGAAATCTAATTTGAAAAGGAATTCTCTCGAACAATTTTGCATATACTATCTGGCAACAGTGATTTTTATCCATTTAAATCTATGTAAAATAATAGATTCTTGGGGAGGCTAATTTATTTTCAGTAATATCGATTATTTTTTATATGTATGAAAATCACTTTAGTCAGACGGCACGAGCTGCTTCTGGTCGAGAGAAAAACAAAAAGTTCCCTTGAGTTTAAACTATTTACGTCAAATTATGGTGCAGTTTCTAGAAAAAAAAAAACATCAGCATACTATTTTAATTTGTTTTTATTAAGGTAACGTACATAAAATATACAATTACCTAAGAGAAGCAAATATTACGTATGTGTACATGAAAGTTTCAAACAAATTTTATACTGAGCAAAAAAAAAAAAAAAAATAAGTAGTACTTTTTTCTTTGAAACTCCTTTTTGACGTTCTTCTTTTATGTTCAGTATCAGGCCTGTCTCGTGTTATTATCCAACAGTAGTCGTCTAGAAAATTCTTGTCCCGTCTTCCTTGATATTTGCGCTCCATATATTTGATGTCTTGATGGAACTTTTCACCCTGTTCTTCGTTGACTGATCCTAAATTTTTGGCATAAAGTCCACATGTGAGCGAAAGCAATGTATTTTGACACTCATGGAGCAACCCAACGCTTGAAAAATTTCCAGCATAGTCATTACAATTGACCACACGCACCGGGTGGAGCAGGTCAATGTTTCCTGCAAGCATTGGGGTATTTGATTGGCTTTTGGTGAGCGCTTGTGGGCAAAATCGAGAAACTGGTTACCTATAATCCATCGTGACGTTTTATGATGTCAGTAATGCTTGTGGTCCATTGGTTTATAGTCAGAATACTCGTAATTGCACAGAAATTTACTGACGACATCTTTGAAGGTAACTGAAGCTTCTTTTTCTTTTATTGTCTTTCTACTCTCGAATTCTTTATCCTTCACAAGCTTGCGGATATCTGGTCCAACAAAAATTTCCTCTTGCAACTTGGCTTCAGATAAACCTGGAAACTTTTTGCACAGGTATTTGAAACAATCGCAATCTTTTGGAACAATACAAATTTGGCTCAACTAAGCTGTTACGAATCACATTCTTGGTGCCTGTTTAATGATTTTGT
Organism: Maratus speciosus; assembly: GCA_963932465.1. Classification (NCBI taxonomy): domain Eukaryota; kingdom Metazoa; phylum Arthropoda; class Arachnida; order Araneae; family Salticidae; genus Maratus; species Maratus speciosus. The sequence continues at coordinate 381,463,749 of OZ010796.1, forward strand.
CTTTCCAGCCATTCTTTTTTTGACTCAACGTTGAGTCTTATCACGTCTGTCCCACTCGCAAATGAAACATTGGTACTTTGAGCATGAGGTCCATGAGGAACGGGGTCGTATGTGCGATGAAATTTTCATAAAAATCCAAGTAAAATTAAATTTTTCAAGAAAACGTGACGTGATAGAATTTTTCATTATTTTTTTTTTAATTTAGCACCAAAAAATACATTAAGTTCAGCTATCAATTTTCTTGTATTTTTTTTTTTCATCGCAGGCCTGTGTAATGTGTTATGTAGAGGTTTTCAAGCCGTAATCCTCGGGATACCAAGTTACGACGAGTTTAGACTAAAAATTGCCTAATTTAATGACAGAAAATTGCGTTTAAATGAGGGAATTAAATTTCGGAATTTTATGTTGGCAAATGACTTTCAGGTAAAAGGTGGAAAACCCCTACTGTAATGTAATATGCTCGGTGGGTAAGAAACATTTACCCATGGAGTTAACACTTTTTGAAGTAACAGCACTTTGTTTTAATATTTATAAATGGTTTGAAGGATTGGTACATGAGAACATATGCACTTTCTTAGGTGGCGGAGATAGGGTCAATTCTTCATTATTATTTCGACCTCCATGTAAACTGCGGCAAAGATTCAACAATAGATTTCTATTTGTTTACAAAAAAAAAATTATATATATTATTATCAAACTATCATGAATTAAGTAAAATATGATACACTTGAATGACATCATGGCAAGAACTAATACAGATGAATTATTTTAATTACATTTCAACTAAAGTAAAACATACAACAACAAAAAATTCGTCTTAAAAATAAATGTAAACTTCAAAAACACGATAGATAGAAATATACGGCAATTCACACATCAATGATTAAATCTGATATAGATTGCAGAAAACTGTTAGAACCGTGTTTAAAATTCCTATAACAAATTTCCTCTGAATCCCTCTTCTCATTCCATATTCACACCTCTCCCAAACACGGAAAAATGTTGAATGGGAATAAAATAACAATCAAATTTATCTTCTTATTTTACATAAAAAGTGAACGAAAAGTGCTCAGTTGAAACCACTTTTAAAAAGTGATGAAGAATAAATTTATCGTGTCTACGACTAATAAACGTATATAATTTTTAAGTGTTGACAAATAAAGAGGTTATCTTATTGTTACAAAAAATAAGGAGTTTATATTTCCAATAGCAAACAAAGAAGGTATCAATAACAATGCAAAAACACAGAACGCATAATAACAGTTTCCAGGACCATTATGCATTCTAACAATTTTTCTCCCCTTTCTCCGGCATTATGTCAGTAAGGCAGTCAATTTGATGCTAAATTACCCAGAGACGTATCTGAAAATCTCCAAATCTTTCCCAGAATTTAAATGAAACCCTCTAATCTAAAAGATTCGAAGACCACACGCATTGTTGTAGCTGTTATCAGTGTGCTAACAGAATCATCTTGTTTCATTGTGTTTCGAAAATTATATGTTTTTGTCGTGCATAAAGATGAGTTGGTGTCAGCTGAAAATGTTTTGAAAATTTTGCATTTTTTAGAAAACAATTTTTGGGAGATAATTACATTGATTATAATTCGGTTTATCGAATAGAAATCAGTAAAACATTTTAAAATAACACGCGAACTGTTGTCTAACTTATCGCGAAAATGCCATAAATTTTCTTAACTTATACTTTTATTGTATTTAAAAATCAAACATTATATACATTACATATGTATAATATTTAAGATAAAATGAAAACAATGGAAGCACGTTGCATTTATATAGACGCAAAAGTTTTTGAAAGTTTGTGTATTTATTCAAAGTTATTCTGTGTTATGCTAAAGTTCCAAAGTAATTTTGCCGAATTTCCATTCTAATCTTTTTTACCGATCTTTGATTTAGGCTTCTAAATACCCTGCATATTTAATTCGGGTCAGACGTATGTGACAGCTTGTCAAACCCTTATAGGCTTCTTTCATGTGGTCATTCTTTTGTTGCGCGGCAACAAAATGCGACCGTGATTTAGGTGTGGGGGGGGGGGGGGGGGGGCTCGCGACATGGCTATCCACTTCTCTTGTGGAGAATTTTTTTGTTAATTTTATGGCCTTTGCTTCGAAACCTTTGAAATAAAAAAAATGGTCACAATTGACCACAGTGTGTTTTGAAATGAAAGCTGAAAAAAATAATTTATGACTCTTGCCGCTGCATTTAACCAATCTGTACGAATCTTTAATTCACCCCACATCTACGCGACGGAAAGCGGTTCTTTTTTGGGCTTCTTTGACTTGTAGAATCTTTGTCGCAATGCAAGAAAGGAAAGTCTTTGCCGGAATAGTGTCCTTGACATGTTTATTGCCTCCCGTATGGAAATTTTTTAAAATTGTTTTTGTGCGCCTTGTCTCCAAACCTTTGAGGAGCAATAAAAAGGTCACAACTCATCACAGAACCTTTAGAAAGGAAAGCCCAGGATAAGTCATTTGTGACTTTCGTCGCAGAATGTGGTCTGAACGTACTTTTAAGGTACCACACTAGTCACACGAAACGACTCGGAAGCTAATGTTAATCCCAAAAGGAAGTTATTTTCAAATTTCTCGCTTGGATTTTAATATTTTTTAATTATTATTATTTATTTATTTATTTATTTATTTTTTTTGTACATGATGGTTGAGGATCTCTAACGGGGCTGGTTTTTACTTTTCCGATTTAAGTTTCAGACTAAAAAAAAAAAAAAAATACTTTCACTTTCGGAAACGGTTAGAACAGGTTATGAAATTGAAACTATCCTAATATAAATAAAACTGAAACCAAAATCGAAACCAATCTTTAACAAGTATATGTACGAGTGAGTAACAATAAGCTTTTGCCTTCACATACAAATAATTGAGTGAAATTTATGAAATTGCTATATTTTATTAGTGCTTCTCTATATTGTCACCGTGCACAGTAACACATTTCTGCAAAAGGTATTTCAAAGAGGGGGGGGGGAGGGTGTATTCCAGGAGGCACGATAGTAGGCTCAAAGGAGGGCACTTTTCTAACTTTTACCGATCCCCTCATGTGACATATTATTGGAAAGGCCTGTGATTCATGTTATGCACCTGCCCCAATTTTCTCTCCCAGGGGCACTTTTCTAAATTTTGCGTATACTCCTCATGTGACGAGGGATGAAAAATTGGGGCTCGGGAGGTGCATAACATGAATAAGTGGTCACAGGCCTTTCCAACAATATATCACATGAGGAGGTCGGCAAAAGTTAGAAAAGTGCCCCCTTTGGGTCTACTACCGCGCCTCCTGGAATACACCGTCCCCCGCTCTTTGAAATACCGTTTGCAAAAATGTGTTACTGTGCCCGATAACTATATAGAAAAAGGACTAATATAATGTATCAATTTTATAAATTTAACTCTATTATTTCTATGTGAAGGCAAAAACTTATTGATACTCCCTCGTATATATACCCAAATTACCTTGAGGTCCACAAATAATATGTACGGTTTCATCCTTGCATTAGACATAAATAAGCTAAAAAGTGCAAAATCTGGGCTGCCGCATACAATAAATCCAGAAAAAGAAGCCAGAAATAACAAAAGATTTAAAAAATGGATTAAAAAAAGAAGCATATTACCAACTGAAGATCCATCCATGACATTAATGATACAGCAAGAAAGGTATAAGAAATGATTTGCACATGTTGTAAAAAATATTTAAGTGAAATACTATAAGTAAAACAAAGGAGCTAAAATGGACAGTGTAATCAGGTTGAAATAGTTAAAATACGGTATTTTTACTAATGGATTACTAATGCCCTTTATCATTAAATAAAACTTTTAAAGATGACTCAAAGTTTTCATTTTTACGAAAAACAGTGGGGGATAAAAATAAATAAATAAATAAATAAATAAGTGAATGAACCTTTAAACCAGTAACTTTATTAAGCTAATATAATTGATGAATTAAATACATGTATATATATGCATACCTATATATATAAAATTAAGTAAATAAGCAAAATTATGATATGGATGATTCATTAAACAATGATTCAATTTAAATGTACAATAATATAGCAGGCTAATAAATTTAAATCTCTGTCACAACAGTGCATAATCACTTAAATAAATAAATTATGTTGGTGATAAAATCTAAATTAACACTTTAAAATGTTGAAATAAATAAATAAAAAGTAAATTATCACCAAACTTGCATAAAATTAAAAATATATAATTATGGGGGAGGGGATAGAATAAAGAATAAAACATTTAATTAATAAGGTTAGTTGGGGTAACTGGACCTACGAGGTAACTGGACCATAGGCTGCTTCATAAAAAACCGTTGATGTATTTTAAGTTTTATTTTTTGTGAACAATGCCCCTTCACCTCTACTTCCTAAAACAACGTGTGTCAACTCAATCATAACTCTCTTTTTGCTGTGATAGATTGTCGAAAATTTACGTTTCTTTATTTAAAAACAACGTCAATTTGGTTGAACTTCCTGAGCCTTTTATTAAAATACTGCAAGTACTTTTAATAAACAATCTTTTTTTAAAGATTAGGCATATATAACTACGTTAATATTATTATAGGTATCTATACATATTTACTTCATGTTTCAAATGTAAGCCCGGTGTCCTAGTTACCCCATAATTTTTTCAAGAATGGGGTAACTGGATTATGTATCCTGGGTAACTGGACCATGCTGGATGCAGTTACCCTAATAGTTATAATATTTTTGAGTTTCTCTTACAACGAGAAGTAAATTTCTCCGTTGTTTTTTTCTCACAATAAAGAAAATTATAGAATACCTTATTAAAATTACGTAATAAAATTTAAAAAAAGCATATTGGGTGGTATCAAACACAATTTTTGACCCCCTGAGAGGCGGTGATGCCGTTGTGGCAATCACATAATTTTATTCCCTAATTGCCTCATTGGCACCGGAATATTATAATGAAAATTTCACCTTTATTAAGTACGCGAAAATATACTTTCACTTGTTTCCAAATAGATTCTCTTGTAAATTCTGGTGTCATTAAATTATTTCAACATTTTACGAATGCGAATACCTTACCCCTGAAAGTGCGATAGCCAAACCTTGAAACTGTACGATACAGAAGTTGCATTCTATAGGGAAACTGTTATTGTTCCTACCACTATTTTCAAAATAATATCTTCATCGTACCTTTCTTTATAGAATGTGTTAAATAAAATGATCATGAAGGTAACTATTAAGGGTTCTAGCCGGAACAATAAAATTTTCCCTATATAAAGCGACCCTTGGATACAAATAAAATACTTATAGCCGTTTGTTCATAGAATTACCTTGCTATTTTTTCCCCTTAAAATACCCATGTGACTTTTATACTTATTACCTATACTAAAGTACATAAGTACTTACTTAATTTTTATGTTTTTGGTATAAATAAATCTAATATTTTCACCTTTAGAGCTTCTTTTAGACACATTGACAGCAAAGGTTTCCCTTACAACGCTCTTTATTGTCATATAATTTACATGATCTGCCTGGATTAAATTTTTTAAAGTTGTTTACACTTTTCAAACAGGACCTGATATTCCACATGAAAAAAAAAATATATATATATAAAAGCGAGTGGAACATAGACCCTCCTGGTCCATTTACCCCATTTATATAGCCAACTGGACACATGAGGAAAGAAAGATGAAATATGCATATTTTTATATTTTTAAATATTAAAATGTAATTTTGAGCATTTCTGTCTCATAGACGGAACCTAACTGAACACATTTACAGAAGCTCAGACTTTAATTCAAATGAACATAAGTTTTTTGAAGCTGAATTGTCAGAAGCTTCAGAGTCACATTGTAAAATCATGGCCCAGTTGCCCCAACTAACCTTACATGCACATTTTATGCTATTGTAATAGAAATTTACTATGATATGAGATATTTATATGATATATATATAGTTGTCGGTAATGTTTAATTAATGGTTATATATATATATAATCTTTAGAACTTTATCAATTTCTTCATATATTTGTGATTTCAAATTTATTATATATATATATATATATATAACCATTAATTAAACATTACCGACCACCCATAAAAATTGTGATAGTATGACTGAATTGACAATAAAACAGTTTCACACACTGAATGTATACCAAAAACATATATACAAGGTGCTATGTATAAAATAAAGTCCTTTATAACCATTAATTAAACATTACCGACCGTCATCAAAAACCGCATTATTGTGAATGAATTGACAATAAAAATGGATGCCACAAACCTATAATATAGAACTGTATGTATAAAATAAAGTACCTTATACTTAATTACAAGAACCAATAAGGAAGAATAAAAAAAGAAGAACATGTATTCCGAAAAAATTGAAAAACTTATATATTGAATTACGTTTTCAAGAGTACAGAATTCAATGATATAAGCAAATCGGTTGTTTTCTGTGAGAAAAAAGCCAAAAGCTGAAATTTTTTTCTCCTGTACCCGAACAACCAATAGAACCAAAAGAATAGTCTCAAGATTAAAACAGAACATTATCAAATGGCATGAAATGGAAAAAAACAGTACAACCCATTAAATATTTAATTTATAGCAATAGAAATCTTACACAACTTACCGAATAAATTCCCAGTAGATTTTCAAAATTGATTCCCGCACATGGAATCCATAAGCATGATAAGATTAAGGTGAATAAAACAGTTAAGTTAACACAGAAATTAAAACCTATGGATTCAGTTAATTCATTTTGAAATACCGTGGTAAATACAATTACTATAATATAAATATAAAATAATTACATTATTTAAAATACCTAAAAACAATTTTTAATTGTTTAATATCAATTTTATAATATTGCCAATATTCAGCGTTAAATACAACCTGGTGTGAAAAATTAAAATTATTACTTTAACAGAAGCTTTAAAAAGACAAAATTTTTGGTGCTGCCATCTATTATTTTATTTTAAAACTATTATTATTATTCAAATGTCACAAAAAGAAGAACCTAATAAAAGCTAACGATATAAAAACATATCAACTGCATTACTACACAAATCCTAATATAAAAATACCACACTATATATCATTATTCAAAAAAATTTAAATAAATTAAATGTTAATAAAATGCTTACAATATATTGTATTACCAAAACCATTTAATCTATACTGAGAAATTAAAAAAAAATTAACATTGATAATATATAGAATATACCTATATGCTATAAAATAAAATAAATTATATATAATAATAATACAAAAAACCTTAATAATTACCATTACATATAAAAAATGAACAGGAAAGAAAATAAATAAATAAATAAATAATGGATGTTTATAGAAGATTGTCAGATTCTAAAATTCCCAATATCCTAAAGATCACAAATATAGTGTATGAATTATCTTCATATTAGCCATAAAAAAGCTAAAAAAATATGATTGTGACAATCAAACAAATTAAACCGATAATTAATCATGGAATACAAAGTTGAAAATAAAACAATATTAAAAAGTATAGAGGAATAATAATCAAGACTATTTACCCAATTTTCATACATACACTATAACATTAGTTATAACAAATAAACTTATATGTATAATAATCACTAAAAAGATTGTATACTATTATTAATTAATATGATATTGTCCTGAGTAGACTAAAAATTGATAAAGTTCTAAAGATGATTTAGAAATGAACATATGAAACCAGTATGTAAAATAAGAAACCATGAATGACTCACAGAATCATCAGAGGAGCTTGTGAGTTCATTCATAGAAGATGCGTTATTTCATCCAATTTTGCCGGCATGAAGCCTAAAATGACAAAATTTAGCTCCTTATAACGCAAACATTACAGAAAATAGATAATAAAAAGCTAAGAAATCCAAAGAAAGATACACCTCGTACAGGATATTAAAAATTATTAGAGCACAATACCTGAATAACATACTAAGAGTCAAAACTACTGCATGTCAGGATGGAAAACAAAGTTAAATATATATATTTATTATATATACATATATATTACACACACACACACACACACACACACATATATATATATATATATATATATATATATATATACAGTGGCGGTCAAAAGTTTCCGGCCAGTTAGTTTCTTTGATTTGTTTGACAGAACGTTTCAGCGAAGAAGAAGCACAATTGCTCCAAAAGTTAGGAATAAGCAAATTACCTCTGACCACGTGATCATTTTGATTAGATACTTAAGATACTTAATGCAAAGGGGAGGAATTCGAAATTCGCACGTGCAAAAGTTTCCGGCCATTCGTCATCCATTAGATTTGCTATCGCTAAAGTGTTTTTTGGCCATGTTTCTTAATTAATCAACGTGAATAACGTATTTGAAATTCAAAAAGGAAAAGTTTAACAATTTATTGTTCCTAAACGAGTGATTTGTTTGTCGCTAAAGGGACAATCCTCTCGTAAGATTGCGGCAAAGTTGTCAATCGGAAAATTAGCTGTAAACGGTATTTAAAAAAAATATATAAAGATGGTCATGGCCTTCGGAACTTGCCACGGTCCTGGGGACCCCAGAAAGCGACTATTCTTGTGGACAGAATTATCAGAAGAAAAGCAGTTGATGACCCGCGTAAAAATGCCGCTTCAATTCCACGCTTAGTGACCAATTACGCCCACAATTAGTGTTAAAATATTGCTGAAACAAGTCTGTCTACAGTATCAAGACGCTTATATGACGTAGAACTTTATGGAACAGTCCGTGTTAAAAAACCTTTTATAAGTAAAAAAATTCAGAGGGCCCAACTGGCGTTTGCCAAGGAATACAAAGACTGGTCAAGTGAAAACTGGAAAAAAGTGCTATTTTCCGATGAATCGATGTTCAATTTTTTTGGGAGTGATAAAAGACATTACAACCGACGACCTAAAAATAAAAGATAGGATGCGATATATATTATTCCTACAATGAAGCATGGTGGAAGACACGTTATGCTGTGGGGAGCATTTTCTGGAAAATGTACCTGTCCGTTATTTGAAATCCGCGGCGAGATGAATAGTGCAATGCATAAGGATATCTTGCAAGATCATTTGCTGCCTTATTGGAGGAAAAATTGTGGTCGCAACTATTTCTTTCATCATGATAACGACCAAAAGCATACATACTCGTCAAGAAGTGGCTTTCGCACAAAAAAATTCCGCTTTTGAAATGGACTGCCCAATCATCCGATCTGAATCCAATAGAAAATCTTTGAAACTAACTTGAAAACGTGTGTGGAATTATAAATATTCCAATTCAGCAGCATTTTCACAAAAATTGCAAGAACCGTGGACAAAACTTAACATTGATGATCTACATCTGTTCATTGAATCGATGCCACTTTGCTACGCCGTAGTACTTATTGCTAAATGTATGAATACAAAATACTAATTGTAAATGTTTTTGATCACTGTTATTTTTTGTTATAACACCATTTTTTTCCAAACTTGCCAAGGTGGCCGGAAACTTTTGGGAACATGCGTTTTCTTTTGCAATTAATTTTGTAAATTAAATTTATTAACATTTATTTTTTATTCAATAAATAAGTTCTTAACTGTTATGTCAATAAAGTGTATAAGTATCACTTTGAGATTCCTCTTCATATGGGTATACTTACAAATTAACCAAAAATTTTATGCTGGCCGGAAACTTTTGACCGCCACTGAATATATATATTATACAACCATTATATATACAAATCGTCATATATATATATATATATATATATATATATATGTGTGTGTGTGTGTGTGATTTTAAGTTGGTATTTTTTTTTTCTTCTATTTTTTTTAATCTTGCTTCATTTTGAACTTAATTGGTGTTCAATGGTTTATTTCTCGGTTTTCTGTGCGTGGTAGCCTCAAATTCATATTCTTTAGCTAATTTATAGCTAATATGAAGATGAAACCATTTATTTTATTTGTGGAACTTAAGGCATTTGTGACCGATGATTCTGTCCAAGTTCTACAAATTTCCATCATTCCATTTCTGTTATTAAATTTCTGCTGTTTTTTACTATGTTCTTTGAATCTGTGTTAAGTGTGTTGGGGGAACTGTATTTGTTAATGTCATTTTATTCATAATTTCATAGTGGTGGTCGGTAATGTTTATTTAATGCTTATACATACATATTATAATAGATGGCAGAACCAACAACTGATTTATATTATGTCTATGGCTATTATTTGTGTAATATTCTTTCATTTTTCTTTCAACACTAGGTGGCACTAATGCTAGTTAATGGCGATAATATAAATTAATAGATTTGGGAATTTTTTAGTTTAGTTAAGTAAATTTAAAAGTGTTAATAGGTATTTTAAATACTAATATTGTAATGATTTTCTATTTATATTAATTAATTGCATTTATCAAGGTATTTCAAAATGCAACCATTAGGTATTAATATCTCTGTTAACTTAACTGCAAAAATAACCTTAAAGTTATAGCGGTAATGGAAAACATGTGCAAGTGTGCATTTGGATTAAATAAAAATGGGTTTATATTGGGTAAGCTATGTAATATTACTATATTTCATTGACATAAATTATTTAATATGATGTATTGATTTTTCCTTTTCATGGCATTTAATATTATTCTGTTTTAATCTTGCATCTATTCTTTTGGTCATGTGGTCGTTTGGGTACAGGGGAAAAAATTTTCAGCTTTTAGCTTTTTTTCTCTACAGAAAATGACTTCCTTGCTTATATATTTGAATTCTGTACCCTTGATGAAGTAATTCAATATATAAGCTTTTCAATTATTTTTATCGATATCCATATTTGTCTTTTTTTCTTCCATATTAATACTCGTAAGATAGTACAAGGGGCTACATACAGAAAAGCAGGTATATTTATATTTTCATTTCTGTTATTCAATTTCTGCTGCTTTTTACTGTGTTTTTGGTACCCATGTTAAGTGTGTTAAGGGAACTGTATTTGTTATTGTCACTTTATTCATAATGTCACAGTTTTTGTTGGTGGTCGGTAATGTTTATTTAATGGTTATATATATATATATATAACCATAAATACAGTGTGTATATATACAGTGTATATATATATATGGCTAATTCCATCAACACTTGTCATGTCTGTCACACAGCTGAAAATCACTATGCTTGTTGGCCACCGTTATTTTCGAAAAGTTTGCTTCGCGTTATTCAATTGATGAGATATCTCCGATAAAATAAATCACATTTTTCCGTTCTAAAATATTGGTAACCAACAAGCATACCGATTTTCAGCTGTGTGACAGACATGACAAGTTTTAATGGAATTAGCCATATATATATACATACACTGATGAGCAGATTTAGAATTACGAATGTTGTGCTTTTTTTTTTTTTTTTCTTATAAATAACAATAAATGTGGATCTATAATATGCAAAATGCAATTTTTCTACATAATTAATTTCGATAATCTCGAACAGATGGCAGCACTATGTATTTCTACTTATTAGTTTAGAAAGATAAAATGGAAAGAAATTTATAACTTAACGCATTATCGGTAGATGGCAGTATTATATAATTATTTATATTCCGTTCTATAAAATCTTGTTGCCATCTTATATTATTTTTCTTCATTCATACCTATTTATTTAATATCTCTACTTCTTTTGTCCTATTTTGTAATAATTTACTATAGGATCAATTAGTGTATAAAATAATTTATAATATTTAGACTAATTACGGTAATTTATAATTATTACATTTATATCATTAATAATATTATTTACTTGGTATGATGATTTCAAACGGCATGGATTCCTTTTAACTGTGACCATTTTAATTAAACGGGATTTTCGCTGTGATATACGGGATATATGTTTGCGATTTAGATATGGTGATAAAAATTCTATTGCTGAGTAAGCTCTTAACTCACATGTTCCATTTCAGTTTATGTGCATGATGTTGATCTGTACGGGTCTTACATTGATTAATTATTTCTTTCTTTCATTTTTTATGGTGTGGTTAATTGGGCAATGTAAGAGATAAGCCTTTAAGCTGGCAGCTTATTATTTCTTATTCAGAAATTAACCGCAATTTACTAATGATTTCGTAATATTGCCCTTGATAACGAGTTACGAATCATTTGTTCCATTTTTATTCGTGATTTTTCTCTTGTTTTGTGATGATTTGTAGTTTTTCTTTTTGAATTAATGTTTTTAAATTTTGAGAACATACATTTCGGGCAAAAGAATTGTTGATGATGACATTGATTCATTATTTCAGGTCTTATTTCATTGGTTAAATTGTTTTAGTTACAATTGTTTTTACAATGTATTTCAAAATAATTTACGATTCCCTACATATTTAATTATTTACTGGTTATTTAAATGATTTCGCCTTCCTGTTGATTTTCGGTTCGCCTATTTTGAAAGTTTTTTAATACATCATATATTGGTGATCAGTATATTGTTACATTATAGTAGAAAAAATTCATTAATGATTCATTAAATTAAAAATAGTTGATCCTGCTTTATTTTGCTTAATGTCAGTGTAATGTATTGATACTCAATTTATTAATTTTTTTTTTTTTTTTTTTTTTTTTTTTTTTTTTTTTTTTTTTTTAAGAAAAAGATGATGAATTGTAAATATATAATGGTTATATATATATATGAGACACCAAACAACTTCTTATTACAAAATCTGACACAATCTCTAATTTATGTTCAGTGGCACAGATGCCTCAAAAAAAAAAAAAAATGAAGGCTTACATATAAGGCAAATTTTTTGTACTATATACATAGATGCCAACATCTCTTAATTATTCCGGAGTCCGGTCCAAAATTTGCATGTTCAAAACGGAAAAAAAATATAAGAAAATGAGCCTTCTTTCTATGAGGTGTATATTTTGTTTCATTTTGAAATTTTTGGTTAAATAAAATTTCCGGTTGAAAACATGTTTGTCTTGGATCAGACTCCGGAATAATTAAGAGATGTTGGCATCTATGTATATACATATGAAATTTACTGAAGCTCTCGCATGATATATATTATTAGTCATGAATATTTTATATAAATAACGATAATTTAGACAATTTTTTTCTTCCGGTGATTAATGTTTGTAAAAAGTTACCTCATTTATTATATGCAACTAAATTATGTGCAAGTGTTTATATATACTTTAATTTACACGTTTGATAAAATTGTGCTGGAACTTCACACAAGTTAAAAGTTTAAACGCGTTATTTTTGCAAACGAAAACTTAAACTGATTTTTCTCCATGTTCATATTTTCAACACTTTCTTGTTAAATAAATGCTAAGGCTTTTTTTTTTTTTTTTTTGCTAATTCAGACAGAGTTTTTTTACTTGTTTTCCATGGTGTATTTTATATTTCTGTACATGAATTTAACATTCAAGTTCATAGATATTATTTTTTAAATATTTAAATCATGAATTATATTTGTTTAATTTTCTTGATTTTTTTACTGTACACAAGAAAAAAAAATCATTTAAAATGTAATACCCAATACATATAAAAATCTATGCAGAGTTTTATGTAGTATATTCTAAGGAATGTGGAAAAAAAATTAAGTAAAAATATTCATATTTAAAAAAATTAGTAGGAATTTTTTTTAAGTTATTTTTTTGGGGGGGGGGGGAGGAAAGAATAAATTTTAGTTAAATAGGCTGTTCTACAATGTTTTTATTATAATGCCACCACAGCTGTTACAGTATCATTCAAAATTGAAATAAAAAAATTTTAAAAGGTACTTTAAAGGTCCCTTAAGAGAATTAATTGCGCCACGATTTTTCGTTCATTTTCTCTTGTGCATTTTCAACACTCGGAGATATCAGTTTGCGTTTTAAAAGTTGTCAAGCGATTGAGCGGTACGGTTTTTTTTTTTTTTTTCCTTTTTCGTCATGTTAAAAATGTCCAATCATACAAATCTGAGGTTCGCTTGAAAAAACAACCAGAACATGTTATTGTAACTCTCAGGAGCATGATATTACTGAAGGCAGTAGGGCCCCCAACCTGCGTTCAGATAGATTTTTGTTAAAAAATATAAATTCCTTCAAAATCGAAGGTAGTTTCCAAAAATAGATGCTCCACCCAGTGGCCGAGAGGTTTTGCTCACAAAGGTAGTAGACGGGAGGTGCTGGGTTCGAACCAATCGCTCCCTTCCACCTAATCGTTCGGAGTTTTCCGTGCTTTTCTTCTGACCTTAGATATCCTATTGCGTAAATACGGGTTAAATTCACTTAGAATATAGTGCTGCACAACCTTTTTGCCAGAAAATTGTTTGCCACAACAAAAAATTTAAAAGTAACATTTGAATTATTTATGAGCAAAATTTCTGTCAATTAGGAAAATTATTCTGCATAAAATTAGTGGTAATATTGGTGGCCCGCGGGCCACAGGTTGTGCACATCTACCTTAGAAAGACCCCCATGGAGGGCACCATACAACTTCTTCGTGCTTTTTCCCTCGGCCTTTTCCCCTCGTGCAGATAATAGGTCGTCATAAAAACAATACAACCAAATATAGGCCGGAGCGCGCATAGCATGGGCCCATGTACACTGCCGAAGGCAGATGAGGCCACAACACCAAATCAGAAAATTTCTGTTTTCAGCATTGATTTTCGGTATATATAAGGTTATTAACCTGGGACTGGTCAACAACGAGAGGGTTAGCTAATCTATTATAATAAAGATAAATTTGTGGGGGGAGAGCTGCAAGGTTATTTACAGATTTGACAGGAAGGTAACTCTCTGTTTGATGTTATGCACCTCTAAGGCAGTTTATTTATTTATTTTCTTTTTTGCGTTGATTTTCTCACATTAGTTTAAAGAATCCGGTATGAATCGTTTAGAATAATATGGCAAATTTTATTCTCTTTTCAAAGCGTTTCTTCGGAATACTTGCAGCAGTTTTTGAGTTTTTGAGTTTTTGACTAATTTCATATGAAATTTTTAGAGTATTTTCATGTTTCGCAGTGATTTTTTGACATTCATGAAAAGAATTCAATTTCTGTTTTAAACACATATAATAAATTTTATCCTCTGTGATTTTTGAAATTTTTAGCAATTTTTAATTCGATTTTAGCGTTTTTTCGAGCTCCGAGGTGTTTTTTTTTCACTTGAAAGGAATACGGTTTCGATGTTTTAGCTTATTATAGTAAATTTTGTTCTCTGCGATTTTTGTCATTTTTTTGCGTTAAGCGGAATCTTTTGACATTTGTAAACGGAATTCTGTTTCAATCATTTAGCTCAATAGAGTAAAATTTGTTCTTTTGTATTTTGAATTTTCCCCGAATTTTTTATGCAATTTTTAGCGTTTTTTTTTTTTTTTTTCCTTTCTCAATATTCCAAGGCAATTTTTCGAAATCATTTTTCTGAAAAGGAAATAACTATCCGGTAAATTTTGCTACTTCCGTGATAAAATTTAAGTTCGAAGATGTCAAATTGGTTCTTACAGCAGCGTGAGTGACGATATTGAAAACTTGATTTTAAATTGGGTCCAAATAAAAAATCACAATATTTCAAGGTTCGATTGATTCGAATCCGGAACAGGCGTAATCGACTCCGGGTAAAGGCAGTAGAAGGCAGATGCGGTCCTCAATCTCATGTTCGTTCGATAAAAATTGACGGCGAAGCCCCACTAGTATGTGATCTACTCCTTATTTAAGTATAGAATTTAAATTCTTATAAGATTTTATTCCATTAAAACATGAATTATTCTTAACATTCATTATTTTAACTAATAGTGAACTACTCAGAAAAAATACTTATCACTGCATGCAAACTTTTTGCATCTTTTAGCTAAATGCACACATGAAAAGTGCGAATGAAAAAAGATGCGCATACGAAATAAGGGTGCGTGCATAGAATATAAGAAGAAAAGTAACTAGAAACTAAGGTTGCTGAATTTTTACGTACTCACGTAAATTTTGTCTCATGCGTCTCATCACGTAAATTTTGTCTAATGCATAGCTGGAAAAAGAAGAAATACACGCAAAGTGAAAAGATATTGTTACTAAGAAACTGTATGCGGATAATCAAATATCATTTTTCTTTTAACCACTTATGCTGTTCAGTCTTTTTTAGTTCAACAAAAAATTCTCGTGTGAAACTGTTTTATTTACAGACTTCTTTAATTGCACATTTGTGATTTTTTAATGGAACTTGAACTTCTGCAAAGAGATTTTTTTTTAATAGAAATCAAATATCAATTTATTAATAATTGCTGCCATAAATAATTAGTGTATAAGGGGATAAAAATTTAGGGCATTTGCAAGTACATTATCAATTTTAGAATATTTTAAATTAAATATTCAGATTATGGTAAAGCGATAATAAACTAAATTATTGGGAAGATATTTATCATTTTCATCTGCCCTGGGTTGAATCCAATATCTGAAATTACAGTTGACTGATTGATCGTAAAATGGAATATAAATCGCTTTGTTTGCGTTGTATATGAATTAAATAGCAGGCTAGATTATTTACGGATTGGCCAGCTACGGCCGTATTGCCATGGGGATGGTCGCTTCCAGGAAAATTGCGGAAACATTTCCGGAATCTCGTGTAATGATGCGATTGCATTGAATTTTTCTAAAAAGTCTCTGCTATATTAGGAGCATTTACAGTCTACTGAAGAACACACACACACATATGCATATATATAATTTTACTCCAGACATCTATTTTTTTTTTCTCCTTTAGTTTCGTTATATCCTGTGAATCCAAAATATGCTGTAATAGCGATTACCTTTCAAACCGCTTAGTACAACAGAAACATACTATCAATTACTAAAAGTATAGAAATCAAGTTACAGTTTTTAGATATACCATTTGTTTTACAAGGCACAGTATACAGATTCAAGTACGAAATTTAATTTTTAATACCACTACTTTTCCTATAACTTGTATTAAGAAAAAAAAATTGCCGTGTATCAATGAAAGGTGATAAGAAAAAAAATAATAACTTACTGATTAATGATATTTTGAATTTTCAGTGTTTTCCGAAAGTAAAAAAATAATAATAAATCAAATTTCTTAGTATGCATACAACCCCATGCAAATCAAATTATTTATCATTAAAACTGTACTTTACCTCTGTACTTTTTCAATTGGAAGTATGATGTTTCTATGTCATCAGCAGTATAATTGCCGTTCCAATCTAATTTGAATCATTCTGTATATGTATCTATTTGTATCTTACAAGCCTACAGCCAAAAAACATACATATAAATTTTAAACGCAACAGAAATGTCAGTACATATTATAATTTACAATGTCTAATTTGAGTTTAAAAAAATGTCTAAAGCCTTATAACTTCTTAAAAAAAACTTCCAATCAATCTTAATTCGGAACTGAATCCTTGTTCTGAATGCTCGGAAAAAAATGCATTTATATTTATCAATAAAAATGCTAATGCTGTTCTCAACAAGTGCAAAACGTTTTGACCCATTTACAAATTCATTTTTTAACGGAAAGATATAAAATTGGAAGACTTGACTAATGGAAGCGATTTGGAATTGAACTGTGTTTTCCATTTTTTGATAAATAAATTACCTATTTAGTTATAAGCTATTTTGATCACGTGACAAAGACGTTTTTGACCCTTTCTTGAATGATTATTCTTCTTTGTGCAGAAATTCGGTTCAAATAGCCCATTTTGACACTATTTTCTGAAAGATCTATTGCGTTTGCAAAAAAAAAAAAAAAAAAAAAAAGGAAAAAAAAACAGCTCAATTACATAGTTTCTGAGCAACAACTCCTGCTAGTTTCATGCATTTCTAAACAAAAATAAATTAAAATTTATGTCATAAAGTTCCCCTTTTGGATTTGTGGAACAGCCTTCACTAACATAAATTATTGCGGAAAAGAAATTCTCGGTTTATTTTCACATGTTTTTTTTTACTTTTTCAAAGATTTTTTAAATATCATAATAAAATTCAAATTTCAAGTTTAGAAGGAATTAGAAACAATTCATCTACGATTTCCTCCTTTAATTAAGTCAGGTCTTAAGAACATGACATAAAATGAAACTAATTAATTTTACAGCTCCTCTGTGAATTAATCACATAAAGAGATCCTTCTTGGTTAATTAATTTGGAATTGGAATGCATTCTGCTAGCTAATGAAGTAATTTAATACTTACACTAAAATCTGTCTCACTTGTCTGAATCTGCAGAAAATTTTAAAAAAAATTGAATGCTGTTGAATTATCTTGTCATATCCATCAAATATATATGAATATTTTTATATACATTTTATAAAATTTTTAAAGCTTTCATAGCACTAGTCGCATTTTTTTTAAAGAATCCAGCTTAGGGGTGGGGTGGTGTGTGTGTGTGTGTGGGGGGGGGGGGGGTAATTACTTTTAAAATGTAATAGAAATTGGATTTATTTTTATTAAAGACTTTGACACGTTATAGAAATAAAATAAACATTTGGAAGTTTAAAGGGAATGTAGGAATGTAATATCATCAATTATTTTTCACTTTATTTATTGGTGATATACACATTATATATACATATAAATTTCAAGAATCTAGATGAAAGAGATAAATCCCATAGTACTATGTAGTTATCTTTTCAGTACAAAATATTATATTATATTATATTACAAGTTGAGCAAGGACCCCAAGGTAGTAATGTTGATTAATAATATGACCTCCAAGAACCCAGTGAAGGTACATAATCCCATTTCGGTCGAAAATTTTCTCCGTTGTCGACGTGGAAAGACGACCCGGGCGAACCACCATCTTCATCGTCTTCTCAGCCATCTTAGAAAAGCTTAAGCCACTCAAAAATCCGCGAAATTCATAAAAATTCATTGCCGTATACTTCTCTTAACAAATTATGAGTTTCAGTAGTGGGTTTTCCAAAATTAAAAAGAAATTCACTGTAATTTTTTACTCTTTTAAAACACTCAACATTTTCCCGGCAAAACACTAAAACACGATCCAAAACAAATGAAGGTCGAGGCCAGACTAATTCGAATACAACTAATTTGGCGGCAGTAATCAATACAGGAGGCTTTTCACTACACAAGGATTGGTCGTACGAATTTGGCGCATGCGCAATTCTTCTGTAGAAGGATTAGTCTCGTTATTAAATAGTCACACCTCGTATATATATGCATGTATTTCGAATATATTTAATCAAAGTTATTGCATAATAGGCGCAAAAGCAGCTCATGAGATATGCAACAAATGTATATCGTAACAACCTTAAAACAAACATCCTTGATAGTAGAAAAAAAAAAAAAAAAAAAAAAAAAAAAAAAAAACTTAAACAACTTTGTAATTTTTTAACAATATTTAATATACTTATTATGTTGATATTTTTTATTGCCATGTAATTACAGGTGATCTAAATATAATTAAAAATAAAAATGTAAAATATTTATGAATTTTGGAACTAAATTCAGATAAGAGCAATTTTAATAAATAGTACATGAGTACAAATTATCTTAATATAGCT
Organism: Maratus speciosus; assembly: GCA_963932465.1. Lineage (NCBI taxonomy): Eukaryota > Metazoa > Arthropoda > Arachnida > Araneae > Salticidae > Maratus > Maratus speciosus. The sequence continues at coordinate 381,483,216 of OZ010796.1, forward strand.
GCTAATTTATTTTTTTATTTTATTATGAATATAAATATACTGTAAATTATAATAAAACTTTAAAATTTTAGTTATATTGATGACGTTTTGATTTACGACTTAATTTTTTTTAATGAATATTACGTAATATATCTGAATTGTTTGAAATTGAACAGGCAAACGATGACGATTATAGTGAAGAATTTTTGGACATTTCTTTTCATATTTTTAACAATAATTTAAATTTATTTGACAAGAGAAATAGTTTCTTTTTTTTTACCAGAAGCATGCCTCATTGTTTTTCCAATTACCATAAAAAGGTTTATATCATCAATTTTATTATAAATCAAATAATTCGATTTAGTAAAAATTGTGGCAATGATATAAATTTTTCTGAACAAATTTTCAATTTTTAGCTAGTTTATTTCCCAAAAACAATCATCCGCAGGATTTTTTAGGATATTATTTGAAGCTACTCTGAAAAATAAATGGAATATTGTGTTTTGGCGGAATTACCATATTTGGACGCCTGCTTCTGGAACATTCTGTATGATTATGCCTTCCCTCATGTCTTTTATAAAGAACTGGTCGGCATGGAGACTTGAACCAAAAGAAGAGGCTGACTTGGCTTGTAAAGTTTGACATTTGATATGGAATAAATTTTTATTTTGGTTTCTACCATGTCAAGGCTTTTAACTGGAAGTAATTTGAAATGTATTTCTGTTCGTCTTATTTCTTTTCTCGTAGGTATGGGTGGAGGTCGGCCGTCTTGTGTATTCATGTTTACTTTATTTTAAAAGTTTGTTTAATGTACACATAACTTTGTGTAATTTATATAACGCTTCTGTTATATTTTAAAGTTTCCATTTTAATTTAAGTTTTTAAATTATCTTTCAAAAGTAATTATATTTTTGAATGTAGGGCTGACTCGTGTTTTGAAACCTACAAGATTTTTACAGTGGGGGATGGGGGACAGTTCTGTCTGTCCACACACTGAGGAGAAACAGACAGTCTTTTTACCTGTGTAGATTAATATTTAACTGTTTTCAGAGTTGATAGTTAATTGTTAAATTTTTATATACACCTTTTTTCAGAATTTTTATTTTATAATTTTCATATTTTGCTTAAACATATACATACCAAAATCAATAATGAAATAGTACATACTGTCGAAAAATTCTATAACGATATATGTAAATGTGAAGATCAAAGAGAAATCAGCCTACATGATCCAAGGGAGAACATAACAGAAACTGAAGAGATGATTCCAATGACGACAGTTGAAATTTCACAAGCCATTAAATATATGAAAAAGGGTAAATGTCCTGGCGAGGATGGAATTACAATGACATTATCAAAGAAGAAGGAAAAGAATTTGCTAAACTGTTAGCCTTACTGTTTTCCGTATGTCTAAAGAAGTCAGATGTACCAGAAGACTGGAATATTGCTGTGATGGTGCTACTTTACTGGAAAGGGGAGAAGGAAAATATCAAAAACTACCATCCAATCAGCTTACTGTCAGTGATTTATAAAATTTTCCCCAAAGTTTGAATGACATGTGAGAATTCGACGATATCTCACATTGGAACTCTCAATTTACAAGGCAAAAGCCAGCATAGGGAAGCTAATGTATTTTCACCTAGCCTCCAAATTTCTTCAGAGTCCTAGAAAATGTCGCTAGAGACGAAACAAATACTTCAATTTCAATCAATCTTCGCAGATGACACTAGGGTGAAAGGAACTCTTTTATCTAGCGAGAGAAATATTCTTTTGATGTTCACGAGGGCCTCGTTCGCGTGGGAAAGTAGAAAGTGAAACCAGAGATGAAACCGGACGCGAAGGTTCCTGACTGCAGCCTATAGAGAAAGGGCTGGCCTATGAGATCATGGGCCAGGGATGGTGAGTGGCTAATGGGAGTGGCTTTGGTCCTAGACGGAAAAACGAAACTGATAAAAGAGGATGCAAGAGCATTCTCGGGAGCTTAATTTTTCCCTTCTGTTGAAGTTGAGACTTCAAGGTGTTTCTGGCCGTGCAGAGTGGAAATCTCTCACGGGTCGACGGCTTCGGGGCATATTCCGAAGCACAGAAAAGCGAAAACCAGGTGTGGCTGTTAAGATATCTCCATCACGGAGTTGAAGATCGGAGGTTCCTAAACCTCGGTTAAACACCTACAAAAGTGCGACATTCCTGTCGAGCATCGCGAACTCTATCTTCGAAAATAGTGGACATTGAAATAATAAGAGACTGACTACACTGAAAGCGATCTATTATTCGAGGACTGGACTTGATTCTACAAATATATTATTGTCAGCTGAACTCGAACCCTTTTATGAAAAACGTTGTAAATAAGACTTATATAATCCAGAAAATATTATTTAATTGTTTGTAAGGCAATAAAATATTTCTTCGACTTTAAATAAGCCTTGGCCGTTGAAGTTGCCCGCTACCACACCACCTTACGACATCGGCTCCGTTACAGACAAGACTCGAATCACCTCCTCCAGACTCAGCTCAACATACAATTGGTTGGTTGGTTGGTTTATTGGGGTTTAATGGTACAAAGTACCATTAGGAACATGTTGCGTCAAGAAAATATTAAAATAAAAAAAACACAGAATTATATTTCAAAAGCATATCATAAAGCAACGCAAAACAGCACAGTTTAATAATATATATAAAGATAAAATGTATAAATAAAACCACTCAATCAAGTCAAAATACCATAGCTAAAAGGAAATTAAAATCTAAAATTATAAAGAAGACTATGTTAAAAAAATTATAATAATACTGCATAAAGACAAGTTTTTAAAAAATCATCAAACATTTACAGTAAATTTCTGTACAATCATATTGATCTATAATCAATGGTGTGAATAGCTTAATTTTAGTAAAACAGGTTGAAATAAACATATCTTATAAAAGGAAGCTGGTTAAAATCACTTAGGATCAAATCCCTCAAAAACAATTTTTTCCTCATTTACATCTGTGTCATAAGACTGACTTCCACATAGTGCAAGAGCTGTTTGGAATCCTTAAAATTATCAAGTGGTGCTTCAAAATGTGATTATGTGACTTTTTTCTTAACAGTTTTCTTCTGTGAATATTCTTGCGATGAAATTTTCTTCTTTTGTGCGCATGACTTTTGTTTTCCTTGCTGTGTTACAAAAATATACGGTTTTTGAAATTTGCTTAGAAGATTGTTTGGCTGAACTTTAGACGAATCTGTTGTGACAAGCTGCGATGATAAGTATAATCTAGAACGACTATGTTTAGAAGAGTCAAAATATTCTATTGTGGTGGGCTGTGATAAATGCGGCAAAAGTTTCAACCACGGTAAATTTACTGGCTTGCAATAGTAGGAATTATCAAAGAATTCTTTCTTAACAGTATCAGATGATGAAGAGGCAGATGTATCAGCTATTAAAGAGGATTGAGTTTGAATGCTTATATGTCTTATGGATTTTGCAGATTGTGTCCGTAAACTACAACAAAAAAACCCCTGCAGACGGGATTCTCGATGCAAGGTTTGCGTGCTTTTAGGTACGAAATTTTTGAATAATTTTAACAGCAAGGATTTTTTTTCACGGATCCAGTTTGGACAAGAGAGAGAGTATGCCGTATGGTCACCCTTACAATTTGCGCAGCGTTCAGAGTTTGCGCAAGATTTATAGTTATGGCCGACTTTTGCGAAAGTGAACAGGTAACAGAACCACGACAAGTAGTAGTAGTGTAGTTATAATGTTGACATTTAAAACATCAGAGATTGTTAAGAATGTAAGACCGGACAGGGCAGTTCGAGTAGGCAGCTTTAATTTTAGTTGGTAGAGTGAGGCTATTGAATGTCAGAATAATTTGCTTTGAAGGACCACTTGTCCATTGCGACGGGTAGTAATACGGCGTAAATCTATGACATTTTGATCTTTTAAATTTTGTAGTTCTTCCTTTGTAGAAAATAAAAGAACCGGTTCAGATATTACACCACGGCTTGAATTTAGAGTTTGATGAACTTGAAAAGAAACAAAAAAGGAACGTATTATTTGCCAATGAAATTGTGAGTAGTTGGCTGAAGAGTTCACCAACAAATCCTCAGACTGCAGTTTTTTAAGTGAATAACCATCTCCGAAAAGAGATTGAAATGTTTTGCGATAAGAAACGGTGAAGTTCTTTTGAAAATACTATCAGAGTGACTATCAGTGCGTTTAATTACAAAAATCGAATGAATGAAATATTTATTCTGTACAGTTTGTTGCTTTCCACATGGGAAAGAAATAGAAGAAAATAAATTACTTACATCTATAGTAGAAGAAAAAACAATTCAAACCATGGCTGCATCACCCACTGCCGAGCCCAACAAGGGCATGCACATTCGTGCAGTAGTGCTAACCAGGAGCCATACGTTCACATGACACTCCTATGCCAGTTTCACTCTTAAAGAGATGGTTAGTAAGTGCCTGCTCAATTAATCTATAGCCAGTGACAAGTCAGCTGACCAGCCGTTTGATGCATAAGTGACTGATATGCATCTCCCCTCTACCTGAAGCAGAGGCCAAAACAGTGTGTTGGATTCCCTCAACTGCCAGGATCCCCCTTTCCAGGAACACGAGCCGCCACGCACGGGGCTGGTTTACGGTACTCCATAAGACGATATAGACAGAATGGTATCGGCTTATGCAGAATTGCCCTCAACGAGAGTGAAAAAAAAGAAGGCAAGTGAAAGGGGAGGAAAAAGGAAAAAGAGGAAGATCGCTGAGGTGTCCGTGGTTGCAAAGCCCGGGAATACCTAAAGAAGGTATCCTCTCGTGAGGATGTCCCATCAACCTACAGAACAAGCAGGATTCCCGAGTGGATTTAGCGCAATGGATCATATTCAAACAGTAAGAGAACTCATAGAAAACATAAGGAATATAATTTACATCTCTGCCTTGCCTTTATTGATTATGAAAAAGCATTTGATTCGGTTTACACATGAGCATTAGTAGAATCTTGGTAGGACATCGATATAGACAAACCTTATCTCAATATCACAAAAAAGATTTACAAGAAAGCAAGAACAACCATCCATTTGAATAAAGGAAAAGCGAAGACCAAACTTGGAAGAGGTCTAAGACAAGGAGACACTATTTCGCCTAAGCTTTTTACTGCTGTCTTAGAAAATATTTTCAAGAAGCTGGATTGGGGAAACAAAGGAACTAGAATAAATGGGGAACATTTAAGTCATCGCCGGTTTGCTGACGACATTTTAATTTTCAGAAATGTCCCTGAAGAATTGGAAAATATGCTAAAAGATTTGGCATAAGCTAGCATTAACCCGTTCGCGACGGGAGCCTTTTACGAAATTTTTAATCTTTTGTCACCGTTTTTTAAAAACAGAAATTTGTGTCTTCTTGAATCGAGAAAATGCGCTGATTACATAAGGCAAATTTTACAGTAAAATTTTACTGGTGAGGAAAACAAGGATTCTGAGTGCTTCATGCGGCACGCATACGTGCCGCTCGTCCCCAAGGGGTTAACGAGGGATTAAAAATAAATTTGGAAAAGACTGAGGTGATGTTCAACTCATTTGCACCAAAAAAGAAAATCCTTTACATGAACAATGAGATTAAGGAAGTGCCCAATTACGTGTATCTTGGACGGAAAATATCGGACAAAAATATCATGAATGAAATAAATAGAAGAATAAGGTATGGAAGGAATGCTTTTGTGAAGAGCAATATTATTATAAAGAGTAACATACCTTTTTGTTTGAAAAGAAAGGTGTTTAACCAATGTGTTTTGCCTGCATTAACTTATGTAGCGCAAACATGGGAGCTAACAAAGCGGATGGTACAAAGATTACAAACAACACAGCGAAGTATGAAAGGATGTATGCTAGGCATAACTAGAAGAGACAGAAAGAGAATAACCTGGATAAAAAAATCAGACGAAAGTTTTTGACAGCATCGAAAGAATTAAACAGCTAAAATGGAAATGGGCTGGGTACATTGCAAGAAGACAACACAATAGATGGAGCACAAAGACCCTACAGTGATATCCTAGAGATGTAAAACGACCAAGAAGAGGACTTCAAGTAAGATGGAGTGACGAAATCACAAAAGTGGCCTGTGTTAATTGGAAGACTAAAGCACTAGACAGGAAATAACAGCAAAATTTGGAGGGAGACTTCCATCCAGCAGTGGATAGAAAATGGTTGATGATGACATACATAATATACTAGGGTGGTCACAAGAAATCAATTTTCGATTTTTTCTGGGGGACCCCCAAAAAAGTTTTCAAGTGGCTAGAAAATGAGATTGGCAAAGTTTCAGCTCATTTGGATAATGTTAACCCGTGCCTCATAGAGGTCAAAGTTTGATAAAACGTAATTTTTCGCAAAAAAATGCTGTTTTTACTTCATGAAGTGAATACGATTGAGCCTAGAAACATAATGCTTGTCTCATTTCATAAAAAAATGCTTTTGTCTTGAAGATCCACACACCAATTTTTTTTATAAAAAATTATAGATTTAAATATATGCACATTTTTCAGGACCAGACTCGATCTGAATCCTAAAAATTGACTTTTCATGAAAATCCAAAAAAACGTTGAAACATTCTATTTCATCTGCTTTTCACCTTTCTGTTTTCATTTTGTACATAATAAAGGGTTTAATTAAAAAAAATACAAGCGTAAATGAAAGAAATCGAAATCTAAACTTAAAGAATTAAAAGAAAAAAGGGTAAAGAAGTATAAAAATGAGAATAAATAATGTTCAAATGCGTTTTATTATTAAAGTTGTATTACAAGAAAGGAAGCATTATATAAAAAAGGAAATTATTATCCCTTACAATTTTCACAGTAAGGTGGTAATGACTTAGATAAGGTGGCTTTTGAAGAGTCTTGAAAAGTTTTTCTACATTCAGAAACAAATTTTAGCAGAAACTGCTTACATCCTTCGTCTTTTGTTAAACAGGAATCGAAATTTCAGATTAATTTTATTCCCCTCTCAGCTGTGTCATTGACAACCTTAAAACCATTCACTACATTTTTCTGCTTTCATATAATGTTTATTTTCACATCTTACATTGGGATCGGTATTTAAAAACTGAATATTAACATAAAATCTCTTAAAATGTACAGTTTGAAAAAAAAAAAAAAAAAAACAACAACGTCTTTGTTCAATAAATAATCCACTTCGTTAAATCCCTTTGTTCTTCTTACATTCCTATCATCATCATCATCCTTTTCTTCCTCAAACGACTTTAATTTTACAGCTATGCTTATTTTAACCTTTTTTTCCAAAGTATCATCTAAGAATGAAAATGCAACTTGATCCTAGTTAAGATACCAAAGTTAGCTTATCATTTTAGTTAATGCTTTGTCTGTAACCTATTTATCACTTTTTCTGTAGTCAACAAATGATTTTAATAATTGCAGGTCTTGATTGGGGGGTGGGAGCATTGAACTATGATTTGACAATAAATATTGCTTATAAATAAGCAAATATGTCTAATACCTTCTTTTTTTAAATTTGATAATGAGAGCTGAACCCTGAAAAGATATATTTTGAGAGAATAAATGACCAGTGCCATCCATCTGGCATGATGAATAGTACCAGGTGCTGTGAAAAAAGTCTTTTGGAGGAAGATGTCTTATAAAAATTACACAAAGTTGGATAAATTCTTTATAATCATCCCTGTACTGTTCATGTTTTAAATGTTCTGTAAGAAAGCTTGAAATTTCTTCTGAATTAAGTATTTTGTATCTAATATATCATCTTCAATAGCATTTTTATACTTAATCTGAACTAACTTAGACCACCCAATCTGAATTTTTTTTATATATCTGGCTTAGGGGCAGTAATTGTGCCCACTTCACAATCAAAAACAGCTTTTAGGGTAATTTCTAAATTATGGTGGCGATATGGTAAATATAGAAAATATTTCCTTTAATAATTGCTATAGCAAAATGCAGGTTCCTCTGAGGTGACCAGTTTTCACTGCAGTGGTATCAAAACGCATTGCCTGGATTTTACCAAATTCCTCCTACTCTTCAATTGTCGAAAATACAAATTTTGACTGAATTATTTCGATACTATTTTCAAACTGAGAAACTCCTATTAACTGTTCTTCATCTCCACAATTAGTCAAAGCTGCTATCCTCTCTATATTTTCTTTATTCAAAAAATAAGGAAGCAGTTTTCCATCACAGTGAACAACACCTCCCTCTAAATTGAAAATTTTAAATCTGTTTTTAAAGAGCTCAGTTCTTTGGTTTCGAAATAGTTGTTTGCGGAGTCATATTACAATTGTACTTAAAATTAAATTCTGTGGTTAACTGCTGGATGTACTATAATTCTCCGGTGTTCAGTTTCACTTGGCGAATATTATAAAATAAAATACATAAAACTTGACAATTACTTGGTATCTTACTATCGGTGATTTGATGAGGCATGTGGCTAATTTAAAAAAAATCTTGCATTTCTGCTGCCATCATACAGAAAAGGGAGAGGAGGGGTGCCGGAATGAATAAAACTAGATAACACTAGTAGGTAACAAAACCAATCTAAAAAATAATAATGTCCTGTAATAAGAAGACCTGTAATGCTCTGTAATAAGAAGAGAAATTCATATGTTCTTTTAAATGGGCTTCAATTGCAATACATATTGAGGAGATCTTTCTTTCCAGGCGCAGAACTAGATAACTAATAATTAGCTATAATTGATGAAACATTTTTAAAGTTACAAAAAATAATCAATTTCTTTTGCCTTTTAATGCAAATAATACAAAAAAAAATATCAAAAGTAATCAAAATTATTCATTTGTAATTTTTCACTTCTTTTTCAAAAATGCAGTGTTTGAAAAATACTAAATGTCATTAAATATAAGTTTTGGTGAGGGTGAAAGTTCAAGGCAAATATATGTTCTATGAAATAAAACAAGAATCAGGTTTCTAAGACAAATAGTTTCGACTTAATGCAAGAAAAACTACAATTTTTCGCCAAAAATCAGTTTTTCAAGAATTCAACCTCGATAAGGCACGGCTTAATAGTATTCAATTGAACTGAAACTTTGCCAATCTCATATTCTAACTAATCGGAAACTTTTAGAGGGATCCCACATAAGGAAATATAAAAATAAATTTTTCCGATATATCTTGTGACCACCCTAATATTATACTATAAATAGGTAGCGCTGTTACAACGAACTCCACGGACCGCAAATATCCTTTCTCTATAAATAAATTATATTGCGTTAAGGGGATACAGCGCTAAATGTTATTATTATTATTATTTTTTTTTTTTTTTTTTTTACGAAACCTCATCTATTTTATCAGATTGTGCTCTAATGGGACCTGACTACATAAGAAAAACGTGTTAAATGTAAGGGGAAAGTGGGAGTATGTGAAAAGCGTTCATTCCATATAATTAACATCCGATAAAAATTTTTTAAAATTGTTAATAGTTCAATCAGCTCTGTTTTTAATGTCAATCCTATTAACTATTGACATTTTTTTTAAAAATTAACTGATAATTAGATGAAATAGACACTGTTCACATGTTCCCACTTTCCCCCTATAAGTAAGAAATAGATAAATTACAAATACGCTGTAAATGCCACAAAACATCAAAATTCAGGAAACATTTATTCTAAATCCTCTGACTCAGAAAATTATTAATAAAAGAAAATTCTTGATGGGGATAGTGCTTAATTTTCCATAGAAAAACTATCATGTTTTTTTTTTTTAATGTTTCAGAAATCTGCCTATCCATTTTACCTACTTTAATTGGTTATGGATTTGTTTTTTTGTTTTTTTAAATTAGATTAAAACGTTAGATTATATTATTATCTATACTTTAATTATCAATTCCTATACAGTAAAATACGAACGGTCTTACTTACTATTAATTAGTTTTTTAAATTAACTTAATATTGTACCAAATCAATCTAGTATCAAAAAAGAAATTTCCATAATAAATAAAAATAGGCAAATTTTTATTTTCATATAAAAATTATTTCTGTACCAAAAACATTTTCATTGGAAAACGAACTCTTCAAGCAATAGATAACAATGTAGCCTATATAATAAGCTCTTATTTTGTAGATTACGTTTATATGATGGTATTGCTTCTAAACACAAGCATTAGAAAACAATGCAAAATATATTGACGAGGATTCAATCTTTATATTACGGACAAATTTATCTTAAGAAATAAAATAAGATCGATACATTATCACCGGTTTTCCTTGAGATAAAAAAAATATAAATTTCTAATAAAGACAAATAGGTTAATTCGTATTTTCATATGTGAAGTGTTTTTTCACCAAGAATATTTTCACAGGAGAAATAATATCATTAAATAAGATGACATGAGAATGTAGTGTATAAGAAACTCGTTTTATAATATAATATTATATTATAATATAACATATATGTAATATATAACATATATATTATATATATATAACATATTATAATATAGCAATATTAGTTGCAAAAATATTCCTTTAAAAACAATGCAGAGTATATTGATGTCGATTAAATTGGGAGATTTATTTATCTTGAAAAATGAATTAAAGGAAATACAAAAACTGAAACAATCAATGTTTATACTCTTAATTATCTTTTGTAATGTGAATTATACTTTTTAAAACATATTTCAGAGCAAATTATTATTTTGAAAAGAACAAAAATACTAAAATCATTCATAATTTTTATATTTTTTATTATTATTATCTGAAATATTTTCGTGCCTTCACGGAAAAATGCAGTTATTTATTTAGAAAGATAGTTTTATTTAAATGTTGTTGACAATCCAAATTCACTGTATGCACGATTATTTGTATTATAGCAATAGGTTTTTTATATAAAAAAAATAAATATTTCAAATCCATTTTGATTGTAAAACAGAGGCTTTTACGGTATTAATCACTTTAATGAGAAATTTATATTGACGATTGTCAAAAAAATAAGTTTTCGCGAATCTTGGTGTTATACATAATCTTTCATAGAGATCTGTTACAGATTTATTTCATCCCATACCGTATATATGTATGTATTTAATCTAACCGAACAATACCATGGTCAAACAACCCTAACATTTAGCAGTATATTATTATCTGCACCTTCAGCCTACACCCACGCAGATTAATAATCCATCATAATAACGCTGAACTGTTATTGAAAAAGGAACAATTGAAGATGATTGGATGATATACTCACGATTCAGAATTAAGGGCACTGGAAAATTTCTTCCATAGGATGTAAGAAAACAAATATAAAATCACGATTTTTAGTCATGATGAATCCCAACTGATAAAAATTGCAATCAATTTAAAGAACCCGTGTGCAACATTATGATACGAATTATCCAGACCAGCATAAAACATGAATCCGACTAGACACTTCAAACTTACTGACAGCTAGGTTCAAAGGCACCTTGCCCGAAATATGAATTAAAAAGGAACTCAAACTACTCATTTATATCAAAGATACATCCTGGTTTGGATTGAACAGGGAGTAATTTTCTTGGACGTTGAATTCGATCTCAGACGTCTCATGCTAATATTTTCACGATTTGAAAAGACACATGGTTATTATGGATTATCATGCGTATTGTAATGTGTATTGTATCCATTAGCCGTAATCCTTTTCATACCGTACTTCTAATTAAGTCTAAAACAACCAAACAAAAAATTACTCTTTACAATATTCCCCATATTTAAAAAGGAATAGAAATTTTAATCGCATCTCTTTCAATAGTATTCGCTAGTTTTTATTTAATGTAAGGGGCTTTTTTTTTCAAGAGAGCATTTGTTTTTGTTCAACTGTTTTTCTATAATAATATTTACCATACGTTTAAATTCAAGTGTAATTCCCTTTTTAATTATATACTAAAGATATATTAGATTGCAACATGCAGTGTTGCAAGTAAACGAATTTAACGCAACACCCTTAAACAAGTTATAACCGAGTGTGTTCAAAACTAATATATGAACCTTCATTGGCAATTTATGCTGGAGTTTTGGATTTTGTGCAAATTTATTATTTCAGGTTATAAAAGTATCAGATAGACATCTGCAATTATGAACATTTTAAAATCTCGCCTTTTTTAGTTATATGGCATCCCCTTCCCTCCCGAAAAGTAACAATCCTTTGATTTACGAACACGGTGGTTGAAACCAAAGAAACAAACGCGAGTTTTGACGGCGATATAGTAAAAGGGTTAAGCAAATTTTATATAAATAGACAAACTAAGATTAATAACGGCTATATTTTTTGCACATGAGCATAACCAGTATCAACTTGTGACCGACTGTTTTAGGGATGCTCCATATTTTATCCAAAAACCTTACTTTTGTAACCACTTTACTACCACTATTTCCGAATGCTAATCTCGCAGAAATAGTCGCAGAATGTTTTAAGGTTAAATGAGAGGAAGATAAGTAACTGTACAACAATCTGCAATTAAAAAAGGCGAAGATTAGTATTCTGAAGAGCTGGTAGAAAAGCCACTAGCATGCAGCACCCTCCAAAAAGCCGCTACTAAACATAACTATTAGATGAATAATTAAAAAATAAGTAAAAGTGCAGTGTTTAATAAGTTAAAAAATATTCTTCAAATACTTTTACAAAATTATGTGAAAACCCAAGTTACTTTTTTATAATAAATTGAAGTCCCGTGTTGGGGGAGGGACTTGACGAATTTTATGCACTGACTAGGTGATACCATCAACTTTTAAGGAGCAGACGGTATGTCACACATCAATAACTCTCTGAGGTATAAGTACATATGTTCAAATTCCAACTGATTACCGCTTTAACCCTTTCACGACTAAGGGAAAGTTTTTTCCCCATTTTAAAATTGGTGATTGTCGTATTTAATTATAACCTTATCTGCATTTTTTATACAGAATGTCAAAATAGAACGTATGCCGAAAGCAACTACTTAAAAGATGTGCAGATTGTGCAAAACTCCGCATAGAAAATAGGACGCGTAATATATGTGCTATGTGAAATGTCCATCTTTGTTTCGCATCCAAAAGAAATTGCTTCGCAGAATAACGTAATTAGTACATCATTTTTTAAAGTAATTTTATTTCATAATTTTGTATTATTTTAGTTAACATTTTGTTATAGTAAACCAATAAATAAAAGGTATTGCATAATAAGCCAAACTATAATTTGTGCTACTTTTGTAGTCCATTGGGAAAAATATTTCCCGCATACATTTCCAAAAAACTACACATTGTTATGTATCTTTCTTATGATTTTCATTTATTTTACGTCTAAGCAAACTAAAATAAACAGTTAAATACTAATATTTACTCTTAGCAAACTTTTGGTCCTGTAAGGGTTAATAATGAATCATCATCATGCACAAAATCATTAGATCTCAATTATATTGTAGCCTGAGTTGTCTAAGTCTATTGATATGCATAATTACATTTTATGCTATTCGAATCAGTACACATCTTTGGCAACAGTTAAAAAGTGTATACCAATGTTTATCACCAGTTTTACTAAAGAAGCCAGAGGTTTTATTTATATTGTGTATATCCAGCTTAGAAATCTGCACGGGCCAAATCTATCCGGAATGACTGGCCAAAACGAAATCTATCTTGACCCAACCCGACCCCGCATTAAAAAAAGCTAAAAATTTGATATTAGAACAGGAAGTTCCATTTATTTTTCTTCAGTTTATGACCCGACCCTTCTGATTTTGTAAGAAAAGAGCCTACAATCCTTAGTTAGCATTATCCTATAATTATCCTATAATTTCCATGGACGGTTTCAAATATGAACAGTTATGTACTCATTTTTAGCTCACAGGCTATCAAAGCCTGAGAGCTAATGTGCCCGCCCGTTCTGTATGTATGTACGTACGTACGTATGTATGTATGTATGTATGTATGTATGTACGTAACGCGATAACTCTTGATAGAAACATCCGATTTGCTTCAAAATTTTTTTCTAGGTTCATTCTGATAAGGCGCTTCCCTGATTAGTTTTGGGAGTTCATTGGTTAAGGATAAAGGGGGAAAAACGGGGTTAGTCCAACCCCTTAATTCAGATAAATGGGTTTTTCATGCAGAATCATTCGATTTGCTCCGAATTTGGTATACCGGTTTATTATGTTAAGGAACTTCCCGGATTAGTTTTTGGTGTTCATTGGATAAGGATAAAGGGGAAAAAGGGGGGTTAGTCCACCCCCTTAATTCAGATAAATGGGTTTTTCTTGCAGAATCATTCGATTTGCTCCGAATTTGGTATACCGGTTTATTATGTTAAAAAACTTCCCTGATTACTTTTGGGGGTTCATTGGTTAAGGATAAAGGGGGAAAAGGGGAGTTAGTCCACCCCCTTAATTCAGATAAATGGGTTTTTCTTGCAGAATCATTCGATTTGCTCCGAATTTGGTATACCGGTTTATTATGTTAAGGAACCTCCCTGATTAGTTTTGGGGATTCATTGGTTAAGGATAAAGGGAGAAAAGGGGGGTTAGTCCACCCCCTTAATTCAGATAAATGGGTTTTTCATGAAGACTCATTCGATTTGCTCCGAATTTGGTATACCGGTTTACTATGTTAAGGAACTTCCCTGATTAGTTTTGGGGGTTCATTGGTTAAGGATAAAGGGGGAAAAGGACGGTTAGTCCACCCCTTTTAATTCAGATAAATGGGTTTTTCATGCAGAATCATTCGATTTGCTCCGAATTAAGTATACCGGTTTATTATGTTAAGGAACTTCCCTGATTAGTTTTGGGGGTTCACTGGTTAAGGATAAAGGGGGAAACGGGAGGTTAGCCCGCCCCTCTTAATTTAGATAAATGCGTTTTTCATGCAGAATGATTCGATTTGATCCGAAGTTGGTATACCGGTTTATTGTGTTAAGGAACTTCCCTGATTAGTTTTGGGGGTTCATTGGTTAAGGATAAAAGGGGAAGTGGGGCTAGTCCACCCCCCCTTAATTTATATAAACGGGTTTTTCATGCAGAATTATTCGCTTTGCTCCAAATTTGGTATACCGGTTTATTATGTTAAGGAGCTTACCTGATTCGTTTTGGGGATTCATTGGTTAAGGATAAAGGGGGGCTAGTCCACCCCCTTTATTTAGATAAATGGTTTTTTTGCAGGATTATTCGATTTGCTCCAAATTTGGTATACCGGTTTATTATAATAAAGAGCTTCCTGATTAGATTTGGAGGTTCACTGGTTAAGTATAAAGGGGGAACCGGGGGCTAATTCCCCTTCACTTATTTTTTTGAGGGGCATTATTCTTTAAAATAAGAGTATAATATACAATTAGTGTGAATAGCCTGTGAGCTCAATGCCATCAGTTTAGCTGGACACTTTTTCTTTTTTATTTATCTTATGTATGTATTCAAACATGAAGTGTTACTCCTTTTTGATCCATGTATGTATGTTGCGTAATCTATCTATTTTTTATCTGACCTCAGGAGAGTGGTGATCACGTAACATGGTTTTCACATTACATTTTTGTATCTGTTTGCATAAAAAAATGATTTATTTTGTTCATCACGTTTTATTGATTATTATGACTTTTTTGTAAAATGGCAACAGTTTTATCATTGGAATTTTGTTATTTAAGAAATGTAGGAATATTCTAGATAGTTGAAATGTTTTGAAATGTACGCTTAAGATGTACAAAGTTTAAGAAGTATTATTTTTTGTTGTTATAACAAATGTTTTGCTTGTGATGTTAATTGAAGATCTTTTTTCTGAATTATTCAAACAAATTATAGCATCGGGTAGATGCTTCGTATCTAGTAATGCTTCCGTTTATTTGTTTTTAAATCGCATCAGATGAAATATATTTTTCTGTCTGCAACATTTGGCGTCCGCGACAGGATATTTGTTTGAATAGAAAAAAAGATTTGAATCAACAATGTCTTTAAAAGCCTTACGAGTTAAAAAGAAAAATGAAAAGGCAGCTTTTGCTGCAATTGTTGAGAAATTAGAAACGGAAATTGAAAGTGAGGACTTTCACCTAATTGATTCTCAGATTTTGCTAAATCAGTTGAATGACAAGTTTAATAGACTAAATCTCACCGAAGAAATAATTTTGGCGTTAACTAATGACAAAGAATATGAAACGGAATTCACTGCAAATGAAGTTGATAGAGATTTATATTTGAGTTTAAAAGTGAAGATAGAATATAAAATTGAAACTCATAGATCGAAATTAGCCAATCAAGATTCAGTTTTGCCATCGAATATAGAAAAAGCGGACAAAAACAGGAAATTTAAGCTTCCGAAATTGGAGCTAAAGAAATTTTACGGCGATACCAGAGAATTTTTAGGCTTTTGGAGCCTATTTTCCAAGATAGACGAAGATCCGAATTTAGCTCCAGAGGATAAGTTTCAATACTTGGCGCAGTGTTTAGTTCCGAATTCCCGAGCTGCTCAGTTAGTTAACAGTTTTCCTTTGATGGCTGAGAATTATCCAAAAGCAGTTAAGCAACTAAAGGAGCATTTCGGTCGGGATGATTTATTAGTTCAAATCTATGTTCGAGATTTGTTGAGTCTTGTGATGAAGAATGCTACTACTGGGCGTAGTACTGCAGAATTGGCTGTATTTTACGGTAGTATAGAAAGCAAGCTTCGAGCATGAGAAAGTCTTGGGCAGACCAAAGAAAAGTTTGCGGATTATCTGGGGCCACTAGTGGAATCCTGTCTACCTGAAAGTATACTTAGAGCATGGGAGAGAAGTCGTGCTCTGGAAGAAGCGGTGCCAAAGAACTCTGAAAGGACGCTCGACAATCTAATGGTGTTTTTGCGCCACGAAGTAGAATCTGAAAAGATGATTAAATTAGAACAAACTGGTTTTTCTGGTAATATTGTTAAACGTGTAAATATTAAAAATGCTAGTAGTGATAAGTGTGATGCATCAACTGCAGCTATGTTAGTAAGTACAAACGAAGGGTCTAAGGGTAAGTTTACTTATACTTGCATTTTTTGTAAAAAGCCCCACGCTACTGCAAGATGTTTTAAAGCAGAAAAGATGAGTTATAATGATAAAAAATTAATTGTACTAAAGAAAAGGGCATGTTTTTCTTGTTTAAAGATTGATCATTTAAGACATCAATGTAAAGCTAATGTTAAATGTTTAATTTGTAATGGTAATCATTTAAAGTTAATGTGTTCTCAGAGTCATGAAGAGAATGAGTATAAACAAAATGATTCAAAAACTGAGGTTTCTCTTTCTAATAATAGTAAGGAAAATGTGTATTTGCAAACTTTATGTGTAAATATTTTTGTTAAGAGTAAAAAAAAAGAGGATTAGAGCTCTTATAGATTCAGGATCACAACATAGCTATGTGGATGAAAGGGTTTTTCAGGAAATGAAAGTAAACCCAATTCGGGAAGAGAAAATTATTCAGTGTTTGTTGGGGCAAGGAGATGGAGCCATTATCCCATTCAGTTTTTTTTTTTTTTTTTTTTTTTTTGGTTAGATAGAACTTTTTAACTTTGTTTTGAAGCCTTTTCGGAAGAAAAGATTTGCGGTTTTGTTCCTATTGTTAAGGATCCTAAAATTTTGCAGGAATTAAAGCAAAGGAAAATAGAATTTAGTGATAACGTATCTAAAGAAAATGAAATTGATTTGTTATTAGGGGCAGATGTTATTGGGAAATTATTAACGAAGGAATTCGTACAGTTGTCTTCGGGACTCACTTCAGTCAAAACCAAACTGGGATGGGTCCTCATGGGTAAGCACACAAGTGAGGAATATGTTAGAAATAATGTATTATCCAGTCTGTCTTTGCATGCGCGAGATATTTCAGTAAAGTGTTTATCGGAGTTGGAGGTGTTAGGCATAACAGATCCTATTGAAAATGTTAAAATAAAAAATCGAATGGCTGAGGAAAAGATTGATTTTGAAAGTAAATTATCAATACATCCCGATGGTAGATATGAGTTAGAGTTACCATGGAAATGCGAAGCTGACAATTTGTCAGATAATAAAAATATATCTCTGACGCGTCATGAGAAAATGATTAAACGGGCTAAAGAAAGTGGAATTCTAGGTGATTATCAAAAGGTGTTTCGGGAATGGAAAGAATTAAACATTATTAAAAGGGTACCTGAAAAAGAATTAGACAATCGATGCCATTTTTTGCCGCATAGGCCTGTATTAAAAATGAATAGTGAAACAATAAAAGTAAGACCCGTATTCGATGCTTCTGCTAACGAAAGGGGAAAACATTCTTTAAATCAATGCCTATTTAAAAGGCGTAATTTATTAAAATTAATCCCAGATATCATTGACAGATTTAGTCTATTTCCTATTGGTTTAAGTGACGATATAGAAAAAGCATTCCTTCAGCTGAGTATTGCCCCAAAAGATAGAGATTATTTGCGTTTCTTTTACCCATGTGATGAGGGGATAGAAATTTATAGGCATTGCCGCATTGTTTTCCGAGTATCCTGTTCTCCTTATTTACTGAATGCTTCCATTACGCACCTTTTAGACAACTTCTCACCTGATTTTAATAAAGTGGCTCATAAGTTAAGAAATTCTTTTTATGTTGATAACTGTATAACTGTTGTAAATAATGTCAGGGAAGAAAAGAATTTTATTGAACAGGCTAAAATTATTATGTCTAGAGGCTGTTTTAACTTACGTAATTGGGAAAGCAATATTAATTGTAAATTTACATCTAAACGTTCTCGTGATACCTCTTTATTAGGAATGTTATGGAATATAGATAACGATACACTAAAATGTAACATTAATGTAAATATGTTGACATGTAATGTTAAAGTAACTAAGAGATTGGTTTTATCTATTGTGCAATCTATATTTGATCCAATTGGTATACTTGCTCCAGCTACATTATTGCCTAAGTTAATTTTGCAAGAAACGTGGAAACAAAAAATTCAATGGGATGATATGTTGCCTGAGGACATTGTAAATAAATTTTATTCATGGTTAATTGATTTTCATTTGTTAAAAGATGTAGCAGTACCTCGTTATGTAGGCTCTAATGCAACGTTCGACTTGCATATTTTTGTTGATGCTTGTAAAATTGCTTATGCTGCATGTGTTTTTGCCCGAACTCGTGATTCTTCGGGAATTAAGTTGACTCTTTTAAGAGCGAAAACTCGTGTAGCACCTTTGAAAATCTTAAGCATTTCAAGACTGGAGTTAATATCGTGTTGCATTGGAGCCAGGTTAGCTTTTTCCATATGTATTGCCATAAATACTTTTGATAAGAAAATTACATATTGGAGTGATTCTACAGTTGCTTTGTGGTGGATAAAAAATCATGGGGAATGGTCGAATTTTGTTGCAAATCGGATCAAAGAAATCAGGTCTCTGACACAATCAGAATCATGGAGACATGTCCCCGGTCATATGAATCCAGCTGATATATTATCTCGAGGTTGTTCTCCTAGTCGAATGCTACGTTCTGAGGGGTTTAATGGACCTTCATGGCTCAAACAAAATCCAGAATCTTGGCCTGTTAATGAAATTTTTGGGGAACCTACTGAAGTTAATGATGAAAAGAAAAAGTTAAACTTACAAATATTAATGTGTCAGAGTTGTCTGATCCTTTGAATTGGAAGATTTTCCAATTATGATAAAATGATTGGGGTTTTCTGTTGGGTTTTACAATTTATTAACAACTGTAGAAACACTCCCAATTTATGTAAAGATCTTTCTGTTGATGAAATTGTAAAATCTGAAAAGTGTTTGATTAGGTTAATTCAGAATTCTTATTTCTCTGATTTAAAGACTGCTAACTTCCTCAATGTATTTACTGATAATGAAAATATTATAAGAGTGAAGACCAAAATAACTAAACGTAAGGACAGATCTGATTTTTTAAAGCCTATTTGGCTACCTGGTAAATGTATATTTAGTGAATTGTTAATTGAATCAGTGCATAGAAAAAACTGTCATGCAGGACTGCATATGATGCAATCATTATTAAGAGAAAGATTTTGGATAACTAAGCAACGTAAGAGTATTCGTAAGGTATTGAATAGATGTACAAATTGTAAAAGGTATACAGCAGAACCAATGTCATGTGAACCCGTACCTCTACCGGCTGATCACGTAGAAAGTTGTTCTGTATTCGCGGTTGTAGGGACTGATTTGGCGGGACCTTTATTTCTAAAAGGTGGTAGAAAGGTTTAGATTGCTTTGTTCACCTGTGTGGTGTACAGGGCTATCCATTTAGAACTTGTGTCCTCCTTATCAGCGGAATCTTTTCTTTTAGCTCTAAGGCGCTTTATAGACAGGAGAGCAGGCCCGAAATAATTTATTCGGACAATGGGAGTAATTTCAAAGGCGCGTTTAATGAGCTTTCAAAATTAGACTGGAAAGCGATACTTAAGGTTCCTAAGCGGCTTGATCGTTTTAATCAAGCAATTTATTCTTTTGAGTCGTTTGCCACTGACTCAAAAAGGGGGGAGGATGTTGCGTAATCTATCTATTTTTTATCTGAGCTCCGGAGAGTGGAGATCACGTGACATGGTTTTCACATTATATTTTTGTATCTGTTTGCATAAAAAACTGATTTATTTTGATCATCACGTTTTATTGATTATTATGATTTCTTTTTGTAAAATGGCACCAGTTTTATCATTGGACTTTTGTTATTTAAGAAATGTAAGAATATTCTAGATACTTGAAATGTTTTGAAATGTACGCTTAAGATGTACAAAGTTTAAGAAGTATTATTTTTTGTTGTTATAATAAATGTTTTGTTTGTGATGTTAATTGAAGATCTTTTTTCTGAATTATTCAAACAAATTATAGCATCGGGTAGATGCTTCGTATCTAGTAATGCTTCTGTTTATTTGTTTTAAATCGCATCAGATGAAATATATTCTTCTGTCTGCAACAAAGTATTCAAATATGAACTTCGAAAGTAAATACTCTCTGTTAAATATTCAATACATTTTTTTCTTATTTTATGCAATCAGCTGTACATTCTGTAAATATTACAATAATGCAAAGAATAATAAATAAATATGCAATATGCTGGTCCTCCAGGTTGGGGGTTTTCACGTTGAGCCAACAAACCAATTGATAGAAAAAAAAGCTATGAAACCAAAAGCAAATATAAATGGACAGTCATCACGGAAACGATTTTGGTACGAAAAACGGACATTGAATGTTGGATGCTGGAATGTACAGGGAACAGAGAATTTCTACAAAAATCGACTTATTGCCGGATGAGCTGAAAAGATATAAAATGGATTTGGTGGTTCTGAGTGAAACTATGAAAAAAGAAAAAGGAGAGTAATAGGTGACTTTCTGTATTTTTGGAATTCCCAGGAAACTTTTGTGAAAGTCAATGGAAATTGCCAATATAAGTAAGCCAGCAAAAAACCCGGTGAGACTTATATACAAAACTAATAAATGTCAAATAAAGAAGGGATCCAAAATTTCGTAAGAATTTAAAGCAAGCAAAGGAGATGCTGCATGTCACCCACCCTATTCAAAAAATATATGGATTTTGTGTTAAAGGACTGGACAAAAAAGGGTGAAATGATGGACGTAAAATTAACGAATGATAAATATTTTTCCCCCTACTTTTTGCTTATGATCAAATGATAATTGCCCAAAATGACTATATTGACTATATGATGAGGAAACTCTTGGACACATATAGAAAATGGCGACTGAACATCCCTTATTTTGGAAAAACTGAATACTTAACATCATGTTTCAAGGAAGGTATCATAATTGAAGACAAAGTGATAAAGAATGTATCTCGTTTTAAATACTTCGGATCAGAACTACAAGAGCAGGGTGAAACAGAAATGGAAATAATTACAAGAGTAGTAACAACAAGGAGAGCAATATCAGCGTTAAACCCTGTGTTATGGAGCAATAGCATGATAACAAAGACGAATAAAATAATCTATAATACAATCATTGAATGTATTTTGCTATATGGTACAGAAACATGGACAATCAATATAGCAAATGAAAAGAAATTACTGGCTACGGAAATGGATTATTGGAGGAGATCGTCAAGAACATCGAGATTGGAAAGAAGGACAAACATTGAAATAAGAAATCAATTTAATGCGAGGACAAATATTATGCAAAAGACAGATGAAAAAAGGTTAAGAACGCTTGGACATGTGAAAAGGATGGAAAGCAGTATATTGTCAAGGTCACTAATGAACTGGCAAGCGGAAGGAAGGAACAGAAGAGGAAGGCCGAGAAAACGTTGAAGTGATAACCTTACAAAATATGGAAAAATATGGACTTAAAGAAGCAGAGGTAGAGGACAGAGTTAAGCGGCGAAGGAAGTTACATTTAGCTTTTGGTTGAGGAAAACCTCAAATTTAGGGAAACTCCTAAAGAAGAAGAGCAAATATTAAATTATGCACAATATTTTAAAATGATTTAGAAGTGATTGAAAACAACGCTCTTATTATAAAAATATGAAGTAAAACAAGATGGCGTCCAAGATGGCCGATTAGTGAAACGTGTGAAACCAAAATAGGGTGCTGGGCTAAAAAAACACATTTAATAAAGCACTTTCAAAAGTAAAATAAGTTAAATGGAGAAGAAAAACATTTTTCTTGTCAAAAGCCCTCCCCCCCCCCCCCCCCGAAGCACTTTATTACAGATTAAAGTAAAAATGTTCTGACATTAATTTTCCGC
Organism: Maratus speciosus; assembly: GCA_963932465.1. Taxonomy (NCBI): domain Eukaryota; kingdom Metazoa; phylum Arthropoda; class Arachnida; order Araneae; family Salticidae; genus Maratus; species Maratus speciosus. Next base: position 381,505,828 of record OZ010796.1, read on the forward strand.
TCAAAATTATTAACAAGAAACATTCAATTGATTATTTACTAAGAAAACATTATTATCAAGATACGCTAATCAATTATTTTTATCACAAGAGCATTGTTTTCAAGCACTTTTAAATCAGTTTTAAATACTGTGCATAAATTAATATGTATCGAAAGTACTGCTGATTACATTAAATAAGAAAGAAAATGTTTTGAATGTTTAACAAAGAACACTTACTTTCAAATTTGTCGGCAAAATATTGAAAATCCCATTCTTCTAATTTTTGTTTTCACGAACAAATCCATCTCACTTAACGCACAGACCAGACCGAATATACGAAGCACTGATAAATAACAACACAATGTAACCTTACGCATTATAAAGGATTCACAGGATGTAGTTCTTTCAGAGGAGTAAAAATGCAGTATTATACCTCTGATTTCCATGGGTATACATTGTTTAACTATTAAAGAACATCTTTTAAGCAGCCATGAATGAAATAAACTACTACAAAGTACAAAATTATCGTTCCGTTTGGGTTTGATAACATGTGATGTATCAAAATTGTGAAAACATTGGGTTTTCGTTTTTGATCCCAACATACTCAATACAATATGAGAGCATCGATTTACTCAGTTTTGATTACTTCATTTTTTTTTCTCAGTGTAAGATAAATGAACACGGAAGCTATAAAAATACCAATCTAATGCTTTGCAGGCATATTATTTTATGGAGTCTTAAAGAGATTTTGAAAAATATTGCTTAGCGCTCAGAGAGAGAAAAAAAAAATGTCTATCCTGCGATTTCCACGGGCAACTCAAAAGCAATCATTAATATATACTATACATATTTCAAATAAATGCGGTGATTTAAAATATGTAATAAAAATAAATGATAGCGAAATAATTTTGTTTTAAAAACTATACAGTTAAAGGGTTAATGTTTGATAAAGACATGACAACGTCCAAAATGTAAAAGAGTTCTTACACACTGTGAACCGATATTTCAATGAACTTTTTAAAAAGCATACACAACATATTATGTTTTACTTCTTTTGTAGATTACGTCGGTATCTTTAAATCTACTTCTTCCATAAAGCGCAAAAATTTGCTGATTTTAAGAAAAACATTTTTCTTCAAACTGTAATCGGAAAACAATTTTAATTCTCATATAAAATTTTAAGATAATCAGGAAGATATTCCAAATAAATGAACAGTTTTTTTTTGTTGTTGTTGTTGTTATTTTATGTTTTTGTTTTTATAGATGAAGTGATATTTCTTGAATGGTACAGAGTGGATCCAAACCAGGATTTAAAGACGTGTCACCTTTTAGGAGGGGGGAAGATGTCATATAGGGATCTACTTATATGGAGCATTCTCACAATATTTTGGCTTTCGGGAATAAAAATCTGGTGAAATTAAACTTGCTAAAATAACATTTTAATCTGATAGACGAACGCCTTAATGATTCAAAATAAAGAAAAAATGGTCAGCAGCAAAATTTTTTTTATTTAACTGAGGTTTATGTTAAACTTGCGAGTTTAATTTTCCTTACCATTTTACTTCTAAAACTTTTTATTTTCTTCTAAATTTTTACTTATAATGAATTTGTATAGTACCCAGAGGATATTCAAATAAGAAATAATAACACTGTAGTATTTTTAGTACAAAATTTTGGTATAACATTGTCTTAAAGGGGTGTTAAAGAAGGGACGGTAAGGTTAAAAAAAAAAAAAAAAAAAAAAAAAAAAAAGGATGGTACAGGAAAAAAGGGACGAAATGGGGAAAAAAAGGACGGTAAGAATGGAGGTAAGGAAAATTACCACCTCTTTTATCAAGTTAAGACTAAGTGGTAGCCACAATGTTCATTGATTTTTAGAAACAGTTATTTACAGTGGATTAAATTAAAAAAAACTAATTTACCTAGAAAAGTGCAGGAATAAACCTTGGGGACGGTAAGACTACCAATAAAGCCACGATACTTGAAATTGATATTTAAATGCTGATTAACATTCTGCAGTAAATTTCCTGTCAAAAAATTTTAGCCATTCTTTCTGTAGTATACTTCTGCATGAGAAAAAACTTGAAAAAAATTCTGTGGCTGCATCTGAAGTGATTTTCTGTATAAATTTAGAACAGGGATGGTAAGTAATCTAAAACCCAGGGACAGAGTTTAAAATTAATAACAACCCTAAAAATGTGTGTAGATTAATTTTTTGCTACATATTTATATAAAACAATAGTTCCAGTTTCGGAAAAAAAAATTACATCGAATTATTTTTATTGAAACAATTTTATACAGACAACTCCAAACTTAAAAATCAGCATTAGGGACACGGGATGGTATAGGAGTTTTTCTGGCATTTGAACCCTCGACATCGTCCAAAACTTAAATATCTCGTTAATATTGTTGTGTAATCATGCAATGGGATATTCCCCAGTGTACGAAAAAAAAAAAAAAAAAACACAAGAACATGTACTAAAATAAAAATTATTAATCAGGGACAAAATTGTCAAAAGTTTGTGAGAATGCCCCATATACATATACGTATACAGTGGACTCCCGTTAGTGGGGTCTTCCAAGGGAAGCCATTTTTTGTCTATACTAACCGAAGTCCGAATTAAATGATTTCTTAAGGCTGCTCCTCACTCTGTTTCCGAATTCACCTCGGTAATGTTAAGTCTATGGGCATTTGATGCATTTTTATATTTAAAATCTCTCCTTGAGAAATTGATATTTTTAATTTCTTTTTTGCGTATACTCTTCTTAAAGAAAAAAGAGACATCCTTTAAGAAGAGCGCACAGAAAACAGAAAAAATATTGATATCCTGATGAGATATTTTAAATATAAGAATGCATAAAACGCCCATGGACTTAACATTACCGACGGAAATTCGGAAACTCAGTGACGTGAAGCCTTAACATTACATTATAAAGAGGGCAAGGAAAATTTCCAAATTATCCGGAGACGCATCTTAATTGAGGACGCATTAACGAGAGTCCACTGTATACGGGAACTCCCGTTAGTGCGGACTTCCAAGGAAGGCAATTTTTCCGACGTACCCGTTAATGCCTGTGACATTAACTGACGTACTCTTTAAACGATGTCCTTAATATTAATCATATTATACAGCGGGAAATGACATTTTCCGAATTATCCGGAGATAAGTCTTAATCGGAGACGCATTAGCGAGAGTCCATTGTAATATATTCCCCTTTTTCCTGCTTGACAAGTGGAATTCAACACGTTATGAATATACAAGCTTGAACCTCGATTCAAACCTGACACCTCGACTAATAACCAGCTCAAAGCACTAGAAAAGAAGAAGATGGACGAATCTTAAATAGGGCATTCGAAAATTTTATGCACACAGTGGGTATTTTTTTTTCTTTTTTTTTATGGACTAGTTCCATGGGTTTTTGTAGTTTAAGTCACATAGCTGATAACTGCTATGCTTTTTGGCCACTGTTAATTTCGGAAAGTTTCTTTCGCCTTATTCAATTAATGAGAGACCTCCAATAACATAAATCGCATTTTTCCGTTCTAAAATGCTGGTAGGCAAAAATCGTAGCATGTGACTTACACTACAAGTACTCATGGAACTAGCCTATGTTACTTGGGAGATATTCGGGCAAAATCGTGTTGGGTGTAACTATAAATGAAAACATTCCGAATAGATTAGAAAAGATTATTTAAATAAATTAAATCATTATCAAATTGCTTTCTTATCACCAAATCACTTTAACATTCTCCAACCATTTAATTTCAAATTTTAATGCTGAAAATTTTTGAAAAGCTTTCTTTTTTAATTTAATTAAAAGAAAAAGAAGAAAAAGGAAACAACCATCAAAGCATCATGCTTCATCAGAAAATAATTAAATCTTTTTTGACATTTATTATTTCTGAAAACCTCATTCTTCAAATGGAAAAAAAAAATCCATTATTTTTTAATCTAAATTCTGGTAAACAGTCATTAAAAATTTCATTAAATATTATTTCTTTAAAACTGAAACAGATGTGGTGCTGTTTCGGGAAAATGAAATACTGGAACATTTCAAATCTGAGAAAACTTGCCAGACAGAGAGCACTTTGGTTTTCGTTTTCAAAAAAGGATAAAATTGTGTTGATTTTAAGGTATTCATTTTCCGGACTTTCAAAGACTTATCATTTTTATTTTAGTTTATTCGGGGATGTAGTTGAAAATACACGGTGATATACCCGTAAACTCTCTGGATTTTTTAAGAAGCTCTATATATCCTATGTGTATCAAATAAAGCTATCGCGTTAACCCTCTGTTTATTTAATACTACAACATTGAATTTATTATCATTTATTTGTTTTGTACAGCATAATATTGTTAAGCGTACCTTTCAAACATTTAGAAATATATATATATATATATATATATTTAAGGCGGCTCTCAAAAAATTCCCCGCTCAACAACTCAAAACTTTCTGCACTTTATTAATCATAAAAACATGATACTTCCAAGCATGGTTATTGAAATTATCTGTAAAACCGAACAGTTTTTTTTTTTTTTTTTTTGATAATTTAATTACATCTGGAGTTATAAGCAATTGTTGCCTCAGGACGCCATTATTTTTTCCCCTGGACTTTCGTGTGCAGAAATTCTGTCCAAAACCTTAACATTGATAGCATTTCCTGATTTATCATCTGCTTTTACAGAAAAATCTAAAAACAGTTCGATTGGGAAGTTTCTTAAAAAAAAACCTGCGAGCTTATACGTTTGCGAATAAAAATGTGTTAGAAAGTAACCAGTTTGGATTTGAGAACAGCCGTAGACAAATTGTACGGCTGTGGTGTTTATGACGGTCGATTATCTACACGAGCAATATAGGCACGAGGGGGGAATGCCCTCCTCGGTGGGTCTTTCTAAATGAACGTAACGAGAAAACCACAAAAAACTCCGAACGATTAGGCTGACGGGAGCGTCTGGGTCGAATCTGGCACCTCCCGTTTACCAGATTTGAGAGAAGAACCTCGTGGCCACTAGTGGGGCATACCTTGTACGGTATTCGAAATGTTTCATTAAGAAAGTGCTACAAAGTGGAAAAGCGCAACAATTTCGGAACCGGTTCTGGCAGTGAAGCTATCCTCATATAAAGAAAACTAACCAAAATCAAAAAAGTACGAACGCACAACATTATATATCGACCTCAGATATCCTATGCAAAAAATTAAAAAATATTAAAATACAAGTGAGAAATCAGTAAAGTTTAGCGTTCGAGTTTCTTCGCGTTTCTGATGTAGGTATACAATACACTATAGTCATGCGAAGACACTCGCACGTAATGTTAAATTTATGAAAGGGTTCTTTTTAAATTTCTCTTTTGTATTTTTATATTTTTAAATGATTTTTTCTGCATAGGATAGCTGATATCTCTAACAGGGCTTTGGGTTTTACTTTTTGATTTTGGTTACAGATTTTTTTAAAAGTTACTTTTACTTTCGAAATTGATTCCGAAAGTGAAAGTAGCCTCATTAAGAAAAACTGCAATCAAAATCGAAAAAGTAAAAAATAGCCCGGTCAAATATTACATTATTAAACAACATCTAATGGCATAGATAAATAAATTTGGTCGGATAGCTTACGGCGAGATGTCTCTGATACCGCTTGACCAAAAGATGAATAAAAGACGCGAATAACTCATAAGATACTGTTTTTGTACTAAACTATATTCACAGGACAAGTAAAATTAGAATTTACTTATTCCGAAGACTTTAGCTATAGTACAAGGGCTCCAAATGAAACAAATTATCACAAGTATCTGTAGTTAAACTTAAAATTACATGTTGCACAGCGAACAATGAAAAAAGCAAGCGGTTTGCGCAACCGCTATAACAGCAATTAAGGATTAAACTTTTACAAGCCCGCATACAATGTTATTTATACAGGGTGATTAAAAAGAGATTGGACAAATTTTAAGAGGTGATAGTGCACAATACAACAGATAAAGTAGGGTCACAATCCATTTATTCAGTCAAAAATATAGGATATCTCTCTCGAATCCGGAAACGGATATTTTGCTAACAACTTTAGCAATAGTGATGATATTTTACCGAGAATTCAAATAGACTGACATTTTTTCAGTGAAATTTTAGCAGGACTGGCGAATGTCATGCGGGACGCTGGCAAATCACTTAGCAGGGCCCAACGTCTCTGACTGCAGTATTCGAATAATAAAAATATATTTTTTTAATTCTATATATCATAAACTAATTTATAAGAGTATAAAATGTAAGGAAAATAGCATGAAAATTCTTTTGCATGTACTATGTATAATCATTTTTAATTTCTAAAAATCTTCTATCTTTTAGAATAGTTTAAATATTTATTTTTTTAAGTTTACGGTTACTTTCAGGATACTAACTGCTATACATTCACCGACACTTATATCAACTTTGGCTGTAATACTAACTTCTTTCCTCGAAAAAACATTTAAAGACAAATTTAGAGCAATAATATCATTATTTCACTCAATATAACGTTATTTTGAATTGTATAAAGAGGCTCGGGGCCCCTAATAAGACTGCAACTGGCGCGGGGCCCTGGGCAGCCACCCCGTTTGCCTGATGGTTGCGCCGGCCTGAATGCAAGCATATCACCATAAACTGTAAAATAAAAAGAAAGAAAGAAAAAATAAAAGATTTTTTCAGAAAGAAAATCTCCTGCGCGGACGTCAGTAAAAATCTTTATTTTACGGAAATAAGCTAATTATTAGAAAATTGCGGGTAAAATTTATTAAAATAACAGAATGTTTATAATAAATAAGGATTATTTCCGTAAAATAAAAGAATTTTACTGGTGGCCTGGATGACATTCTTTTCTGTAAAATCAGCAATTTTTAAAAGTGCATCATTCAAGTAGCACTGAGCTAATAGCTTCATATTTCAGAATGTATTTCATAGTCCACACGGTTTCAGTTAGCGAAATGTTGTATACTTCCATCATTTTTCATGATGTCATTGCATTTCATACAAAGCAGACTGTTAAAAATTCCTTTCAATTACTTTTTAGTTATGAACAATAGTTACGCTCGCATAAGAGTGATAGATCTCGAGTTTTTTAATTAAAAAAAAATGAATAACAAACAACCCTTTTCTCCTAATTTATGCTTGTGTATGCGTGGTTGCGTTTGCGTGCCTCTTAAAGTGTTTCCAATCGTTTTAGTGTTATACTTTATTTTTTGTGCATCAAAACTAATTCGGATTGTGGGGAACTAAGTAATAAATGAACCAAAAATTTATAGTACTCGAAATATAAAATAAATTAAACAAAATGTTCGATAACATGAACTAAAAATTTACAAATATTAGTTAAACACGTTTGCCCTATCTTGTAACTGAAAATATGAATATATATATATATATATATATATATATATATATATATATATGCTTACATATTCCTAATAAGCCTTATGCAAAACCCTGGACATTAATCATAGACGATCTGGAATTTGTCAAGAGAAAATAATGCTTTAATTATGTATATCCACAATCTTTTTGAATTTTCGAGAATCCTGTTTCCACCAGTAAGTGAGATATCCTCGAAAATACGGATCTTGCTTCATATAACACCTGATTCATGCTTAGAGTTCCCATACTCCTGCATGGGAAAATTCCTTCTGTACAAGACTGCTTCGCATTAATATCAGTTTGGGAGAAAAATGTCGATTGAAAAATATATAAAGCTGACTTTATAGAAAATGAGTATAAACATACCCATTCATTTCTAAAGAAAACATTTCGTATTAATCGTAATAAGTAATTAACTTTTCACGATATATTTTCTTAATTATATTATAAATAAAATGAAAAACTCGCGGTATAAACATTTCATCTTTGAGCTTAATGTCTTTTAGCTCAGTTAATTTAATATTTAATAATTAAATGCGAGTATATAATATATTCCGTCAATATATTAGATTTTTTTTAATGAAAAATTTCATCTACTTAATAACTCTCTGCGGAAAAAAATTAATTAAATTTAAAAGAATAGAGAAACTGAGACATTATTTTTACAAAAAAAAGTAGTATGTTAAAGATATCGCTGCATTGCGTTGATAGTGGCGCAACTCGAATCTATTTAGATATGATTTTATTGATCAAAACGAATCTATTGGTTTACTACTTTCATCATGTAAAACGGCAAATGTAATTCCGCTAGTTTGCATCCGAGGGCAGATATCCGCTATCAAACTCGTCGTGGATTTAGATCCAGACTGCTTGATCTTCAATTGTGTTTTGACCGTGAATGAGAGAGATAGTAACTTTGTTGTGTATAGTGGCTCATCTTGATTTATGTCAACTTCTGTGATAGTATTTTTTCTTTAATAGCAGCTCACTTCGTTTTTAATAAGTGTTAGAAGTCCAAGTGATGGATTATTCATTACTTGAACGACAAAACTGAATGCAAATTTAACGATAAATTTATATTTACGGTAAATACAATTGTAGATACCGTATTTGTAATCGCTAAATAATATTAAACAGTGTAATTATTTTCAAAAACCTATAAGTCAAATATTTTATATATTCAAAAATTTAAACTTTACAAAATATTTCCTGTAAAATTTAATTTTTTATTTGAGCCAATATCAACCCCAAACATCGATACGTTGTTTAATGCTTATTGTAGCGTATAAAAGGATTATTTTTCATTTATAACATAACGCTAATGTGATTTATCCTTTTGGTTTGGATCTAACACTTCTTGAAATTTGCTCAGATCCAAACTTTCGACCATCTGACAATTTTATGAACTCATTTGCTTTCGTAAAATTGCATAAAAATCGTAGGTATTCTTATTTAGATATCAAGAAATTGAATTATGCGCGACGTTTCTGATTTTCTATAAGGGTAAATGACCTTTCATAAAATGATACCAAATTTTAGTGTTTTAAGCCGATTTTCAGAACATGACGCACATGGAAAGATTGTCATCTAGAAGCAATCGATAATAATTCAAGAAATATAATACCATATTTTATAGGCATGTGATTTTTTTTTTCCTTTTGGTTCTTTAGCATTCAAAAGCATTTAAGTTCAGGTGGGTGAATTTCTTCCCACTTAATTTTAATTCCCAAATGTCACAATGGGACCGGAATTAAAAATCAAATTTATTTGTAAATAAGTAAATACAGTGTATCCGTAAAGTCATGGTACACTTTTGGACGGTCACAGGAAACCAACGAAACAAGATGGAAATGTGAAATCTTCACCAAATAAAAGAAAAACTCTCCAAGTTTCATACCTGTTCAGTGCAGTTCAATGTAGCCTCCATTTGAAACAGATAATCACATACGTTATTCACTCTATTACACCAAGATGTCCTTAATTGTGTGTGAGAAGAACTTTAATATCGTTTAGATGTGTGTAGGGAACAAATGAAGGCAACATTGAACTGCACTGAACAGGTATGAAACTTGGAGAGTTTTTCTTTTATTTTATGAAGATTTCACATTTCCATCTTGTTTCGCTGAGTCAAAAGTGCACCATGAATTTACGGACACACAGTACATTTATTCGTGTACATAAGGAATAGAAAATTTTCTTTCAAAATGCTTGTGTCATTGTAGCATTTGTGGATTAAAATTAAGTGGGAAGAAATTCACCCGCCTTAAAGGGTTAGGGATGGCTACAACTTTAATGCATTTATGGATAAATATGGCTTCGGGAATTTATCAGATATATTCATCTTGATGAACGGGGTAGAGAGGCATCCTTAATAAAGCCGTATTTTAAATTCTTAAACACATTTACATCTAATTCTGAAATAAATGTGCTATAACTGAAGTAATTATATAAAATGTGAAAAAAAATCTATTTCAGAACTAACCTAAAAACATACAGAAAACTTGAGAAACATTATTTTTGAACAAATATTTAAATCATCATACAAATAGTAAGAGAAATCTTGATCATTGAAATGCATAAAAGGATGATAATCTTTCTAAACTAATGACACAACGCTTATGCGGTATCATTTATCCTTTTGATTTGCTCCTAAACACTTATTAAAGCACTCCACAATAATTATAATGCATTTTAGCTCATCGTTTGTATCAATCAGTATGCTTTGATTTATGTTTGGGTGGATACGGTCAAGTGCTTTTTAGCAATCGATTGCAAAGCAGTTTTGAAAAATTGTATTATTTCCATAAAGTGATAAGAAATGTAGGATAATTGAGGTAAAATATTCAGCTGTCATCAGTCAAAATTTCAGGTATAAGTGACCAAAGTACACATACGAAGCAATAATGATTGTTTTTCATCTTACCATACAATAGCCTACGAAAGTTAGACATTGTATTAACTCGGTCAAATATTCACTATGGGGGATTTCATATTAGCTTCTCAAGACGTATATTTATATGGAGTATTTCAGCTTAGCAAGCGTGAATTACACATCAAGAAAGGGGATTTCAAAAAACTACGATTTTCTTTGGGCGTTGTCGATAATGTTTCCAAGGCTTTTCTAAGGCGTAGGTGTAAAGAGGGAGGAGAGGGGGGGGGGGGGTAAACTGAATTACAGAATAGATCGTTGAGAACAAAGATCAGGATGACCTAAGCATATTTTCTGATTATGAGGATCCTTTCATTTGCACTAGTAATTTATCATTCTAATGCCAAGGTAAAGTTTTATAATTAAGCGCAAAGCTGGAAATTACGGAGATAATAATCGCAAAACTTAATAATAATTATCACTTTTATCTACTTGCGGCCTGAACAAAATCCATGATTAATATTCTTTCGGAATAAGAATTTTTACAAAAGAAAAAAAAAGGAACGGAAAGAAATTGTGCATATTAATGCTGTTCTTTGATAATTGTACATAATTGCAGATTTTTATTATAACAAAATTTTTTTACTTAGAAAGCGACATTACGTGATAAAATCATGTACGCTGTATTATGCAATAAAAACATCAGCAAAAAATTCAAACTTTTTTAAATTAAAAAATAAACTATAACGTAATCTCGATCAGAATTTTTAATACTCTATTTTATTATTACAAACAGGTTGGATTTAAATTTAAAAATAACCAGGAGACCATGTATTAGTAGAATTGTCTCTTGCAAATTATATAATTACAATTTTAATATTAAAATGCTGTTTGTTTGCGTGATGACAAAAGTTTTCAGCAACACTCAGCATAAGTTGTCGCTTTTGATTTCAGTTTAATTCCTTTCGAATTAGGTTAGAAACTTGTTATAGCACTCATTCAGATATACTGATCTTATTCCTCGTCTTCAGAAAAGATGAAAAAAAAACTAATAACTTTTCTGTACTGTTTTAAAAACTACATATTTAAAAAACAATAAATGTTACGCTTTATCGTTAAAAGCTTTATTGTTTTAAGAAATAATATGCGTATAAAGAAACCGTTCGCAGATAAATTAATATAAAAAATTTATTTGTAGGTTTTTACCTTTAATTTCCGCATTATATACAGAATATTATAATGCTTTTTTTTTTTTTTTTTGGTCTCCTGACATATGCTTTATGATCTAGGGGATACTGTATTTCAGTCCACGACTCCTATCATTTGTTCCCGTACAAACTGCCATAAAAAACCCTCAAACCTGAAAATTGTGTTTAGTCATATTGAAAATAGAATGCTATAAATTAGCAGAAATTATACGTTCCATAGCTTCTCTACAAATGTCTTTATAAATAAATTAATAAATAAATAAAGCATGATTATTATACTTATGAAACATGGATTTTATTATACTTATATCTCTCTAAATTTCATTAACTTTTTTTTAAGCATATTTAGAATTTAGAATTAACAATTTAAGAATTTAATTATGTTTGACATGAAAATAATTTGCATAATAATTTACATTTCATCAAATTATCTATTTAAAAGATTAAACTCCGTGATATAACAGGGATTTTCAATTAGCTTGAAAAGAGTTAAATGATTTTAGTCCATAAAATATATTTCCGAACCTGTAGACTGCATTAAAGAGATCATCAGATAAATTGCCTAGAGTTATAGAGGCAATTTTAATTGTTTTAACAAAGACGAGGGCTGTAGTTAATTAAAAGGGGATTTGAAGGAGAAAGGGATCAATTGCATTCAAATGTGAGAAATCAACAAGCTGTTGCTTACAAGAAATTTAGTAATGTATGACGTGGCAAAGGAAATTAAAGTGCACTGTTTAAAAATGCATCAGATTTAATTAGTATTATGCATGTAAATGGATTTTTTGTTAATTAATGATAAACAAATTCCTGGAGGGCATTTAAATGGGATTCTTGCAAGCATATGTGATAGGCAAGTCCAATAGAAAAAATTTTCTAATCTATTAAGGTGAACAAAATGCTGCGATATTTCAACAAATTCATAGCAATACCTCATTTTTATAATACATAAGTTTGTAGATTCACGAAGTTATGAGAGAGCGGATAGTACAGCTCACTTCCCACACCCTAGACGTACCCCCTGTTTTCTTAAAAGTGACGCTGTGGTAAGAATGCTGAACCACACATACTACTGTGATCAAAAAGTATCCGGAATGCTTCATTTAAAATTTATCTGTAGTAGATATCGTCTGCAAACTTTTATTGAACATTTTTAAGACTTCTATAAGCAATAATCAGAAATTTATTTCATTTTATCGTCTGAAAATAAGTTTGCTTTTAATGAGAAGAAATTTTCACTGTTGATTTTCCGAAATGGCGAATGTTATTGAGCAAAGAACATGCGTGAAAGTTTGCTTTAGAAATGAAATTTCTGCTAAAAAAGCATTTGATATGTTACAAAAAGCTTTTAAAGACGACTATTTATCAAAAACAACGGTATTAGATTGGTATAAAAAGTTTGAAGATGGTAAATTGTCCATTTTAGATGATCCGCGATCTGGTAAAGAGTCCATTTCGATTAATGATCAAATATATCGATAAGGTTAGAGAATTGATGCTTGGTGATCGTCGTTTGACAATAATAGACAATATTTAACAAGTTTCTATATATTTGGTTCCTGGCAAGCAATTCGAAAAGATTATTTAGAATTGCAACGCGTCGCTCCTAGAGTTGTTCCAAGATGTTTTAATTCGTTCCAAAAACAACAACATGCTCAAGTGGCCCGAGAGATGCTTTCGTAAGGCAATTCCTTTCTAAAACGCATTATTACCGGTGAAAAAACTTGGATATATGCTTTTGATACAGAAAAAGCTCAACAATCAAGTGAATGGCACTTGAAAGGGGAAGCCAGACCGAAAAGAACACGTCAAAATTGCTCAAGAATCTAGGTATGTTGAGGTCAAGGCTCTTTGATTGCCGTGATGTTGTGCATCATGAATTTCTACTAACTGGCAGAAGTCAAAAATTAGTATTTGAGTGTCTTTTAGCTATTTTCCTGAAGAAATTCTGCTTGAAATAAGGCGAAAAATCTCATAGGTTTTGTACCACGATAATGCGCGTTCTCCCAGTACAATTATTATTTGTGAGTTTTTAACAGAACATTCAACAAATTCGGCTCCACAATCTCCAAATTCACTTGATATGGCACTGTGTGACTTTTTCTTATTTCCACGGTTAAAATTGCCTATTTGTGGTCACCATTTTGGGTCCATTAATTGGATAAAAAAAAATCCTCTACGAACTCTGAGGGGGTTTCACAAAAACAACTTCAAGGCATGTTTTGATGATTGGAAAAAACGCTGGCACAACTGCGTCGCAGTCAGAGGAGATTTTCTTTGAAGGAAATGCAATAAATTTTGACCAATAAATTGGTGCCTTTTGTTTTATGCCACCATTCTGGGTACTTTTTGATCACAGTAGTATAAGAACTGGAAAGTGAAATTTGCGGATTTGACACAGCATGTCCGATTTGGAAGGTGCACGAAGTTTTCAGAATTTCGGAGTGCTGAAGTTAGAAAAATGAAAGGGAAGCAGCCGGCACAGCAACAATAATAATACAGCTCCAATAACAAACAGAAAAAATAATAATACGGAACGGAGCACTCGGGAAGCGGTAAACTCAGCATTGTCGCACTAATAATCCTATCACTAAGGTTAATGTATATACAAAAACGAAAGATAAAGAAATACCTTCCCCCCCCCCACACACACACACGCCTTAAAAGATGCTTCCAATGGCTCCCTTCTTTCAGCATTATCGATATGAATGCTATTTGATACAGCTAAATAAATATTAAGGAAGTTGAAAAACGCACGAACACTTGCACTGTAAATCGAAATGTCTTAAAGTCAGACACTTAAGTGTCTGAAACGGAGTGTTCAATTTTCAAACATTTTAAAATGTCTGAATTTTTTCAGACACTTTTTTCGTCTGAATTTCAGACACTTCAAACGTCTGAATCGCAGCCATTTTTTTAAAGCATTATATGTAGCCATGTTTGGTCACGTTGATCCTGGAAAAATATATGACCATTATCCTGCCCCCTTCCACCCCCACACTGCCTGATTTTAGGAGCTCCAAAATATGGTATGCAATTTTCGTAAAGCTTGATAATTGAAACCTTTTTCGACATTGTACCGATTATAATCAATATTTTGAATTTACAGAGTAGAATAAAATTAAAAATTAAAACATTTGTCGCAATACAGTAAAACCTCTCAATAACAGGCACCTTGGAACCGTGGAATTTGTTCGCCATTCGGTGGTGTCTGTTTTTCTGAGGTAAAAAATATAAAATATGTGCATGTTGTTAATAAAAAATGCGCTTCCTAAATAGTTGTGTGATCTGTGTAGGAGCGTCCGTTATGGAGATTTTACTACAACAAAACTTTCATAGGACAATTTTCTTCAGCGAACACTGACCTTTTTCAAGATAAATACATTTCTTTTTTTTTTTTTTTTTTTTTTTTTTTTAACCTCATAAAAGCGAACACAATCGAATAGCAGGCAAATTCAACGTCCCAAAACGCGTTATACTCGCGAGGTGGCCGCAATTGAGCGTTTTTACTGTATTTATTTTTTTATTTAGTTTTTAATCTAATTCTACTTTTAAAGTTCAAAATGCTGATTATAATAAATACAATGTCAAAACACATTTAAAATATAAGCTTTAAAAAAACTGCATATCGAATTTGGAGCACGTAAAATCGTAGGGGGGGTGGGGGTGGGGGGGGGGCACTGCCCAGTTTGCCCATGCTTTAATCAGGCCCTCCTTCTGGAAAATGTCCAACCCTGTATTATGTTTCGCTAAATGTACGTGTCAGTTTTAAGCGCAAAATCTAGCTATGCAAGTTAATATTGTATCAAATTCTACCTCTTTACTTGTATTCATTTTTAATTTCAAATTACTTTTTTGCTAAAAATAATAAAAAAATCAATATTATATAATTATTTCAAATGAAATATAACTGTATATTTTTACCGTTTTCCTACAGTTAGGTTAACAGTACATAATTACATGAATTTAAGAATCTAAAAATAATCCTTAAAGTTTATTTAAGTGACTAAGTATAGAGATAAAACGAGATCTTTTTTCTAAATCATTAATTAAGATTTATTGACATCAACAAATTTTTTTCTGCTTCAACGTCTACCGAGGCTAACGAAAAAAGACAGGCTACCGCGGTGGGTCCTATTCTTCCTTTTTTACAGACTGCTGGAGTTACGTGGTGCTCGAATGCACCAATGAAGGTGTGCGAAAAGAGCATCACGTGACTCCAGCAGTCTGTAAAAAAAAGAAGAATCGGACCCACCGCAGTAGCCTGTCTTTCTCATTAGCCTCGAACGTCTACATAGTGATGTCAATTTCCGTTCAGACTATCCAATCGTGAAGTTGTGGTTTTGACTTTTGAATCATTGATGTTGAAAATGAAAAAAAGATTAGATGTTGACTATCTTCAGTATAGCAAATGGAATATTTCTAAAGTACACGGAAACACTTAAATTATAGCAAAGGGGAAAGTAGAGAATCCTTTAATTAGAATGACCGGATTTAATGAGTTTTATCAGTCAAAACAATTAAAAAATAAATAAATGAGCACAAGTAATTCGCTGTATTAAATCTATGGGGGAATCAATGATATGGATGAATGGAAGAATGTTCGAACTGTATTCTTTCTTGAAATTTATGATGTAGGTACACACCATGGGGGCAGAAGAAAACTTCATTAGACAAGAAAAGCATATATAATAATTAAAAGCAGCTATTAATAGGAATGTTTACTATAAAGACATTCCAATACATATCACATAATAAATCTATCGGAAATGTAAAAATCTATGTAAACATTAGAAATGCTGCCGCCTTAAATGTTTATAAAAATATTGTATACATAAATAAAGCATTAAAAAGGGTACTCCAGAGTAATAATTACACTAAAAAATACTGTTAAGGTAATCTTGATGGTAATTAAGAAGTATGAGTAAATCAACAGGTGATGTCACTGCGATTTTTAAAGTAATGGCTACATAAGAAAAGGCTTAAGAGGGTGTAAACTCAATAAATTCAGTAACTGCTAATATACACCATGCAGACACACCAAAACTTATTTTAAAGATAACATTGGACAGAAAATAATACAGAAATATGATTTCAGATGATTTGAAGAGTAAAAATTTAAATATTAGCAAAATAAAATTTTAATATGGAAGTCCCATAGGCAAAATGCTTTGAACATATTTTGGCATAACGCAGGGAACTAATAAAGCTACAGACTCGTATGAGGTCTCCATTTAAAGAGAAAACATTTACAGAGAGTTTTAAATACACAGTGAAGGCCCCACTTACCTGAAAATAGGTCTGATTATTCCAAAAGCACATCCGCCCAGAGGACGTCCGGATTGGAGGCTACGTTAGTATCCGTTAGTTAGGCATACTTTGGTATTTTAAAAAGAAAATCCCTTTGCACATCCGGCTAGCTCTGCTAAAAGAATGGAAAATTTCCATCCTCAAAACATAGCCCGCCAGACAACAGTTCTCTTTACCTGCTTTGACGAGACGAAGAACACTATATTATTGTTATTGATATTAATTAATACGAAGTACCACTATGTCGATACGAATTAAATCCCGGAACTTCACATTCCGCAAAATCCAATCAAGTCAAAATAAATTATCAGTTAAAATGTACGCGTACAAAAAACAAACGAACATCCAGTTTGAATTGCAAACGAACATCGAATTCAAAAGAAAGAAATCTAAAACGCATGCGCAACTGAGAGTGCCCCTGGTGGTTAATGCGGAACGGAGTTACAAAGTGTCTTAAAATTAGATGCTTGCAGAATTTTTAGACACTTTTCTCATATCGTTTACACCATGATCATAGTTAGACACTTATGTGTTTTAAATTAAGACATCTATAATGAAAATTTTCAGATTATGACACATAAGTGTCTGTAATTCTTTTTCACTCACATATGTGTCTTGATTTAAGATGCCTCTATTTGCAGTGTGGTGAAGATGTTTATTACGAAGTTAAAAAAATTCTCAACTATGTATTATAAAACATTATTTTGCTGTTCTTGGCTGACTGGCGAGTCAAGCTAGAAATATTGAAATCACCCATTAAGATTTAAGGAAATATTCCATTTAACCCGTCGGGACCAATATCTCTTACACGAAGTTTATTCGGCTGACACCACTTTTTTTTAAACCGTTACCTTTATTAATCACAAAAGCGCGTTATTTAAATAATGCTATAATTATCTTTCTTTTTAACTGGTATAAAAATAGTGCGGTAATGTACCTTTTGAATATGCATACATGCACCCATGGTCCCGAAGGGGTTAACTTTTAAATAGCGGGTGTCATCAGGCGCAAAATTGTTAATTATCCAAACCATTTTTAAATACTAAACAAACTTCACTAAGAAAACCTTTCCTTCTTTATTTATATTTTAAAACTATTAATATTATTGCTTAATAACTTTTAAATAGAGTCAATGCTATGTTTTTAATCAATAATATTTTCCAAAATAACTATAGAATTCAAAAAGTTCATAAAATATTGCACACAAATTAAAAAACGGCCCATTAATTATACGAGTCAACAATCAATTACTAATATTAAATATTTATTTTTCAAAATTTAGATAGTTTGCAATATTAAAATTTATCGAAAATATCTATTATA